>JAUTXW010000721.1:75000-242664 GCA_030620095.1 Kuschelorhynchus macadamiae
GGTACACCTCATATTCGAATGGCATATTAAGAATCAAACAAACTCAAATCTACTGAAAGCGTTAAATATCACATTATTACCTGGTAAAGGATAGATAGGCCTGCCAGGTCCCTTGATTTGACCCCGTTAGATCTGTGGGGTTACCTAAAATCTACAGTGTATATTAACAGACCCAACAATATTGATGACCTTAAAGACCGAATAAGACAAGAAATTAGATTGATTTGGGTAGTAGAAAAATACAATGTGTTTTCATTCCGGGTGTACATCCGTTCACTACTGTCGTTCTGAAAAGAACAGTTTTGCTGACGTTTCGCCAAAATCACATTTGGCATTTTCGAAGTTTTCTTTCTCGCGTCCGAATAGAGACTTCTATAGAGTATCAGTGATGATTTGCATTCAAGGTCTCTTTAAATTAAGTGCTTCAGGACGGTATTCTGGTGACGTTAAAGCTATGGCACGGTCAACTAGACCAATCACAACACTTCTTTTTTGTTTGTTTGGATGGTGGGAATTGAAATTAAGATATCGTCCAGACCAAGTTTCTTTCGTAATCCATTTAGTTTTTAAATTATTTTTTTTTTGTCTTATTATAGTAAGGTCGAGGAAATTTATTTTGTTTTCTGTTTCAACTTCAAGAGTGAACTGAAGTTTCGGATGGAAATTATTGAATGCGAAAAGTAGTTCTTCTATTTTATTTTCTGGAACTGATGCGAAACAATCATCCACATATCTCTTAAAAAAAGTAATATTAAAATTCAATTTTTCGAGAACTTCCTCTTCTAGGTATTCCATAACTATTTGTGCGATTGTAGAGGAAATAGGTGAGCCCATAGCACATCCATCAAGTTAAAATTGGTTTTTGTATTGAAAATAATTATTTGACATTATAAGATGTAAGGCTTCTAAGAATTCAGACTGAGTTAGAGTTGTAAATTTTTTTTAAATATTCCTTTTGCCTTTTATAGCACTAACTATGAGTTCATTTGGTATATTAGTATACAAAGAAATTACATCTAGTGATATTAACTTTGAATTTGGTGGTATTGTTAATGTATCTAGAAAATGTTTAAATGTAAAAGTCTTTTATGTAATAAGTGTTTTTACCTGTGATATTTGACTAACATTTTGACAAATACTTTGAGAGCTTGTAGAAAGGAGATTGAATACATGAAACTATAGGCCTGAGGGGAATGTTAGGTTTATGCAATTTGGGTAGGCCATATATTTTAGGCATAACTGCATTATGAATTGACAAATTTTTAGCTTCCGCGTCAATTAATAGATTTTTGTATAAGAGTTTTTTTACAAAAGTATTATTTTTGTTTTGAAAGATGTTAGTTGGGTCATTCTTTAAAAGTTTATAAGTACTGGTATCTTTTAAGAGCTGATTCATTTTTGTGTCATAATCAGTAGTATTCATTATAACGGTTTTACTGCATTTATCTGGTTTAAGTATGGTTATTTGAGGATTATCTTTAATGAATTGCCTTGTTTTATTATGTTGTTTCTGTATTCGTTTTTGAAAATTGGTAATTTTATTTTTTTTATGTTTAATTTTTATTTTATGATTGGTAATTATATTTACTACGTCTGACCCTATGCTATCTTTTATTTCATTTGGTTTATCTTGTATAGCTGTTTCTACGCAGGATATATGTTCTGTTAAAGGTAAGTTTTTTTCGTTCTGTACAGGAAGCGAGAAGTTTTCGCCTAATGCAAGAACCTCTGCGACATCGTTAGGAATATCTGTGTTAGAGATGTTGTCTAACCATGAGGATGTATTTATTTGAATGTCATTTTTTTCAGTGACCGATATTAATTTAGAAAGTTTTTTTTTATTTTTCTGTTTAATAGAATTGAATAATTTTTCATATTTAATGTTTTCAAACCTCATGAATTTAGTAAAAACCTCAATTGGAATTATTGATTTAACTGCGTTAATTTTTTGTTGAAGGAGATTATTTAATTTATTTATAACTTTCGTTGTTTCAGTTATGCATAGATTTAAAATTTTCACCTTTGTGCTATTTATAATTCCTAAAAATAAAAAATCCCAGAAAAACTGATAAAAAAATTATCAAACAAAGGACGTACATATATTATAACAATCATAACGAAAACGTAAGACAAGATAATACGCAAAAAAAATATATTTCAATGCCATACACATCTCAATTATCTGAAAAATTAAAACATATCTTAGGAAAATATAACATAATTGTGTGTCATAAAGCCCAGAACCTGATAGGCTCCCTATTTACAAAATTAAAAACTAAAATTCCTAAAAATAAAAAATCCAATCTCGTATATGAAATTCTTTGTTTAAACTGGCCTATAAAATATATTGGTATGACAACCCAACTATTAGAAAATAGAATAAAAGGGCATAAGTATACAAAGAATGCATCGACCGCATTACACAAACATGAAAAAAGCACAAAACATGAATTAAATTTTTCTGAAACCAAAATCATTGATGAAGATAACCTGTATCAGAAATTAATTATCAAAGAAATGATTCACATAAAAAAAGAAGAAAATGCAGTAAATGACAAACAAGAGATAAAAAATTTAAGTCAAATATACCACAATTTCATATTTTAGTATAGTTTTAACTTCGTCTAAGCCGTTATTTTTAAATTGTAGTATATCATTGTGAATGTTTGATTCTATTCTAAGGTTTAAATTAAAAAATAGCAAAAAATTGTCTTTAAATTCCTCAAAAAAACGTACTACGATAAGAACATCTTTTTACCTAAAACTCTGCCATGAGTTGCCTGACAAACCACTAACTTGCTACCTACCATTCAAATATAAATAAATAATCAATATGCATTTTTCGAGGTATGTAACCTTATTTTATTAATTTTGTAATCATTATTTGTCAATAGTATAAAGTTTTAAATCAGTTTTAGAAAAATTGTAAATGTCTTTTTATAATTAGAGCACTAAATGTTTTTTAAATTAATTGTGGATAGGAAAGGAAAGCCATATATACCAAAAAAAAAAAAAATAAAGGAATGAGCAATTTTTGAGAAAGCCTACTATGATAGGCGAAACGTCAAGTTAATCCCGTTGTTTGATTTTGCAAATAAACCTATACCCAAGAAAGTAGTCCAATTAATATATATATATATATATATATATATATATATATATATATATATAATATATATATATATATATATATATATATATATATATATATATATATATATATATATATATATATATATATATATATATATATATATATATACAATTTTGTTGGACTTGGGAATTAGTAAGTCGACGGTACATCAAATTCTATGATTGTCGAGAATTCCTATTTCTTGTCCCCCATATTATGGATGGATAAAGCAACTTTCACGAACACTGAAGGGGTCAATTTACATAATATGCACTATTGGTCATCAGTTAATCCTCACTGGATGCGTGAAGTCGACAATCAAAATCGATGGAGTGTAAACGTTTGGTGTGGCATACTGGATTGCCACATAATTAGCCCATTTTTTTTTAATGGTCACTTAAACGGCGAAGTTTATCTAAACTTGTTAACAAATGAGTTGCCTGCACTATTGGAAGATGTTCGTTTAGAAATCAGAAGACAAATGTGGTTTCAACATGATGGTTGTCCGGCACACTTCTCCAGGGCAGTCTTACTACGCCAGAAAATATGATTGGAAATTTAAGTCGCCGTTGCTAGCACTCGGCAAAGACTGGATCGTTGTATTGAAAATAATGGACAACAATTTGAACATTTGTAAAGACATCTATCGAGAGCCAAAAATGACAGTAGTTAAAAGAGCTTTAAATGCTCTTTCAAACAAGTACCCACTTGGATAACATTAAATAAAGATGTAGGAGACAGAGCGCTTTGAAAGTTGATTTATTTATCACCTTCCCCCACCCTTATTGGAAATATGACAAAACGCCTTTAACAAAACTGACGCAGATTTGGTTGGAGTTTTTGCTGCTGTTATCAAAATGTTATCCCATATTGGGTATTTTTGCAAAAAAAAGTGCTTTTTTATTTACCATTGCAGGTACGCCATCCTGCTGTAGTTTTACAAACTCGAGAATATTTTCCAGCAATTTCTCTTAGCCACTTTAGTCATGAAATTTTTTTTCGCGAAGCTGTAGCTTTCATAGTTTCTGAGAAAAGCTACCCGGCCGCCGTTAGTTGGACACTGCATATATATATATATATATATATATATATATATATATATATATATATATATATATATATATATATATATATATATATATATATATATATATATATATATATATATATATATATATATATATATATATATATATATATATATATATATATATATATATATATATATATATATATATATATATATATATATATATATATATATATATATATATTATATATATATATATATATATATATATATATATATATATATATATATATATATATATATATATATATATATATATATATATATATATATATATATATATATATATATATATATATATATATATATATATATATATATATATATATATATATATATATATATATATATATATATATATATATATATATATATATATATATATATATATATATATATATATATATATATATATATATATATATATATATATATATATATATATAATATATATATATATATATATATGTATATCCCAATGTGATAGCTACTTAAGAACTCAATAGTTTTCTGTTGTATTGTTTAGGTAAATTAATGAAACAATTAAATTTGTGCGTAGGACACAATACATAAAATTTGTTTAGAATCTGTATATTGAACCGGATTTCTAGATTTTAGTCCAAAAATAAAACAAAATCGACGCATCCAACTAATATTCGATGGGTCCTTAATTTAAATGAAGCGCTCGTTGACCTATGTTTATACGAATTTTTATTGCCATTTTTAAGGAGCTTCTTTCAGGTTGATATTTTCATTTCAAATCACCCCGTTTGTAAAAATATATTTTTCATGTTCTAGAGACTAAAACATATATCTAATACACTTATATTAATAATACAATATATGAGCTGTTACAACGGGGCAGTCAACATGTACATACATTTTAGATCAAAAACAAATTGAGTTTACACCAACAAAAGAACCTGGAGAACAAAAAAACAAAGTGGTTTGTGATTATGCAGTTTCAGAAATGTTACAGGTGCTACCGAAAGCTAAATGTAGAAAACGGGATTTAAAAAGAAAGTTGGAAGGAAATGTAGGTACAGATAAAACAGCAATTCCAAAGAAACGTGGAAGAAGGAAAGGCAAGTATTTTAATTGTAGTTTTATGTCAGGGTATATGTACTACCCTGTCTCAGAAGCTGTATGACATGCAAAGTAAAAAGTTAAGTGAAAAAGTCTTTTGTTTTAATTTAAATTTGTTAATTATATCAATTTCATGTATACAAGGTGTTTATATTGCTCTGACCAGGTACCAACTTCGTTATTTCAAACGGAACATCATTTATATTTACAGATAATTTAGTAGATCTTCTAAAGGCGAACCCAACAATATTTAGATAGATAGATAGATAGTCTTTTATTTCTACAGTTACAATAAAACGTAGTACAGTCTGAGAAGTAGGTCATACATTCAAGAATAGTATATGTCTCCGTTCCTGATATATTGGCATTTATTTTCAGGATTTGATCTATATTTAAAGTGTTGTAACAAAGACAAACGAAATTTAAGTATCTGCGGGCGCTGAAAAGATTCTAGTGTATGTATTATCCAATTTCAGGTATTTACAAGTTTCGAGTTCTGATAGTTTTTTAATTTATTTTTAAAGTAGCTGAATAATAATTCAAATTTAAATAGAGCATTGAAAGACGTAGTCAGCTATACCATGGGGTTTCTGACTTACCTACGATTATTTTCAGAACGTTTTATTAATTTTTATGAGTAGCCACGAAGGGCTTATCAAAACCGGATATATTATCGTAATGGATAAAATAAAACATTTTTGTTGCTAAGTTGTTCTTTTGTCGACTAGCATGCACCATTGAACTAGAAAAATTGTATAAAAACATTATTTGTTAACGAATAACAACTTAAACAGTAAGCTCTATTGTTTCTATGATAGTAACGTATAATAAAAGATATTTGGTTATCCTTGCGATCAAGGGCAACTTTCATGACGTAAATTTAGTGCAACAATTTGAAAATAAGAAGATTTTACGTAAAATGTCATTTAAAAAGTAAAGTGATAAAAACATTTGACTCTTATTTACTTTCTATAAAAATCCATTTAAATTGCAGCATTGTCCATGAACGCAAATATAAAAAATGTGTTTAAATGTCTTTGTCTTGTCACGGCTATCATATAAACAGTAGCTCAAACTATTTAATTCGTTTTTGATTAGGTAATTTATATTATTTTGAATAATTGTTGTTTTTATTCATTTCGTCTAGTTCACCGATGCTTACTACGTAAAGCATTAAATAAAAAATACAAATGTTATCTTTTACACATTGAGATAATATATCTGGAATTGGTAACACCTTCGTATAAATAAATAAAATGTTCTGAAGATAATCGTGAGTAAGTCCGAAATGTTGAGTCTTAACCCCACGGTATTATATATCGTTGAATTCGTATTCCGATGATCTGTTTAAATCTGACACAGTGTGTTGTTTTAAAAAAAATCAGAGAATTATCGCAACTGAGAACTTGGCAACACTGCACCAAAAACCAACCAAAAAAGTGAATAATTCAAATTGTATAATATTAGGATCAATTTAACAATCCTCGCATAAAATTGTTAAAAAAATTACTACGAAAAATTAACTCTTAATTTCAAATATTTACCTAACTTTACCTTCTAAAACGGATATGTCAAATGAGATTGGAAGAAAATAAAGATATGTATACACGATTATAAATTTAGTCTACCCACTTACCTAAATGGGATAAAATTTAGCGTTAACATTTAGTTGTGGTGGTTTTGTTGTGCAGTTTACTTAATAGTTACAATTCATTGTTTACCTATTGGAAGGCAGACCAGAAAAGGACATTGTTAAAATTAGTTGTCTTGAAAAAATGTTACAACAATTTAGGAGAAGAAGTGTATTTATGGTAATTTTAACTATAGAGGAAATAATGTTATAGATAGTTCTGAAGATGACTATCAGGAAGTAAATATATATTTTAACATATTTGATGACAAAAATAAAGACAACTGGTACATGGACTCAGCTTGCACTTGTCACCTGACTGAGAATAGGGAGTTTTTTACCACATTTTCACCCAATATACAGAAGGAAGTACAATTGGCATAAGTGCCAAAGGAATTGCAAAGAGTATACTAAAAATGTCCTGTCGTAGGTAATAAAGTACCCCCAGTTAAAAAATAGTTTAATGTCTGTTAAAAAAATTGTAAAAGAAGGTTTCCTAGAAATTTGTTAGGGGGTAAAAAAGTTTCATAGAATGTTTGCCATTGGAAGGCTTCACACACTATATACATTAAATCCCATTCAGCCCACAAAATCCGCCCTTGCCATCCCGTCACGCGGGGATAGCCATCCCGTCAATTTACACCCTTTCCAGGGGTTGGTGGAGGTATTCACCCTAGAATCCCGAGATGCATACCTACGCCAAATTTCAGAAATCGCAGAAACTCACTCCAACTTTCACGCCCTGGTTTGACATGAACCTGCAGATGTGGAACGAAATCAGCTTTGTACTCCTGAGAGCACATCCTTTATCTCCTCGTAACCCAACGAGCAAGTGGCCACTGCAATCCGTTTCGGCTGTAAAGCCACTGGAACGTAATCCTGTGTTGGCGCTCTGATAGAGCGGGCGTACCTTAAGTACGTAAGTTCAAACTATTACCGTTTTTTTTATAAAGTTTATACAGTTTTAATGTACCTACTTATTTTAAGAAAAGCTTTCAAATACCAGTAATGTCAACTCCAAGTACCAAAAAAAACGGTGATTTGCAATTTAACACAACGATTAAGTCTAATGCATATTATATAATAATTATTATAAACATATTCAAAACCGGATAACTAGAAACTAAAAAAAAAAAAACACTTAAGGAGCAATTTAATGTTCTGTTGCAAAAAAAACTAAGATCACGGCGTCATTCAGTATGTATCAGTAGTATTCCCGAGGCATGGACCGTATTAACTGGTTCACTTGATGAAATGGGATGAGGGTCCATTCCTTGATGTAGGCCTATGTGAGTTGCACGAGGGTCACAGGTTGAGGCTCACGCTTTCGGACTGCCCTATTAACAGCATCCCGCAGGTGTTATAGGATTGAGATCGGGACTGTTAGCAGGATGATCCAACAAGGTGACGTCGTGATGCTGGAGCACGGCCCTGCCGACATTGGTCATATGTGGTCGTGTGTTGTCCTGCATAAATATGAAATTAGGCCCAAAGCGCTCATGCAAGGGTAACACGTAAGGCCGCAGAACTTCGTCATGATAATGCGCTGCGGTCATGTCTAGTATAGGGATGAGGGACAGTGGTGTTTTCATCCCTATCTTCATTCCGTCTCAAAACATTATGTATCCTCCGTTGGCAGGAGGATGGATATGGTCAGCACGATTGCCATATCCAGGTACGAAGACGTTGTTTTACTACGTCAGATGCAGGGCCTTCTAGGCCACCCGGCTGTGAAGGTTTGCTTCATAAAGCCACCGGGAAGGGGAGGGAAAAATCGCACTAACTTTTTTCTGCGTAGATTTTTTCAGTTTAGAATTTCAAATTACAAAAGCTTAAGATTTTCTAGCTAAGAAAGGTGCTCTTGTTTTAATTTGTCAGAATACACCGTTTTCGAGAAAAATGTTTTTTAACATTGTTTTACATGGCATTAAACTCAGAATTTTCGGTTGGAAGTAGAAACGAAATAATTAGTAATTCACTGAACCCAAAATACGTTTTTCTCTTTTATTAATTTATTTTTATTTTGTCCAGGGGGTAGGATGTTTGGAATTGGAAAAAAATTGAAAATTATTTTTGTTTGGAAGAATAATATACGAAAAAATCTATTTTTTTTTTCGAAGAAAGTTTAACCCTCAAGCATGCAAATCACGTATAAAAATTAAACTTTTTCATGATAATTCGTCTATTTATAATACGAGAAATATGGTGGTATACAATGAGAAAGCTTATAAAATTTTGTATAACTAAAAAATGTTTTGTACACTTTTTATATTTCTATATAATTTTGTGACTGTCATTTGCAAAGCTAGCTGTTTAATACAATTAATGGCTTATACGAGCATAACGTAAAGTTATAAATTTACTAATATGGATGGTACCTAATAAAATAGTGATGTCAGATTAACCGTTCAGTCAGGAACGCCGCGCCATATGGTTAGAATATTTGGCAGCATCAACAATGGTTATGATACTAGCGGGTTTGAATATGTACAAGTTCTAACGAATTGCTGATCAGTGGTACGATAGCGTAATTGGTTAGATCAGTGGGCTAGAGATCCAGAGGAGCGGGTTCGATCCCCGCTCGTACCATAACTTTTTTTGTTGATTAAATTTTTCTAAAATAAAAAAAAGTCACAGATTAAAAATAAACTGATGAAATTTTCCTATACAATTAAATCACATCACACATCGCAATTTGCACGTGAATAAACATTTTAGTTGTTACCGTTATTTAAAAAAAAATCCTGCTATAATAATCAAATTTATTTTTGCTATCATAAAAATACCGCTGCCTGTTTGTTGTAGTGAATGTAATAAGCTCACATTGTACATCAAAAAATTTTTATGACTTAAAAGCAAACGAATTGTCGCGAAAAACTAACTTTTTATATTTAATGGGCATATTTAAAGGGGTACGCTTTCTTGTCAAAAGATTTTTTTTATATTTTTGGACACCACCTGGACAAGAGTATAAAAGAAAATTATTTTTTTTTAGAATCTTGTAAGGAATGTGGGAAAGTACTTCTTGCTTATAAACTGAAAAGTCACATGAGAACCCACACCAAAGAAAAACCTTTTGGATGCGATAAGTGTGACGCACGTTTTACTGAAAAAAGCAATCTTAATAGACATATAAAAATACACGGTAATGACCGACCGTATAAATGTCCAATATGTGGAAAAGGTATAGTTCAATGCTTTTGAAAAATAACATTTTATTGTATATCATTAGTACTACTACATCAGTGTTAACAAAGTTAATATTAACAGCAAAAGATCAAAAACACTACCAAGATATATACCAAATATTATGGTTGGCCATTTCTATAATCTTCAAGCATCAAGTTGCCAGTTGGATATTTTAATCTCATATAATTATAATCAGCTTTATTCCTAACAAAGTTATAACTTCATTACGGGGAAAATTAAACATAAACATAACATATTTATTATCTGAAAAAAAATGAAAGGATTGAATTAAAATTCGTAATAACTATAAAAGAAATGAAAGTACCAAACAGTTGCATACATTAAAATACACAATACCCTGAACTTACATATGCTGAAAGGTTGATTGTTTTAAATTTTAATTCCACAATGAAGTGTAAAGATGTTTGCCAAAATTATTTTTTATTGCCATTAGCTGTAAATATCTGGTCGTTAATATTTTTAATGATACTTTTAAACTGTATTAGCGTGCACATTTTGATCGTCCGTTGTCTAGAATTGAACATCATGTCAAAATGCATACTTTCAGATATGTCTTTGTATCACAACATAATAAAAATTAAAAGTAAAAATAAACATATATGGCACACTGTAAAATAATATTAAATTGTTTTTTACAATGATGTGTTTCTTAAACAAAAATCAAAAAGAGCCAACAACATGGACAAGACAGCTGACATTTATTAATAGTACACCTTACCCCAACGCGGCAACATAAGCCACCTCTGGCGAAACTTCTAGCCCAAACATTTAAAAAACACGAAAAAAGAGGATCATGCGGCTGATATCATAAAAATAAGAAAAACAAAAATCTCTTGGATAACCATTAATGCAAAAGGAAATTCCGCCAACCGTAGATAATGTTTCTAACTTCGATATTCATCAGTATGGAAAAAACTAGTTGAAAGATGAGTACAACAAAAATCCGCAAACAAAAGCCGGTTAGTTCGGGAACATCCGATAGATTGTTGCACATGAAACACCTTACTTCAACGGGGCAGCGTTGTGCTGTGGTGAAACTCCTAGCCCAAGCATTGCATGTAAAAAAACATAAAAAAAGAGAATCATGCAGATGATATAAATATTAAAAAAAACAAAAATCACATTATCTTTATAATATCAGTCGCATGATCCTCTTTTTGAGTTTTTTACAGACTTGGACTAGAAGTTTCGCCACAGGTGGTTTATGCTGCCGCGTTGGAGTAAGGTGTATCCTGTCCGACAGTCTCTCGGATGTTCTTCCGAGCTAACAAATGTGAGGTCTCTTGCTCCTGTTGGAGGCTCCTGTTTGATTTTTGCTTATTTTTGTTTTTTTTTTGGCGTTAGTTCTGCTCGTCTTTCAACTAGTTTTTTTAGCTTACTGATTAAGACCGAAGTCAAAACACGTGTCTCTACGATTGGCCAAATTTCCTTTTGCATTTTTTGCGGTTATTCCAAAAGATTTTTATTTTTCTTATCTTTATAATATCAGCCGCATGATCCCTCTTTTCTGTTTTTCACATGCTTGGGCTAGGTGTTTCATCACAGGTAGCTTATGCTTGGAGTATGGTGTATTATGTCCGACAATCCCTCGGATGTTCTCCCGACCTAACAAATGTCAGCTGTCTTATCCCTATTGGTGGCTTTTTAGTTTTTACTTGTTTTTGCTATACTATAAGTTAGGTAAGTAAGGTTAAGTAAGTTAAGGTATGAATTTACAAATGCAAAGTAAGCTATTCTTGCGGCAGTAATGCGGAGCTCATTTGAAACACTACGATCGGCATAACAGCCTCTTGCCACCTTTTCATTTAGATTATTTTTGTGGTTAATACATTTTAAGATATTATCTGTGTGTTTTCCCAAAAATTTTATGTTTGAATTATGTGTTAACCTTAATACCTGATTGGCAAAGATTATCAAAGTTAAACTTAAGCGTTAAAATATTAGTTCTTAATAAATTAAAACTAAGGTGATTCGCATCGCACCATTTCTCATTTAGGATCAAATCTCTTGAGATATTTTCTTTCAATAGGCCTTAATTTTTATTTCGCCAAAACTAAAACATCCCTCCACACATGTCGCAACTGACAAACCGTATTACAATAAGCACAAGTCAAACAGAAGATATAATTAAATTTTTGAAAACATAGGCAACAAAAAATAAATACGACTAAGTTTCGTTATGATAAATTGTACAATTTCAAGTATAATGAAACAAGAAAATAGTTGTTGCAACTTTATCTTTAAAATAATTGGAAAAGTTGTAATTATCTTTAATTTGTTTTTTTTTAGAATTATCACTTGAGCACCAAGTATAATGAAACAAAAAAAGTGTATTGATCTTCCATTCGTTGCAATTATTTTTTATTAGTATTTTTAGAACTGAAAAAGTCGTTGTTTACTTAGGAAAAAACTTTTTCAGGATTTTTAAGACCTTCAAGTAAAATTATACATGAGATGACTGCACATAAGTCAGAAAAAAATATATTGTGTCCGATTTGCACTAAAGGGTTTAAACATCAATATTTCCTAAATAAACATATTGCAAATATTCATAATAAGTCAGAGTTGAAAGTAAAGGTAAGATTTAGTGATAATTTTTAGTGTATTTTGTATAGCACTATGTAATTGGATTTTAAAGATACTAATGACCTCAACATTTTTAAACTCATTTGTAAGAAATCACAAACAAGTAACATATTTAGAAATCAGATGAAGTAAAAAAGGTAATAGTTTTTTTTTTGGTTTTAAGCGTGTTTGGGGCGGTGTCGGCTACTAGAATAACTTTACGACCTTTTAAAACATACTATAGTCCTGGAAATGCACCAATGCAAATTCATTCTTTCCAATTATATTTTATCGGATGAGACAAAATATTACTAGAAAACGCCCACAAAACAAGTGGAGTGGATATCATAAATTTGAAGAAGCACGGTGGCTGGAAGTCCACTACAGTGGCTGAAGGCAACATAGAGGATTCAGTGGAAAATAAGGAAATCATTTCATAAAAAATTGTAACCAAAAATAACACCACCTCTCACACTTAACCACAAGTTCAGCCGTTACATTTTCGTTAAACTCCGTTAAACCGTGAATAGAAACTCATGCTTAGTGGTGCAATAAGAAAGGGCTGTGGGCTGCAGCCTTTCTTAATCTTGGCACCTAAGATCTAATCATTGAGCTTATCTATACAAAATTCTGTTACGTACTTTATTTTAATGTCATCGCGCAAGTCCCCGACTAAGTGTTTAAGTATATTGTTATTTGCTTTCTAATACAAAAACAAGTACACTAGAAAATTAGTTATTTTTATTTATGTTAGTAGGGATTTAAATTTAAATAGGAGCTTTTTAAAAATTAAAATGACAATACCATAGCCGCATTTTATTTAGGTTTTAGGTTAGCATAGACTTTTTGTAAACAGCTTTTAATTCCAGTTTTCAAACGTAAGTTTGTGTCTAGCTAGAGAGCTAGATTTTTGGCTACCTTTTTGCAGGTGTAAACTGTCGTTACCTATTGGAGCGAAAAGGATTATTTAATCAATATTCTGAGCTGTAAGAGCGAGAAAACAAATTATTTATAACTTATTTCCTAATTATCTCAAATGCCCATTTTGAATTAAATAAAATTAAGCAAACAACTCTATGGTTGATATTTCCATAGGCGCTAATTCAGTAAAAATTCAATTTGTGAAAACTTGGAAAACATTTTTGTTACTTTGTATACAAAAGATTACAGAATAAAAGTTACTTGCCACTGGGGACACAAAATAAGACAATTAATAAGTCTTTGATTAAACTTCAAAACAGTACTATACATAATTTACGCTCCTAATAAGAGGAGTACGAAACTAGTAGCTTCAATAAACTCTTGACTTGTACTGTCGATATACATTTTTTAACTTGCAAGCGTCTATCTACGAATGCCTCTTCTTCCTGCTGCCATTTTTTCCCAGACCAATCAGTTGTACTGATACAGAACAACCAGACGTGACAAAAGGAAAATAGATGCAAATAAGACGTTTAATTTTAGCCTATATGATTGAAAAGGTGTCAAGATATTAAAAACTCTATTCCAACTAGGATAAACCACTCGTGGATAGAAAGAGTAACAATAATGTTTTATTCAGTTGCTAGACATTGATGTTTCGTTTTTCAGAATTTGAGACGGTATGTATGAAATTAACAATCATTGCTGCGTTAAATAAACATACAGCTTTTTTGTATATACACGCTGTTTCCGACAAAGTTATGTCCGTATTTCAGCATTCAACAAGCTATGGCTTGTTCATTATGATACTGGGATATATTTTAATATTTGAAGTAAGATAGCATTTGCCGGGTTTAGATAGGTTATTTAGATTTATTTAGATGTCATCGCTTAGGTTAAACGTTTCCCGAACACCTATCGTTATTGCCAAAATAGATACAATGTAGTCTTTGCTTTTGCCAAAAACCATAATCATCATTTCGTGGATTCAATCAATCAATCAATCAATCTTGTTATTCAAAAAATTGTCAATACAAAAAATATACCAGACAATATCCTAAATCTAAATGTAAATAAAATAAATCTTACAAGAAAAATAATACTTTTTGAACACAGATTAAGAATTAGACTCTGCAAATTCGTTTAACCAGTAAGGTTCCATCTCTAATAAAATATTTAACACAGCCTTTTTACACACTTTAAATCTAGTTTTTACTTTTAAATGGTTTGGCAGCTTATTGAAAAAGTTAATACAGGAGTATGCGGGACTCTTTTCAGTAGCACTAGTCTGTGAGTTGGAACATTAAGGCCAATATACCTGGTGTTAAACTAATGCCGAATTTCAAGTTGAGAGAACTTGTCTCTATTCTTGAAAAGGAAGACTAAGCACTTATATATGTATAACCCTGGAAGAGTGAGATATTGTAATGCCCTGAATTTTCCCCTGCATCCATTTAAGGGACAAGATGACGCATATAGCTCTTTTTTGCACCACCAAAATCCCAGGGATCTGGGATTCTCGAGGAGTTCAGTTTCCGCAAACGAATTCAGACTCCTGAATTCGTTTGCCGAATTCTGCTTTTAGAGCCTCTACAAGAAGACGATTATACTTTCGTTTCTTATCCCTGTAGCACTCAACGTATTCATCCAAAGATCTGCTGAGTACCAGTAATAAGTCCAGGTCACGTTTCCATGATGAGACTTCCTCAGTAGAATGCAAAATCTTTTTTAGAATGCAAAATCTTTTTGGACCTAGAATTAATTGTTTTAATGGGAAAATAATGGTTAAATATTGGCAAGAGGATATTCATGAATGTTTTCCATTGAGCATCCACACGATACTCAGGAACACCAAAGATGGAATCCCTGTTCTCCCTGTTCTGAGAATGCGTGTAAAATTCCCCTTATTATGTCAACTAAAAATACGCCTCTTTAATCTTATATTTTTACTCAGATTCAGCCCCAGATGAAATGATTTTCCTGCGCTGTGTGATCTGATATATGGGTGCTAAGAACTTCTGACTTAAATGATTCACAATTTGTAAGAATATTGTCAATGCAGCTACGACTAGCCCCGCACAAGCGTGTGTAATCTAAGACCGATAGACTTACATTGAACGAGCTTAACAAAGACATAAAATCGACAACTATATTAAAATCCACAGCGATAAAAAAGAGACAATTATTTTTAAATATGCTACACAGAACAGCTTCCAGTTTATGCATGAAAATATCTATTGGGGCTGAAGGTGATCTATACACACACAGAATTATTACCTTAATGTCATCTATTTTTACTTCAATTGCGGCACATTCAAAAACTACACTTTCAGAAATGTTAACAATGTCTTTTCTAACTTTCGATATTTTTATTGACGTAAATAACAACTTCACCGTGGGCCCCCTCCTCTCTGCAGTGGTCTGAAGCAGTATAATATCTTTGAAGATCGTAATTACAGAGCTGCGATGAGGATTTTGCAGTGCTCGCTAATGCAGACAGCAAGACACTCATTTTGTTCCGCTAATATTTGTAGGCTGTCCAGGCAGTTTCCGATTGATTGCATATTTTGATGAATAATAGAGAATGTCTCTGTAACTTCATCTTCTTCAAAGTAAATTTTTGACTGTCGTTGTGGGGTACTAGTCTAAGTTGCCAACTCAGGGGCTGCTGTTCTTGGTGTCAGGATTTCTGCTGTCACTTTGGGGAGATAGGCAAAGTCGATGAATATAAGCTGTTTTGTAGGCTTGCGGATTGTATAGCCCTGACAATATAATTTTGACACAAAAGATCAATCAGGTCTGCTTTTCCGTCATAATGCATAATATGTTCGCATGTAGTCATGGTGAGTGAAATAAAGTCTATATTATGCTTCTGCCTGAGTTTGTGTTGTATCAACATATTTTGGTCATAAATAAAATTGTTTAGCACATGTCTATTTATCCAGCAAGAAGTGCCTATCATGACCAGGTTTGTGTTGCTGCATGGTACCAAATGTTCATCAAATTCCCTAATGGGTATTTCTCTGATGGCATTTTCAGGCCCACAGAAAAATACAATGCAATCATCCCTGGTCAATTTTTTGCTATATAATATACAGTCAGCTATCCGTTCTTCAAACAAAAAGCTGCTAGGCCATTGGCAATTTAAATCAAATATGCCCTCAGTATACTTTCGAAAGAGAGTCATATTTCCTCTAGCCATTTCATTATGAATAATTAGAAGTTAGCGTCTCTTACAAATAGGTTCTCTTCCAGAACTTACATCTTTGTCGGTTTTTGTCAATGAAGTTCGAGTTTGTTTGTCCATTGTCATTCCTGATGCTTCCGAGGGAGCTTTTCCTTCATGTACAAATATCATCTTATTTAGCTATTTGAAGTCATGCTCTTATTAAGTTCTGTCAACTCACTTAAATCGTCTTTGTCTTTTCTGAGTCTCTACACTGTTCTATCTCCTTCTGAAAATTCTTATTCCTAAACTCTAATTTTTTAGCTCATTTATACGTTTATTTTGTTTGTCTAGTTCTTCAGTAAATCCCCTTTCTGCTAGCGTGGCCTCATCTTCAAAAGCGGTATTTTTTTCTCTTTAATCGAATTATTTATATATCTCTTGCTATTTCTTTCTTTAGGGTTTCTATTTCCGCCACGAAATTTTGATCCTTATTTTCTTCCTCCAAAGCTTTCTTTTGGCATTCCACTGAACAATAGATCCTATGTCCACCAAGTTGGACTGATTTAGATAATCGTTCTAAGCAGCTGTGATGAAAGATGCCATAATATAATATGCAGCAATAATTTGCTAAATCTTTGTTCCTGCAACATTTAAATCCTGGTTGTTTCATGTTGTGTTTTACCAATTTTAACTTACTCAGTTGAAGTCAGCCTCCTAGTATTATTTGGTAACGTTGGAATAGGTCTTTTTATTACCTAAAGCTGTATGTTATTGGCAACGGTGATTTATAGCAAATGCAACTCTCATAATTTGGCAACATAGTAGGAAAATCAGCTGATACAAATTCGCCTGTGAAACTTTAATAAAGAAAATCAGTCTTATTCCAGTTCTAGATATTACTATTATTTGCTTAGGTAAATCAAGTGTTAGAAACATCAATAAACGAGTGCACATCAAAAACAAAACACTAACACCACAAAATCACTTTATGGATATACAAAGACAAATAAACCATTTTTCTCCTAAAGGATTAATTTGCAAGTGATAACATTCAGAATAGCGCTAAACTATAGATGTTGCTCTCTAAAACCCTATTTTTCTCAGGGCAATCAGACAGTTAAAATGAGTAGTATAATTAAGTATCATCAACGTTGCACATTATCATCGACATGATGTTGCACATTACAAATTTCAAGCAGGACGTACTATCAATTGTATAATTACTAAACAGTAAAGGACCTAAATGCTCTCACTCGACCAACCGACCGACCGAGCCTCTTAAAAAGATAGTTCCTTCTTAGGTTTATAGCAGATACAGAAAATCTTATACATTTTTAAACTGGCAAAAGCAGTTGAATTATGTTATCGAATGCTTTGGAATGACATAATAGAACAAGAACAATACATTTACCTGCATCTGTAGCCATGATAGGCTTTATTTCTTAGCTTTATCGTATCCTGTTTATTGTTTCTAAGCCTCAGTTTATACGTAGCCAAAACATCAGAAATGTTTGACAATATTTCATTGAATATCGAAAATGCAGATTATATCCTGAAAAGGAGTTTGGAGAAGGAAATTATTAAATAGTTCTTGGTCAATTATTTTAAGGTTTCTTGAATTAGAAATTCTCTTGTCAACTTGTAATATCGGGTAACATAGGGAACAAAAACCAGAAAGTGATCAGAGAACCTTAAAGTTTTGTTTCTTATGGATACAATTTATGACAGAAATTATATAAAAGGTGTTAAAATCCAAGATGATAAAGTCTTGTAAAAAAGAAAAGTATAACTAAGTAAGAGAGAATAAGAGAACATTGAAACCATTGGAAACGCGCTAAGTTCGGCGGTGTTCTGATGTTTTTGCTACAAGCAAAAAATGATTATTCCTTTATTGTCTTGCCGCATTTGGCTATATTGGGTGATAACGAAATCATTGGCAAAGACGTCTTTCAGCTAATTTTAAAGTTACAGTTCTGATATTTGGTTCAAAGATATAGGTCCTTAGGACCCATACATTCCGTAGAAAAACAATTGAATATCGCTTCCGGTATAACCATAAGTAGACAAAGGTCGAGAATTTTAAAAGGAACCCTGTATATATTTTTACGCCATTCGATCCCTTTTCAATGAAATATCACAAAGATATTTGTTTTCAAAATGGCGGCGCAGGAGACATTATTTCTTTGACTGTGACGTCATCGATCGAGTTTTTGTCAACCAACCTAATGAAACGGCAAATAAAGGAAGCACTTTGAATATTTTTTGATGAAACATAAAAAATTTCGATTCATCTCCTATTAGGATACGTTTTAGCAGTTCTTTTAAATGACATTCTTTCTTTTAAATTTTATCGAAAATATTAAATAGAAAATGGTAATTTTTTAAATTATCATTATCTACAGATAAATGCTTGAACATTTTTTTTTATTTTGAAGTAAAAAATGATAAAAATTTTTGATGGTTTTGTTTGACTATTTTGATTTTATTTATTTAATTTTAAACATTTTTTCTATTACCAAGAAATACATTAAATAAACTGGGATTTAAAAAAACGTATTCAATTAAATATCCTATCCGCGGCCGCCTTGTTGCTGACACAATTGATTTTTTTGATATTTTCAGAAAGTTATTTAAATGTTCTTCCGAAATCATATCAGCAACTTGTCTTATTCGATTTTCTAGGCTCTCTGAAGATGGTGGAAGAGATGTATACAGTTTTTCTTTCAGAAAACTCCATATATAGAAATCCATTGGAGTCAAGCCGGGCGACTTGGCTAGCCACCTGATTGGACCATTGGTACTTAAACAATTCTCTCAAAATCGTTCATTGAGGTAGTTCGTTACAGCTCTTGAATTATGGGCTAGATCGCCATCTTGTTGTAAGGCCATTCCATCATTTACATCTAACTGCAGGTTTTCCAAAAAATCCCAAATACATTTCACCATTCAGTAGTCTGAAAAAAATTGGACCGATGACGTTTAGTCCTGCTACACCCAACCAAACATTCACTCAGAGACGCTCTTGAAAAGTACCTTCTTTTACCAGTCGTTGATTTTCTCTAGCCCAATAGCGAGGGTTTTGTCTGTTGAACATACCGAGATTGGTAAATCTAGATTCATCTGAGAAGAGTATTTGATGTTGGAATAGTCTGTTACCATGATAATTTTCCAAAAATCAACTACAATAATTTAAGCGCCTCTCAAAACCATTTTCGTATAAGTGATGTTGAATTTGATATTTAAAACACTTAAAATTTTAACATTTTCCTAGCACTTTCACGAGAGGTATTGCACTGGTAGCCCAACTCTCGAACGGAAGCAGTTCGATCATATTCAACATAAGCTAAAATATTTGTCTCAACTTCTTCGCTTGATGAATGAAGGCATTAGCATTTTCATCTGCATTTCAGTTTTTCAAATGTTGAACTGGAGCGTCACGACATGGGAATCTTTCTTGATATAACGCCCTCGCTTGTCTGGCATTTCTCCTACATTCACCATAGATAAGCAGCATGTCAATTTGATGCTCTCGTGTATAAACCATAGCTGATAACCAATCAACCAATGAAACTGAACACCAAAACAAGACAAAAAAACACTTTTCACACACGATAACTGGACTACAAAATGAAACTTATTGACAATATGTATAAAAACAATTTTGATGTTTCTAACAATAACCAATTACCAATTGTCTCTATAATTTGTTTCCAAAGCCTACTTTTCATAATAAAAAAGTTAAGTTTTGTGCAACCGGCTGAATGTCGTCTGCGTCGCCATTTTGAAACAAATGTCTACTTGTTATATGTCATTGAAAAGAGGATTTTTCGCGCTATCGAATAACGTAAAATTATATACAGGATTTCCTTTAAAATTATCGACATAGGTCTACTTTCGATTACACCGGATGCGATATTCAATTGTTTTTCTAATGGAATGTATGGGTCGTAAGGACCTATATCTTTGATCCAAAAGTGGGGTTGCTACGTAGATGTTGTTTTAGAATTATGAATCGAGATTGACTGAATATTAATTTCATAAGAGGTTGTTAATTTATTTGGATTGTGAGTTATTTTGCTCTTAGACAGGGTCAAGGCTTAGAAAAATTCTTTTTAAGTGTGTACTCGAACAGACCTCTTGTGTTCTGGACCTAAGCAGAGATGTTATCCGTTAAGCCTTAAGTAGTTACAAAGCATAACTTGTTAATAATAGTCAGAAATCTAGACATGAAGTTTTGAGAGTATGCTTTCATTTTCAGAGTTGACTGCATGTGAGTGAAGATTTTTTTTTAACAAAGATTTTCAATAATATTAGTAGTTTGATTTTTGTGTAAAATTCCCTTAACTACTTGAATAGTACTTTAAAGGTTCAGCGATCGCGGCCGACAGCTTCACAAATTTAAATATTCTTTTCTGCACGAACCTTGACGGATGCTCACTTTTTTTCCGCTCGAACTTTGACGAATGTCCGAATACGTACGGTTGTTAATAGGCTATCAAGTACCGCAGCTAGTCGACTTAGCGAAAAAACAAAAGTTGGTTACAATAAACGTGGAATTTATATTTACTCTTAACACAAAACACGTTCGGAATTATCAAATGTGTCTCTTCATGAGTTTTTAAATTGTACTAGAAGAATTACATTATTTAAATCTAGCTATAAGGCATCGATAACGGGTAAGTAGTATTTAATGCAGATTTAAGGTTCTAAGGAAAATAAGTAATGATATTAGCATGTTTATATTTATATATATATATATATATATATATATATATATATATATATATATATATATATATATATATATATATATATATATATACATATATATATATATATATATATATATATATATATATATATATATATATATATATATATATATATATATATATATATATATATATAATATATATATATATATATATATATATATACATAAATATATATATATATATATATATATATCTATATATACGTACCTTAGTCAAATCGCATGTTTAACTCACAGTTGCAGTAGCATTAAGTCATCTGCTAATTATAAAAAAAATACATTTTAGACTTAAAAACTATCACATTGCGAAGTTGATTAATAGTGAATTATTGAATAGAGCTTTATATAAAAACCTTTCTTATGTAAACATTTTGGAAGATACTTTGTAATCTCTCTTATGTGAAAAGGAATTCAATAAACAATCTCCTCATGACATTTTATGCCGGGTTAATCAGCTTGAGGATTCATTAATTTCACTGACGGAAATTAATGCTTTTTTAGATTAGACGATTCAGGGTTGTCTCTTCTTTTGTTGAGTGTACAATCTCCACGAAAGAAGGTAGATGATTTGTATGTTTTTCTAGAAGGTAGTGATTTTCCTAAAGTTCTTTTGTTAACAGCACTGGCTCAAGCCTAAAGAACCTATTTATGTACCTGACTATAAACTAGTATCGTCTTATTGTACGAAAACTTCGCAGTATAGGGAACAATGCTTTTTATAAAGGATGATTTTCTTGTACAAAATAAATTTACTAATTTCTCAAACTTTGATAACATGATCGTCGAAAAAGAATTTGAGTTTTCAATAAGCTTGTGTGAAAAAGTAAACATTTTTATAATTTGCCCTCCCCAATGCAATGAAAGTTTATTCTTGGAAAGGTTAGAAGACCTTTTATCTCATGTTTGACCTTATTATTTTGTTCTAACTGGGGATTTGAATATTAATTTTCACCCTGTTGTTAATTCCGACGCGCTGGCTTTGAGGCATTTATTATAATCATACAATCTCAAAATGCATGTTACTTCTCCCACAAGAATAACGCAATATTCTTCAACCACTTTGGACTATGTTTGCTCAAGTATGGATAAAGTTTCTTGTCATACTACTAATGCGGGCCTCTCAGTTCATGAAGCAGTACTCTGCAAGATACCTACTTGCTTACAGGAAAAACCCCAGCTAGCTGGTTTGGGTAGAACATTTTGTAAAAATTTTGATACATTTTACCAAAACTGCTTAGCACTTGATTGGTCAAAACACATCTGTTCTAAAGATCCCTTAAACAATTTTCATAAGTTGATATCAGAGGTTTTCGAACGTTGACTTTCAATGGTAAAAATTAAAAACGAAAAAAGGAAACCTTGGATTACAAAGGCAATCAAAACTTCTGGTAAAAATCTTCGTTTCTTGCATACCTTGCGTGAATTCTTTTATAATTGTGATTTTTTTGTCTCTTATTTTAATAAGTATAAAAATAAAATTTCTTACTCTCAGAATAAACAAAAAGAGAGTTGGAACCAATTGAGGGGAAAACACAATCCATCACACAAAACTTTACGAAACACATTGCCCCAGGTCGTAATCCTTTGGATTTTATGAGGTCGCTTTCTGTATCTCATTAATTTTATTTTACTCCCATTGATGTGGACGAAATCAAAAACATCGTTAATGATATTAATAACAAAAATGCATCGGGTTGTAATGAAATATCAGTACGAGTACTAAAAAGATTATCCGACTCTGCCCTTGATGCGCTTGCAAAAGCTATTAAAAATTCTTTTTTAAGTGGGATATTCCCAGATTCTCTAAAGGAACCAGTTGTTATCCCTATTTATAAAGGGGCGACTTAACTTTACCTGCTAATTTCAGGCCCATTTCTTTATTGTCTACTGTTGCCAAGGTGGTTGAAACGCTTCTAAAGAATTGTTTCTTAACTAGAGAGAGGTAAAGTCTTAAGTACGGCTCAGTATGGTTTTCAGAGTGGTAAATCATTGGTAAATCAACCGAGGATGCAATATTTAAATTCGTTGGCAGTTTATATTTGAATATTAATGAGAGTAAAGCTGCTGCCGCGATGTTCTGCGATATGGCAAAAGCTTTCGACTGTGTCGATCATGAATTTCTGCTGCGGAAGCTTGAACTGTATGGCTTCAGAGATAATACTCTTGAGTGGTTTGAATCATATCTTTCTGGGCGATATCAGAGAGTCAGTCTGCTGGGGGTTGAGTCGGAAAAATGTAAAATTAATACTGGAGTGCCTCAGGGTTCAGTACTAGGACCAATTCTGTTCCTATTTTATATCAATGACATAACTACTTTACTTCGCTAATGATTCTACGATATTGTGGCACTGTAAAAATGACGATGATCTCACTGATATTATTCCGGAAGATGTTGCAAAAATCAAGGAGTGGTGTGATGCAAATAATGTATATTAATATATCTAAGACCAATATAATTAACTTTAATTGCTTGTTGGGTGATATCAACTTTGATTATAATATTATATCGAATCGGACAAATCGGTACCTAATTCTAGTCAGTTCTTAATAAACCCAGTATTTATTTTACAAAAAGTGCAATAAGGTATTTGTATAATGCAGGAATTCGGGATTCATGTAAAACTCTTTTTAAAATGCATAACATTTTGACTCTTCCTTGTATTTTTATTTTAGAAACGTCCTGTTTAATGTATAAAAAATTTAAAAGTTTAACTTGCTCTGCCACTCATTACAATACGCGTCAAAATTCTTCCATACCTCTGCCCACCGCTTTGTCTAAAGAATATGTAGGTTTGAGTGAGTGTACGGTGGGCATGTGTTAGATCTAATTTTTAAGTACGTTAGGAAGATTTTGTTTTATTTTTATAAAAATATATTTTATCCTCTTGTTCGTAGTTTTATATTTATATATTTTTATCTTTTTATTTGTAGCGTATATTGTGATTTTATTAATTTTCACATTAACAACTTTTAAAATTTTAATTTATGTATGTATATACATTTACGTTATCTTACTTTTTATGTAACTGTCATACAACTTCTCAGTGAGTATTCATATAGCGACTTTACTCTAACCTTTCCAGAAATTTTTAAATTCTGAATAGATAGAATGTTATTGTTGCTTCATTTGGCCTTAGTAAATATTGTTTTACCGTTTACCTATTACTTTTATAAAAATCATCGTAGATATAGTTAATATATAAAGTCAAAAAGATTTACATCTAGAAAAAGCAGGGCACTAGAAGCACGGCCGCCACGTAATTCTGTTTAATACATATATTATTTCGTAAAATGATATCCTAATACACCTAAATACTTCCCGTGAGAAATAAAGGCAGCCATTCAATATTTCAAAAATGTATTTAAAATACCTGCTATAGGTAAACCGAGAGGTAAACATTGAAAACATTAAAAATTATCTTATTTCATACAACAAAAAATTTTGATGTTTTTATCCGGCCCTCTCAACTGTTTTTGTTTGTTTATTTCCAAGCTTTTGTCTACACAATCGAGGTAATTGTATTGCAGTCATTGAGTCAGAACCATTTTTCGGGAAACTTACTACCCTCGTTCTCCGGAAATATAATAACTTCAGAAAATAAATTTTAAGTTATTTAGCATCCGATAAAAACAGAGATTTCTCTGGCAAATGTGACTTTGGAATAGTCTGCAGATTATTAACATGATCTTTTCAAAAACCAATTTCATTGTTTGCTCCATATGATTTTTTACGCTAACTATTCAATTTCTAATGTATAAAAGTATTTACACACTCCCCTCATCAAGTGTCTATAGTAGCACTTTGAGATTTATGTTCTGAACATCCCTCATAAAACAATCTGAAATAAGAATATACGTTGAAGTTATAACTAGAAAAGTTTTAAGTCGTTTGTTTTTGGTCTCGATCTCGGACTTAGTGTATTTCTAGGACTTTAGCACCCTTACGGGACTAGGGATGAGCGATATTAGATTTTACCTATCGATAGCACATCACTTATCGATATATAGTTTGATTATTCGACGACACTATTTTAATATAGTAAAGCATAAAAGAAGTTTTAATAATACTTCTTATAATCCAAAGACTTTGATCAACACTGGATATTCAAAATGTTTGAAATTAATATTCTAGCATTACCGCTGGAATTTGTTGATTCTGTATTGGAATATTGCAGGTAGAAGGAACTGGATATCCATGCCCTATTTGTGGGAATTTCTACAGCACGAAATCAAGTTTAAACGTGCATAAAATGAAACATGAACGTAAGTACTTCTCATAAATATTCTAATATTAACTGCAAAACTAATTAAGGTCTATATTTAACACCAAGCTCAGCTGTGATTCATAAAAGTTGACAGTTATAACTATAGGGTCAATTTTAAAATGATCAGTGCAGTTATATACAAATTATTATGAGTTATATATATGAAAATAAAAAATCATCAATGTCGAAAGTGACATCAATTGGATTGCTGAAAACGTTTTCTAGATGTTAATAATTAAATAATATGCCCTTTGTATAGTGCGTTCCAGTGGGGAGCGGGTGAAGAGCCGCTTTACCTTAATTTTCAAATCAATTTACTTAAAAATAAAAATATTTTTAAAATATTAAGCATTTTATAATCTACATTTTTATTATAAAAATGTAGTATGTTTTATATAAATTGTTTACGGCATGTGCTATGGCAACGCAATGGTGAATATCCATAAGCCAAATAGAGATGGGAGCGACAGAAAACTGCTGCTGCTGGCGCTTGTTCGCTTGTTATAGCATTAATGTAAATTAGTGCGTTCGGATGATCGGAGGCGGAAGCAGTTTTGCATCGATCGAATCGAATCGAAATTAGCTTTAAGATATAGCTACAACTGTTTTTTAAGAACCAAAAAATATATTTAGAATCTTATAAATTCATTTTATTTCCCCTAAGTATTAAAAAACGCACCAAAGCTATGGATAATTAACCTCATAAAATAGCTATAAAAAGAAGGTACAATGTATAGCGAATATTTATGCCGTTTTAACCTTTAAACTCTGCTACTTCGTTGTAAGCAGATAACTGTTTCTGTTACGTAACTCACTCAGGGACCAAGCATTACGCAAATATTTTGAAGTTTAGATTTTTTTTGACAGTCAATTTATTTATTAACTTATAGATTGAAAACGTTTGCATCGCCTGTGGAACTAACCTTACTTTTATGTTTATATTTATACCCTTTTTGTGTAATGCAATTTTGTTTTGCTTGTTTTTAAGTTTATGTGCGTTTTTTTAATTTGCTGAGAATGGATAATGAATATCATAGCAACGATGCTTGGTAAAGACTAGGCAATATGGACATATTAATGTGTGCCGCAGCTGTAAAGTTGTTAAAGAGAAGTCGACAAAGAAGGTGGCGAATTTGGCCTGTTAATTGGGGTAGAAATACCCAATACTCCTATCAGTATTTTCTTAAAATTAAAGGCAACTTTTTTTTGATTGGACGAGGATGTTATGTGTACGCATTGTCAAATTTCATTGGTTGCAGCTTAATGCCAACGTCGATTTATGCTATCCGCTTCCGTTAAAGTTAAAGATCGCCATATTTTCGATGGCTAGCGGAAGCTCAAATGGGTGAGGGCAAAAATATAACCATACCTATTGCTTTAGGTTAAATAAACGTCAAGGACAGCGCACTATTGCTTTACGTTAAATAAACTTCAAGGACAGCGCAAACGGCGACGCAAGAGGCAAACGTTATCAATCGATAACCGAGGCTTAAGAGTAATAACTTAGAACAGAGCTTACCTTTCAAAACATTATAAATCTATTTGTTGTAAGAAATAAGTCGAACAATTAAAAAAAACATATTCAATCGTTTATCTGAAATTCGCGGTAAGTAAACTGACGAAAATGAGTCCTCTACAAAGTAAGAATACATGTTTTTGCAAGCGTGTCACAAACAGAAAAACGAGTAGGCTGTGGCGTTTATTCGCGGACCTTGTGAATTTACAGTGAGTGATCAATACGAATAGATAAACATGCCAGTATAACTAAATTATCCCCCAAACCAACGCGAAATATCCACAGTGACAAATAATTTATAGTTCTTTAGCGACGGGGCGGCTTATGTACAGGGTCTTTCCCCATAATTCGTTATTCCTAATGAGATCTTAATTTTTAAAGATTCAAAGCAGACTCAACATAATTTTTTTAAGAAACTGATAATGTTCTACTAAATAATGGACTTAATACGAATGCATTGCTTATTATGGCAAGGTTTTTCTTAAAATTCTCGGGTGTCTTTGTAGATAAAGTTATCAAGCTTGGTATATTTGTAAACATCATCAAGATGCCCATTTTATGGACATATAATATACAGGGTGTTCCTTGAAAAAATGAATGTTAGGTCTGCTAAGCATTTTTGAAACATAATAAAAAATTATGTATATATACATACATAAATTATAAATTTCTATAAACCCTACAACTTTTATCTGTAATAATTTTTTCTTTCTTAATTTTCTTAAAATTATACCAATATGACGGGTGGCAATTTATGAGGAAAATCCTTGTACTTGTTCAGAACTGTACGAAATTTTCGTTCTCATTGAGAACGAACGTTTATCCGCAATTTATTTCCCCTTCCAGTGTTTTTTTCATTGATACCGCGCTTATTTCGCGAGTTAAGAATGATGCCGAGGACAGGAAAATTACTACAAAAACAAAAGTATGAGGAAAAAAGACAATATTGACTGATATTGGGAAAGAATTAAATGAACATATTTTATTGCTGCATTCACTATAAGAATGTGAGAAGTGAAATGTAAAGTATTTTAAAAAATGGTAGTGTGAAAGGAAAGTTAAGTGGATCATCTTTTTATGAGGGAAAGTTGGATACAGGGAGGCGCTAAACATTCAATAAATTGTGTAACTATGTGTCGTAAACTTCGTCTCAAGGTACGGGGTGATACAGTTATCTTTGAACAGGTCTTAACTGAAAAAACTGTAAATAAGAAACTGGCGGAGACGTTTGTAATGTTTTTATTTTTTATATTAAACGACGACTACTGACTGTCGAATTTGAAACTATAAGGCAAAAAAAATAATACAAAAATCGTTAATTTAAATGCAACACCCTGAATTTTATTACGTTACTGAATTGTTAGCAGATTATTAGACCAACTTGATATACCATACTTTTTGCCTATTTTCAGTTGTTTTCCAGATATTCATGTTTGAAAATGAACAGTTTCGAACTATGAGAGGATGTAACATCTAAACTGTTATCTTAGTTTTTTATAGTATTATAGCGTCACTCGTTATTCAACTTGACATTAAACTTTTTCCGATTATTTTTCTGAAAAGCGGAAAAAATTACTTTTGCTTATATCAGAAGTGATTTCTATAAGACACCCAAGAAAAAAACTAAGATGTGTAATTCGTTTTGCCTTAGGTCGAATTGTTTAATTTTTAAATTTTAGCGAACATCTTGAAAATAATCATTCACTATAGGCGTAGGGTATGTAATACCAAGTTAGCTTAAAATTTGGTATGGAAGTCAGAAATGTAATAAAATACACAATACAAATTTTGCATTGAAATTAAAAATTTTTGGACTAATTTTATATCAATTTTTTTTTTATTCGATCGTCAGTTGTTTTTTTAATAAAATTTGTCAAAACATCACGCACTGGGCCTCCCTAAAAAGTTTAAATGTTATTAGGTGGGTTATTACTAAATCTTTCAAGGAAATTTGAATCCTTTAAGTAAGTTGAATAAATATTTGTAATAGAGCGGGAGCTGAACGGCAGTGAGTATGCAGAATATGGACCTGGTGGACACCTTGTTCCGTCGTATGATGTATGTTCTAGAGACGTTAAACTTTAATAATTTTCGGGTTTCTAGAACCGGAGAGTGTGCATTTTTTTTTCTCGCACTCGCACCCCTAGGTAACAAGGAAAGCGGTATCACAGCAGCTGAAAAGTTCTTCTATTAATAGTTATAGTTTTTTGTTCTAAAGCAACATTCCAGGATGGTTTGAGTATAGAATACGGTTTGCTAAGATGTAAAAGGCATTTGCAGTAATAGAAAATGCACGGAATTTGTGTTGGTGAACCCTAAATAATATAATTAAAAGCAATAAATGGGTAAACCAGAGTTTTCGCACTACTTCCTTTAAAATTCTAAATAAAAAGCTAATCTATTAAAAACATCCTAAAAATTGAAAATGTGTAAGCGCCTTTGGTATAGTTAAGAAATAGTGCAGAATTATCAAAATATCAATTTATACAAATTAGAAATAAAGTTAAGAAAACAGATAAACTAAAAGTAAAAAAATAAGATAAATTTAAAAACAAAAATAAGAAGTTTTTGATAAAATAAAACTCCAAAAAAAACACTAAAAATAAAAAATGATATTTAAAAAAAATAATATATCAATCCATTTTGAGAACACTTTTTGAAGTCAAACTAATAAATCATTAAATATATATTAATTAAGGTATTAGACGTTAGCCACCGTATCCTCCAAATATAAATGTCAACGGAAACCAACTAATACTTCAAAAAATATTTTCATGATAGTTTAAAATAGTTCAGTTTTTTTAAGTCGTTTTTATATATAAAAAACCGTTGTTTGCTTGCATTACCCTTCCGTATATATACCTGAGATACAGATATTGCTTGTTATATGAGAGCTGGAGTATTATTATTTTTAGAACCTAAAGCATTTCTTTGTAATATTTGCGGAAATGCATACTCTACGAAAGCAGTTTTGGAAAACCACCAAAAGGTCCACACAGGAGAGAAGAATTTTAGTTGTAGTATTTGTCACAAGAAATTTAGGTTTATAAGCACACTAAAGACACATGCGTTGGTAAGCAAAAATTTATGCTATTTTTAGTTATATTAAACACTTTTTATTAATTTCTTAAATCTGTAAAATATATTAGAGCTAAATTCTTACGTGCGTATTATAATATTTATTTGTAATATATGATTAACTTGAGGTTATTATTAATTTGTCTGCCAAATCTTTTTATATATACCGGCTGTTAGTAAATAAGTGAGACAAACTTCAGGGGGTGATTCTGCATGAAAAAATAATGACAGTTTGCTATATAAACGTATGTCCGCAAATGATTCGTTTTCCGAGATACGGGAGTTTTTGTTAAAATATGACGATTTATTTATTGCTCTAAAACCGGTCGAGATATGCCAGTGAAATTTGGTGGGTTTTAAGAGGTTGTTATTGCGCATTTTTTGACATGCAATTAAGAATTTTATGTTCATCATTGGCGCGTATACGAGAAATGATCTCAATTTTTTTTAAAGAAACAAATTGTACGCCACTGAGACTTTTCAAATTAATTTTTGAATTCCTCGTTCAATTTGTGACAAAAAAATATCTCTCTTCCCTTTTTTTTTTCGTATAGGGCGCGGTTTTTGTGCAAAAAAATAAAACATTTTAATGTGTATTTTTCATTTCTTTAATACATTATCTAGATCTAGACTGTCTATTAAATACGAACATTTTAACGAAATGTCAAATTAGCGTTTCGCTTTTAGTTTGCAATATCATTAATGTTAATAAGTAATATGTTTTTCTTTTATCGAAAAGAATGGAAAATTTTACAACTACCTCGTAAACCCCACCAAATTTCGTTGGCATATCTCGACCGGTTTTAGAGCAATAAATAAATCGTCAGATTTTAACAAAAACTTTAACAACCCTTTTCTCGGAAAACGAAACATTTGCGGACATACGTTTATATAGCAAACTGTTATTATTTTTTCATGCAGAATCACCCCCTGAAGTGAACCGCACTTATTAATAATGTAAGATAATCGGACCAGTTTAGCATATTATAAAGAATAGACAGCGTCTTACTTCTGTCACCAGGGATTTAAATGTTATCATATACTCTGGTCTAGTCACGTGTTAAAGGAGGAATTTTATTTGGAATTCGTGCAAAATATTTTACCCATGCAATTTCGACTACGAACTTTGCATGTGACAAAATTCGTTCACGTCACTTGGTTGACACTTTCCTCGACGAAATTATGAACGTGCAGGGAGAGCCTTCCGATTCGTCTCGTCGAAGGCAGACCTCTGTGTTATTAACATAAGTGGTTTCACGTGTTCGTTTTTGCTGCTTTATTTCGGGGGGAAGCAGGAGAATCAACCGCTCAGAGTGGAAACTAACGACCCCGCTAGAACGGGAGCAGACGCCGTGATCGTGTGAGGCCTAGTGGTTCCTGCATTCTATCCCGTTCGTCTGCCACAGTTCTACATAGAATATTAGCGTAATGGCCGCTATCTGGCAGGTGTGGGAGGGGTAAGGGGATAACTTGAAAGAAAAGGTCATCTCGTGAGACCAGCATTACTCTCAAGGGGCATTTCGAAAATGCCGAAAAATCCGAAGTATGTAGCGCCGTTTGTTTGGCGGTCATTTTATATTTTTGTATAAACGTAGGGCTATCGTTAACCTAACCTAAGTTCCGGAGGTCGGATAGGCATCATCGGGAGGCGAAAAAAGTGATAAAAAAATTGACACCTAATATGTCAAAAATATTACAGCAGCCACTCGATTGTTTTTTACGGTATGCCGTGACGGCGCAAGGTACGAACTGTCCTTAAGGATGCGTAGGTTTAGTACTGAGGGTAAAAAAACGAAAAAAAAAAATTGATAGGTCATCTGTCAAAATTTGACAGGTGGCGCTTTCACTGACGGATGGGGGTCAAATCGAAAGCATTGTTTAAAAGATTTCGAAAAACAATTTTTTTACAGCGATTTTTGACATCGGATTTTCAGTTTGTTTACTAACTTGGGGGGGTGATGTTGAGGTCGAGTATTACGAAAATGGCGGAATAAAAATTTTCCTCCACAATTTTGGATTTCGCGAAAATAGCGAAAAAACTATTTTCGAGCTGTGAAACGAAAGGGGGGTGGCGATGTGTCGGCGACGGAGTCAAAAAAGAACGAAATATCGAAACGTTTGAGAGCCCGTAACATGGGGGTTATTTTTTCCGTAGATTACGAAAATGACCAAAAAAGTTTTTGAAAATTTTTACCGTTATTAGCGGAAAATTCGTTTTTTCCAAATTTTTTTGAAATATCCTAAAAAATTGTGCTCGATCCGGAAGTAGAAAAAACATATACCTCACCGGACCTCGTAATATGGGGGTCGTTTTCAGCTCATTTTTACCGTAGATCGCAAAAAAATAAAATTCTTTTTTCGAAATGTTTTAAAAATGTTTAACTATCAAAATGTGATGCGCAAAAAATTAGATTTAACCTAAAAAATGAAAAATAATTTATAGGAGCCAGGTTTGGACAGTAGGTTGTACAAATCGTTTCAATCAAAGTTTAATTGGCCTATAACTGCCGAACGGTCCACTGTATCCTCAATCTCAATGTCATGTATGTATCGCTTCGTTTTCTACATTTTTTGTAATCTGTGTTTTTTTATAACTCGCATGGTTTTCGAATTATCGGCAAAAAACTTATTTTTCGAAAATTTTCAAGTCTTTATTTTGGGAAAAAAATCAACTTTTTTTTTCTCCGTATTTTGTGGTGGGAAATTAATGTGTGCCTTCACAGGAACCCCTAAAAGTATCGTACTCCGATTTGACTGCGTTCCTACTATGCCTTTATAGATGAAAATTACATGATGAGGATCGATATCTCGAAATCTGTCATTTCTACGTTCTCGAAATTGTCAAATTGGAATCAGCAAGTCGAAAAATCCCCTTTGGTGTACATTTCAGGTTAGTTAAAAATTATGTAAATAAACGACTGTTTCAATCATTGACCGTTACGGTTAGGTGGATCTGCACCGGGTTAGCACTAGGTTAACGGAACATGATTGATTTACATTGTGTAAGAGTTATCTTTTAAATCTTCAAAAAATATTAATGTACAAATGTAAATAAACTATCACGGATTTATATTATGTAGGAAATAAAAACGGCGCCTCCATCTTAATTATGTCGTTAATTCATATTTGGATAAAGATTATTTTTCAAAATTGTATATACTGTATAGGGTGTTAAAAGATTATTATAAAAAGGTGAATAAAACATCACAGATTTATGCTATGGAAAAGAAAATGGCGTCGTAAGCGCTACCATATTAAACATTTTTATTCACCTTTGAAAATTATTTACTTTTCACACGTTTACATAATATACAGGATGTATAAAAATTAATGTAAATAAAATATCGCAGATCTATACCATGTAGACAAAAAATGCGTCGCAGGCAATCTTTTAAGATCAAAATTATATTTAAGTAAAGATTTATGTTTAAATGTATTATACAGGGTGCTTAAAAATATAACAATGAAAAGGAAAAAGGTTTGAATAATCAGACATATTGTACAGATTTTGTATAAAAATTATGTGCAAAAAGTAAATAAAATATCATAGGAGACTATGTAGGCGCAAAAAGTGGCAAAAAATATATTATACAGGGTGCGTAAAAATATAATAACTGCAAAAAGGTGATAAAATCGTTACAAACTGATACCTGGCATTATTTAAATATAGTATACAGGGTGCGTAAAAAATATAATATTGGTTGCAAAAAGGTGGTAAAGGTCATTGCAAATTGATACGTTGCATTATTTAGATATAATTTTTATTTACGTATTGAGAAGATTTAACTTTTGGAATAAAATCAAAATTCTATTGTTAATATTCAGCAGCGCAGGCACCATTAAAAAAATATTCCTTTTACCCCAACAGTTGCGCAACCAGTTAAAGTGTTACCTATTTACATATATAAGATATACATTCACCCATTTAAAGATATCAAATATATATATTTTTTATATATTGTCAAAAAGTGCAGTCAAAGCCTCTCCACTTGTATTAGTATAATAGCAAGAGAGATATTGATAGAAGTTTCGTGATTAAGGCACGAACACGAATGTATATATAGTTAAAATGAAAAAGCTGAAGACTAACTTTTAAGTATAAAAAAAGCGAACTATGAATAATCTAATTGCTATAAAACATTTTTTGTTAAATAAGTCTTGGTACTGCTATTGGATTCAAGGGTTTGCTACTAGTGTTTGGTAAGACATGGCGTGCAAAACGATTTCTCCTCCAAGTCGTTTACTCAATAATGAAATGACTAATGCGGCGTAATAACTGCGACTGTTGTTCGGGGACGAGCTAGGTAATGTTATGAGGTGATACCCTGATTGCTTCTAGATAAAAGTTAAACTGCTCCCGCGCTACGGGCTGTTGGCACTGAGGGTTACATATACTCATTACAGTACTATCCCTATGTCGAATCACACATATCACTGCATATCAGTCAAATGATAATGGGTATGAGCTCTAGTATAGTAGCAGGAAATGTCTTTCAGGTCTAAATCCGCGAAGTACTTTTTTATACAACAAAAAATATATTGATAGATGAATGGAAGTGGAAGGCCACAACTCCAAATGTAGATTTAGTTAAAATCAAACGGCTCAAATGTAACATAAAGTGTTACCTGTTAATATATGAGATAGAAACTAGTTAGTTGTAGGATTATAAATAGTGTTTAAAAATTCCATTCGTGTTAAAAAATGCAATAACTTGCAGATATCTAGACTTCTGCTTTACTCGCTGCCCTATACTTAGTACTAAAAGTAATAATTTAATAATATTTTATGTAAAAATTAAATCTGTGATATTAAAAAAAATCCCTTTAATTGATTAATTATTTACGGTTTTTACTATATTTTAGGTTCATAGTGGAGAAAAGCCATTGTCTTGCCACCTATGTAATAAACAGTTTAGACAGCATTCACATTTAAATACCCACATAAAGGGACAACATTCTGCAGCCCGGCCTTATCAATGTACTTTTTGTTCGAAAACGTTCAAGCAAAGGTAACTATGTTATTTTTTTAATGTGGCATACGAAACCTTCGGAGATCCCTGCGCGAGGCATCGATAGTGCGAGTGCCGAGGAATCAAGTGAACGTTCAACGAGTTTACACGCTTTGAATAAAGAAGGAATTTCCAAATTTAAAAGAAATTAAAAAAATATAAATTATTTATTATTTTCTGTTTGGAACTATTATTGGGGGGTCATTGACCATAATGGAGGAGCCGCCACTGGCTAAGTTTTTTTAAAAATAGAGGTGCAACTGTTTTTTTTAAGATCAACAACAGCCTTGGTAGATAATAATATGTCAAAAACAATAAGACGAAAATCAAAAAAACAGAATAAATCCGGTGTTTGCAAGTTAAATTGTGGAACCTGCTCAAAATTTTATATTGGAAAACAGGCAGAACATTTAAAAAAATAATTAATGAGCATAAATTTAGTTACAGAAAGCATAAAGATAAGTCCAATTACTCTAAACATTTCATTCAAGAAAACCATACTTTAGATGAGAATTTTGAAACTTTACATGTAGAACGAAAAAGTAAAAACATTAATTTACTTAAAGTGTGAAAATAAACAAACTAAAAATAAAAACACAATATTAAATGATAAATTGGACCTACATAGTTCCCCGCTTTTAAGCTTTATTAGGTTATAACGGAAAATCCAGAATATTTTATCTGTATAATAATATCCGCAAAACGTGTTCAGATATTTAATACCTATAGTTTGCGTTACACTTTTTTTAAGATCTAACAGCTGTTGAAGCCACAGTGTTGGCGAAACATTTTTCATATTTTATTTATTTTTTGTAAAATAAATTAAGTGGAAATTTTAAACAAGTGTTTATCTTTTACTTTGTTAAAATCGATTTCCATTAGGTAACGGCTAGTTCTGTTTAATATAAGAATATAGAAATTATATATATATATATATATATATATATATATATATATATATATATATATATATATATATATATATATATTTTTTAATTTTATTAGAGTTTTTTTTAATTATAAATTAAAATTCTACCCTATAATAGAGATTTTTTTCCAAAATGTCTTTGAATATCAATTAATACTGTTTGTTAAGTTTGTATGTCGTCTGTGATTATGTACTTTTTTCTAAATTTATATTAGATAATTTAACTTTTGCAAGTAATGAACGAATAAAAATACATATTTTAACTTTGGAATATAGTCAGTATCTAAATAACCACACCGTTTAAACAAAATCGTTGCTTCCAAGAAAGGGGAGTTAATGTGCATGTTTAATAATTTGTTTTATTAAAATAAGTAAAGATTTTAAATACTAAACTTTCGTTTTAGCTGCAACTTGACCGTACATACTAGAATACATACTGGGGAAACGCCGTACTACTGCGATGTTTGCCAAAAAGGCTTTTATGACTCGAGTAGAATGAAGAAACACAAAAAAAGTCATGAAGACAAAAATATTCTACCCATGAAAATGGAATTTGATAAGGAAATAGTACACAATGCTTTTCAAACCTGATAATATGTCTGAAATGTCATCATTAAATAAATTTATATCCTTTTCCGACTTTTTTTCTATTTAGAATTAATCTCCTTAGGATTATATCTAGTCCAGTTAGAGATATTGCTGTAAAAACATGTTCATAAAGTATTAAGTGCTACGACGTTTTAGTTGAGAAAATCCAGGTTTTTGGTTTTATACCATTCCAGATTAAAATTATTCTTCGTGGTTTCTCATTTGATTGCACAAAACATCTTAAATTAGTTCACCAAAGTCGAAGAACCAGCCTTTCTATAAATATTTGGTTTTTTATTTCGACTATTATGACCCAATCCATTTATTCCAATTACGAACCTAGTAAATTATAATATAAAAATTCTCAATATCAGCCGCCTAGAACCAAGTATAACATTTTTTGAATAGACCTACTTATTTTTTTATATTTGACTCGACCACAAAATAAAACGTGTTTTTAATATTATTTACTGGTTTAAATATATTAATGATTATAATCAATATATTTATTTCTACTATAATTCTTATTTAATTTAATATAAGAAATTCGTAAAGTTGTTTTACATTAAATATTTTGCTAACTAAATAATTTTTTTGGTTGATTTTCTTATAATTTTCAGATATGAAGTTACTGAAAATTATGGAAAAGTAGTTGACTATGTTGTAAAAAGAATCTATTTAAACCAGAAACTCTATGGCCCTCCCTTGCAACCGTTACATTGTTTTTCCAATTTTCAAAACTGGGATGACTAAATTCACTCTTAAAACGGTGTCCTTATTGCTGTTAAAGTGTTGCTGCAGAATATCTACATGCACTGCTAACTTATATGACGCACCCCGTATTCTCGTTTTATGCAGACTACGTTTGTTGGAGGGCAGCACATTGACTATGAATACAAACAATAACACGTTTGTCAGTATTCTGACATTTTTGAATTTGAGTTATTCAAATTTTAGGAATTTATATGAGTATAAGTTTTATATTTGTTTGTTTCTTTTTAGATTATGGGTGATCGATTAATATTAAATATCGTATTCCTGATTGATTCTGCCAGAGTATTTGTATGTAGTATATTTAATATTGCAAAACTAAGTGGGTGAATTCATTTAAAAAAGTTTATGCCAAAATAATAACTACAATCTACTTATAATATTAGATCATTTAGCTTTTTTGTAATTAAAAATCCATATCCAATTACATTTTTAGTTTAGCTTTAGAGAAATTGAAACAAATTCCACTTTCCTAATAAAATTTTTTTAGTTGCCTTCCGTAATAAAACTAAAATACGTACACATTTATCATGAGCCTAGCTTGGAAAAATGATCACTAATATACCCGCACTAACATAAAATAATCAAATGACAAAAAATTGGGAAAGTCCGTTTTCTCAAATACTAACGCTAAGAAGATTGTTGTAGTTGTATGTACTTAAATAAATATTTTTTACAAAGTTGCATACACATTTTACATTACAACTTGTCATTCTGCTAAATCTTAAAAAAAATCCTGAAGACTAACGCTAGAGGGAGCCTAATACGGGACCGAGTTTGTATATTAAGTTGCCTATCTATATTATAGCCAACTGACCAATGCTTTATCTATGATCTATAAGTTTTACAACAAAAAAATCTAAAACTGTCAGCGTCAGAACAACCAATGGTTTTTTCTATTTTGACTGGTTAAAAAGTACTGATAAAGTTTTCAACTATGCTTTGTTACAAATCTTTTTGATTTCTAGATTAAATTCCTGTTAATAAATTACTTTTGTCATTTCTCCCCGAATATTTTTTAATGAAGTATGAGTTGGGGATTTTCGAAGGCCAGAGTAATAATCAACACCTGGACTTCGGGCGCTAATCCAAGAGTACGTATTTATCATTAATCTCGTAATACTAGATCTGATGCATAAATCCAAAACTTCAATTCACTATTGCACTTATGCCAATGATATAGTAACGCTTTCTGTTCAAAATTTTCAATTCCAGTCTTCCGGTTCGTCTCGTCGAAGGCAGACCTCTGTGTTATTAAAATAAGTGGTTCCACGTGTTCGGTTCTGCTGTGTGTAAACTAACGACCCCGCTAGAAAGGGAGCAAATGCTGTGAACGTGTGAGGCCTGCATTCTATCTCGTTCGTCTGCCGCAGTTCTACAAAGAATATTAGCGTAATGGCCGCTATGTGGCGGGAGTGGGAGGGGTAAGGGGATAGCTTGACAGGAAGGGTCATCTAGTGATATCAGTAGTATTCTCAAGGAGCACCTAGTGAAAGCCAAGATGCATTTCAGAAATTAAAAGAGCAAAAATGAAGAAGTATTTTAAAGATTCAGGGTGTCAGGGAGTTTAAAACTCGCCATCCGGACATCCTACCGATAACGTCTCCAAACTGGAATAAGGTGCAGGGTCGACTTCGAGGGTCGCCGATTTAACGACTCTGAGCCCCGGACGGAGAGTAATCTGTCGACTGCCTAGTAGCAAAGCCAATAAGTCCTGTTATGTAACAGGATAAGTCAAGTCAAGTCAACGCTTTCTGTTCTAGACGCATTTTTGAAAGTGAAAATTATTTGTCTAATATTACAACTGCTGCCAAATTTTTGTAGGTAATTAACAGTCCAGCTAATAATTATAAATGTTTTGACTCAGTTTTTTTTTGGCCGAGATGGTAAATATCGCAAACAAAATTATTCAATAAATTTAAAATATTAATTGATAATATAGAAAAACAAATTGAACGTAGTTTTTGTAAACACTGTACTTTCTTTAGATAACACATATAGTTTTTAAATATGACTAAAGGTTTAAATCATAAAGAGTGCGTCAAACAATAGATTATGTACTTTGTAATGAAACTTTATATACAATATTGTTGACACAAAAAAGAAAAAACCTCATTTCACTAGGGCACAGATACTGCGAAAGATAGTTCCTATAGAGGGTTTGAAAATATCGGCGGGATATCGAAAAACTTGTACTTCTTATATGGTCAAAATGTAAATTAATTTTCGAGATATTACGAACTGCATAGTAATTATAAGTTTCATAAAGATATATACTGTGGCGAGTTCCTTCGACATTAGCATCGTCCTATTGAGGCCAGATGCATCCTCTTCCTTCTTAGCACTTTCTTTTTTAATTACTTCTCTAACAGCTTTTGTGTTTGTGCAGTTTTTTGCTGCAACCAGGGCTGGTTCGGCCATAGGTGCGTGAGTTATATGTCTGGCCGAAGGAAAAACTTTTTTACAAAAATAATTTTATTTCTTAAAAACACGCACAAATTTTGAGAAGAACCAATTTGAAACACGAATTTAGCGATTAAACGTTTACAATCAGAATTACTACAGAAGTGTCCTCTAAATAAATGTCACTTATATGTATAACATTTCCTTATCTGTCATAACGAGGTGGTAGAATATATGAAGTCAGCAGTTACGAAAACTGTAACTTGTGACACACCATAAGATGAAAACTGGTGCAAAATATTTTTGCTTTTTTACATAAAATAAGACATATCCTGAATACATGTTTGCTTGTAAAAAGTTATTGTAATTCATAATTATAATTTAATGTACAGGGTGTTTGACGGGAGCTTGACATTCGATTTTATTCCTTTATGGTTTAGCTAATAAAAATTCAAAACCCTAACAACTAAACTTCAAATAAAAAAAAATATGAAGGAAAATCTTAATTTTTGAAAACATTTTCACCATGTTTATTACAAGGGAATTTGACAGTTTAGACAGTAGAAAAAAATTACAGGTTTGGTTTTTAAATTACACTTCCGGTTTAACGCCAAAAGACACCAGAAGCAATTTTTTCTTGCAGAACCTCATAAACGGTACACCCTGTTCAAAAATATATTTACTCCGGTATTCACTAGAAAGCTTTAAAAGTTAGACCTGGTCTAGTTGCCATGGTACTTAAAACTCTTAGTAAAATGTCATCTTAAACCTATAACTGTCAAGTTAGACCTGGTCTAAATTTAAACCTCTTTAGTGAATATGGATGTTTATGTTTATACTTTAAATTTGTCGAAATATTCGCATTTTAAAAGTACCGCAGATGGAACAGATTTTTATGGTAATATGCAAATGCAATTATTTCGAAAATTGTAAAAGAGAAATATGAAGCAGGAGAAAGAGATCTATCGAGCTGAGCTAAAATGTATTTATATTAAACTTGGTTGTTTTTTATTTTTTCACGCTCAATTTTTTTCGTTGTTTGTAATAACTTTCTATTTTCACTCGTAGCTATAAAAATGAAATGTATTAAGAAAAAAATGCTTATTTTCACGATGTCTTTAGAATTAGACGATCCCCGATTTTTAAGAATTACTTTTCGATTCGAGTTTCGATCGAATGAACAGCTGACGATCGGAACTTTTACAAGTTTTAACCCAGCGCGCCCGTTCTGGCATCAAAAGATGGGGAAAAATAAATTATTTCTTTTACCTAGAATTGACATTTTTTCAAATTCGCAACGGAAAAGCTGTTTTTAGTCAATTATCATTTTACACCTAAAAAGGTCCGTACGCAGTACAATAACTCTTTTAAAGCCACGGCGACGACGCCCACTAAAAATATACGTAGAGCACGATTGAATAATGCCAAAATCCCCGGTCTAAATAAAACTGTTGATTTTTAACAGAATTTAGAAAATCAAATTTACAGAAAAAGTCCAAAATAATTCACAGACATAGATTTTCGTTCGTAGAATTCGGGAAAAGTCCATAAAAATCAAATTAACTTAGAAAAATAAAAAATCCATTTCGCAGGAGCTCCACAATAACGCTACTGCTTATACATGTTTGAGATTAAGAGTAACCAACATTCCCAGAATTCCAAGGGTGCAATTTTGCTCTGATTGGTCCAAAGGTGTATTTTAGGCAGTTACCGCGAAAAGCTAACAAAACTGGCGAGTTTATTAGTCGAAAATTAAGACTTGTAAAGTTAACACGTATAGTACCGAAGCCATCGATAAGGAATTTTTCCTTCCAGGGGGTATGTATGCCGGAGATTCTTTCTGAAATTTTGCATAGCACTTAGCTGTAAAGTACGATTTTTGCCCGTGGGTTCGCCAAGGTCGTATGTCATAATAACCACGTATGTGTACAGTTTGCTGGGCTAATCAGAAGAGTAGAAGTTTAATTTGGTACTTAAAATTTTCGCATAGAAAACACTCTACAGGTGGGTGGCCAAAATTTTAGTCTACTCTCTGCAATTGGAAGCTACTAGTTACTTTTTGTGTTTATTTATATTTGTGCTTACCCATATTCTTTATTCGCAATCTTACAAGTCATTTTAAGAGTAACCCGGTAGTGCTAAAATTCCCTGCAAGTCTTTGAAAATTTCTGAGCTTTCAATTCTTAGCCTTCAGCAGTATTAACTTTAACTTTCAATTTGTTATATTTAGTAAACTAACTTACTTTCATTTATTAAACCAAGTAATTTTTTTATTAAATTTTTGAAACATTTAATAACTTGCTTAACCATTTAAGTATTTTTGTAACTGACTTGTGTAATAATTTTAATAAAATTTAAATGACTTAACTGATCACAACCCGTTGTAGGCAATATTAGTGTTATGTGATAAAGTCTCTCCAAGTTCGCGACTTTTTTATTTATTGATTTGCTTAACAATATTTTGCTTCTAATAAATAACTTTTGCCAATCTTAAGTGTCAAAAAACTTGTTATAAAAAAACGTTTGTTTCTTAAACTGCGAGCTATATATTTCAATTTTAATCTAACATACCTCAAGTAATTGTTATTTAACGTAAATGATATTTTGCTTTAAACTATTAGGGTTAATTTGCATTTGTTAATACCAATAATTTAAAGATTCCAAGTCCTACCTCGAGTCGAGCTTCTCATTTATGACATACCGAAACTTTGAATAAGAAACTAGAAGTATTTATCAGATAAGACTTGTAATAATAAAGTGCATGTACAGGGTGTTTTCCCGAATTATGGCATGTATATGTTAGGATAGTATTTAAGGTGTAGCTTCGAAAATTACGCTTTTAAATAATACCTTTAGACTATTTGGCCCATACAGCTACCAAAATTTACAAACTCTCTTAACAGTAGAGGCTTGTCTGGAGTAAGTGCGTTAGAACAACCGTGCATTTATTATAAACAATTGAATATTTGAATTTATTTATTACTTATCTAGTGCATGATAATTAATGTGCTTGTAGTGGTAATTTGTAACTACAATACATTAGAAATTTCCCGACTAACATTTTCGAGGCGCGTAGAACGCCGTGGTGGAATAAGAAATTATTTATTTGAATTGATGATGTTTTTCCGAGTGTAAAATTTTTTTGATAGTAATTTCAAGTAAGTTTAGTACTCCCGAAACTTGTTTCACAGTTGTGAAATTTGGAAAAAAAAATAATAAATTATTAAATAATTTGGGCAGAGACCACCTTCAGGCTCTATTTTCCAATAAATATTGCTAAATTCACGAACAGCGACTTTTCTTCCCTCTTAGAGCCCGTGGGACTCCCAATTTTCCTTGAGGCGGGTGCCTACATTCCGGAGGGTAGCCGGGTAAATGGGGACCTCGGATAATTCTTCGAGGTTAGCCCCAATAAATAATTACACTGATAATAATAACCCCCTACCTGCGACTATCTAGTGCCATTACTAAAAAGCCTGACTATTATAACCATAGAAATCAACCATACGAATGTGAGAACCTAAATAAAGATAGTAACAGTCTAACAGAAATAGCCAATAGCTACTCCCGCAGGGAGAATACCAAAAAACATTTTGACATTTCATGGAACTGCAACTGAACCAAAACCTGAAAGGCTCTTCAAGCTACCTGAGAATGATAAAATATCCCAAAACTCCGAAAAAACCGACGTTTTGGTTGCCTTTTCTCACCATCATACGGTGAAATTGCTTGATAATGTACTTATAAGAAAAACTAACCCAATTAACTTAAATAACGAAAGAAAAAATATTAATACTCCTTTCTCTGAGTTCACAGGTAATCCTGATGAGGCCATGGGAGGAGTTAGTCACCTCAATTCTTCAGCCTGTAAAGGCATTCCGCTTACTAACTGAGAATTATGGCTGATTCTCAAAAACAAACATTAAATTCGCCATGCAACATCAGAACATGGTATCCCTGCTGGCGAAATTTTACCAGATTGCCGTGTTACCCGAAATAATTCAATTAATAAAAATTCTAATTTAAATAATTTCCAAAGTTTCGATTTTTCACACCGACCATCATCAGAACACTGGGGCCTAGAGAAACGTTAAAACAATTACTAAAAAAACTAATTAAGCAATTTCCTGGAATTTTGCACAAAAAATAAGTGTTACATAGCAATAAACCGGTAACATATTGGTATGGATATAAGATAGCAAAATAAAATGGCGTCCTAATAAAATGAAAAAAAAAAACTAATTAGATTAATTTCAAAATGTATGCAAGCATTAAGTGTGATATAGAGATAAAGTGGTAAAGTTGTATGAATTCAAGATGGCGAAACAAATAATTGTTTTTTTTTAAATCAACGCAAAAAATCTTATGCAATTGAATATGATATAGAGATAAACTGGTACCAATGCAACATGCCGTAACAAAATAGCGGTGCGTCAATGTAAAAATTACTTGAATTAATTAATTGAATTTGTTTCAAATTGTACTCAAAAATCAAGTGTGGCATAGGTAGAAACTTGTAAAATATTGGTAGGAATCCAATATGATTGAACAAAATGGCGCCCACTAAATATGTGTGTGTTACTAAATGACTATGTACTGAACGTACTATACGTCACACTTCACTATTTCTAATAAAAGGAAAGATTCATAACGATGAAAGTTCGGGGTAAAGGAAATTTAACGATTTTTTAATAGCAACAATTCTAACTTAATATTATTTTTACTTCCCTTATAAAAGGGAAGTATTGTAATCGTGAAAAATTCACTCTCCGAGATTTTTTCAGATCTTTACGTTTCAGGGTCTCTAGATGACGAAAAACGTGTTTTCGCGATTCCGTCGGTCTGTCTGTTCACGGCATAGCTAAAAAACTACTTACCCGAATGACTTGAAAATTACGTGTCATATGGTAACATTTTGGTAAAAATCCAATACGGCAAAACAAAATGGCGGCCTAGTGAAATGTTAAAAAAAATTATTACTGAGAAAGTGCTTATCCAATTTTGCACAAAAATCAAGTATCAACTGGTAAGATTTTGGTACGAATCCAAGATGGCGGCTTAATAAAATATTTTAAAATTCAGTCTGCCGCAACTACTTAATGAACTGATTTCAAATTGTTTGCTATAACTAATTGTAGTAGCGCGAACAAAATGGCGGTCAATAAAAATTTTTGTAAACTGAAAAAATCACCCTCTCAGGTTTTACATATATCGCGTTTTGGCGTCCCTAGATGCCAAAAATATGTTTTATCAAGTCCGTCGGCCCGTCTCTCTTTGTCTCTGTCAGATTGCGGCATAGCTTAAAAACTACTCATCAGATTGACTTCAAATTTTACTCAAAAATTAAGGCTAATATGGGAATGACCTGGAAATATTTTGGTTAAAATCCTATATGCCGGAACAAGATGGTGGCCTAATGAAACGTTAAAGAAATTATTGCTAATAAACCTAATTACCCAATTTATGTCAAATTTTGTACAAAAATCAAGTATTATGAATCCAAAATGGCGGAACAAAATATCGGTTTAATAAAATATTTAAACATACAGCCTGAAAAAACTACTTAATTAACTGATTTTAAATTGTTTGCCATAACTAATTGTAGTATAGAAATGAACTAGTAAAACTGTGATACTGTACTGGTGGCCAAATATATCTTTTGTAATTAAATTTAAAAAACCACCCTAGCATGTTTTATATAATCTTGGCGTTTTAGCGTCCATAAATGCCAAAAAATATGTTTTACCAATTCCGTCGGTCGGTTTATCTGTCATTTCACGGCAAAGCTTAAAAACTACTCATCAGATTGACTTCAAATTTTGTACAAAATTGAGGCTCATATGGAGATGACCTGGTAATATTTTGGGGAAAATTCAATATGCCGGAACAAGAACTAGTGAAATGTTAAAAAGTTATTAGTAAAAAAACTAATTATCCAATTTACCTCAAATTCTGCAATAAAATCAAGTGTTACATACAGGGACGTAGGCAGAAGGCCAGTTGGGGGCACAAATAGTTCTAGAGGGGCCTATATACAGGGTCTGTCATTAGTGTGTCAAAGTAGCATACTTTCCTACTGAAGATTTTTTTTACATTAATGATGAATCCTGTAACAAATAATATGAGCCAGTAAAAAAATTGAAACGAATTTTCTACATTTATTTTAAGTTTTTGAATTAAATAACACATTTTATGCAAAAGTAACTTAATTAAACACATCTGAAGAAACATGTTTTTTCACTTATATTTAATATACAGTTGTGGAAGTATTACTAAAGCTAATAAAAAAATAAACATGAATAATATAAACCGTTAACTAAAAAATAAAAAAAAAACCATTCATAAAATTAAATTTATTTTACTCTTATTTTCCGCCAAAATATCTGTTACTCTTTGAAGATCTGTTTTTTACCAATGACTTCTCAATTGATAAAATAGCCAAGTTTGATAGTCTGTCATTTCCAATTCTATTTCTCAAAAATGAGAAAGTTCGCTCACATGAAGCACTAGACACCGGGATTGTACAGCGATTATTACTGTTTATATTTAATTAAGTCAGCATATATTTAGGGTTCTTACTAGTAGAGATATTTTGTGTTGTGGTTTGAGTAGTATTTTATTTCGTTAAAAATATTGCGCTTGTATGAGCGTACCGGTATATATATATATATATATATATATATATATATATATATATATATATATATATATATATATATATATATATATATATATATATATATATATATATATATATATATATATATATATATATATATATATATATATATATATATATATATATATATATATATATATGTATATATATATATATATATATATATATATATATATATATATATATATATCATAAATATGTACTGAACTAAATTGGTTCATATTGCACTATTCCTAATAAAAGGAAATATTCATAATGAGGGAAGTTCCGGGTAAAGAAAATTTACCGATTTTTTATATCAAATAACCTGATTTTATTTTATAATAAGATACATAATTTTAGTTTATTCAAAACGTATAGAAGTTGGTTTTACTTGGACTTCCCACTAATAATCCAGCGTTATTAAAGTTATATATTAAGTAAATAATTACAATACTAAATATAGTAACTACCAAATAATTATCTCGGGCGGGAGCTAGGAGACCGAAAGTTTTAACCCAATTAATATTTAAACCCGAACTCTATTTAAACTCAGCTAAATTTTAGACGCATCTCTATCGGAAATGCACTTCGCAGATTTTTCGATAAAACAATTTCAACTTTTTTTTTAAAGGCGATTAAGGCTTTTTGCATCGCAATGTATGTAGGGATGAAAACAATCAGTTTAATATGATTTGGGTGTCAATAATTGTCTCCGTATGACAAAAAAAATTGTAGATATCTTCTTCTTATCTATCTTATCTTTTATCAACAAATCTCACGACAATCTACATTTAAACAATTAAAATATAATATAGTGGTCTTCAATGTTTAATAATAGATTATTAATTAAATCATAAATTAAAAAAATGTTGGGTTTTTACAAATCAAACAAACAGCATTTCTCTTATGGTAAGTTAAATTTATTTACTACAGTGTATAATATATTGTATTACCTATTGGAAAATATGATAATAATCAGAATAGCAATATCAGATACATGACTAGTACACATCAAAATATACTCAATTCTAAAAAACTATACCTTTCATCTGATTCTTACAATGTCACATTATTAAGAATTACAATATTTGATTATAAATTGGGAAGTAAAAAATTAGCACCATACTATGTACAAAACTTCGATGTAGATTGTAATACTGTTTAACCAATAACAATAGCAATGTATTTTATTTGAAAACAAAAGTTTGTTGTTTGTTGAAGATATGTATTATTGGTTCTACAGTATTTGTAAAGAAAAACTATTTTATTCCAGGAGTACATTTGCAACAGTACTATTATTTGAGTAATTTCTGTTATAAAATATATTGTTATTGTATGGATAATTTCTGGAAACGGTTTGTATGTATATTTTGGAAACTTTTAATTGAGAAATGAACGAGCTAAAATAAGTAATTTGAAACAAACAAAAATTGGAATATTAAAATGTAAAAAACAAAAATAATTTCTATAGATTGCTTTGATCCTGGCTGAAGTTATTTACTAGTATAAAAGAGACGTTTTTACTGAAAACTGTTTGTGAGAATCATCTATATAAGTCAAGACTTTTAACCGTAGATATACGATATAGAAAATGACAGATTAGTATAAGCATTTGCATATTGCTGCATACAGTAAAAAAATATCACCAGATGAGTATATAATTGAAATTTCACTATAAAAAAAAAAGAAAAATTTACATTTTTAATTTAGCTGCAGCTCTGGATTTTGGAATCTTATTAAAGGAAACATGTTCGATAATAGAACTAGTTTACTTTACACAAAAATTATACTTCGTTAATGATGGATAAAATAAAGATCCTTTTTTTGACCAACCTAATTTTTAAAGGAAGCAAAAGTAATTAGGACGGTTAAAATAAGACTATTTTATAAACTATAACATAATCACTATTTTATAAACTTGTAATCACTAAAAACATTTCCTGAACTTATCACCCAATTAACAAAGTGATGCATATTGAAATTAATGAATAAAAAATAGGTAGATGTGCTAGATTTTTAAGTAGAATACATAGTAATTTTTAGAAACAATTTCTCTAGTCGTAAACCATTCTATTACGATTATCTATCTTTATTAATACATATTAAACTGGCTCGAGCACTATATACGACAACTCTTACATAATTTTAGGTCATATTAGAACTATCGTTTTAGTCATAGACATATACGTTTTAGTCACAGACAATTACTGACTGTAACAAAATTGCAAAAACATACCGTAATAACAAATTTGCCGTCAAATATAGGCGCCCTTAAATGCGTTGTGCCTAAAAATAATACCTTATGAAATAATTTTGGTAGCAGCACAAAAAAATACAAATCATTACCTTACACTTTGTATTATGTCAAAGCGGGGTTGTGAGAAAAAGGTGAAATTTGTTAAATACAATTTAATAAAACTATGTAGGCTGATATACCATATACTTGTTATTTAGAACGAAAAACAGGTTTTTGATGATATGATGGGCCTTTTCTTCCTGATTATAAACCTACTAGGTTTGATACCCTTAAACATACCCGAAAATTTTGAGAAAAGCTCAGCGGAAAGAAGCAATGTATTTCTATTAACTCGCTCCAGTATGTAGTAAAAGATCTCCGCCCCTCTCTAAAACTTTATTTTGCCCTCCTATAATTAATTTATCTTGTCAATATATCAAATAAACCACAATTTTGTAATTATTTTTTTAACTAATTTACCTTAGGAAATTTACTGCTTCGATGCTTATCCATTTATTATTTATAGAGCCACGGAATTACGTCAAATGTTAGACTCAAAGTATACAGCATAAATAAAAATAGAAAAATTGGAAATTTGATACCGCACCACTATTAACTTAATAGTGTAGCCTAATTTATGCTACCATACAATTCTCTTTTACATTACATGAAATAAATAAAAAATAATTTAGCACAAAAGTTTGAAGAAAAAAAAATCAAAATAATCCATTATTAATAATAAAAGTTAAGTTTTATAGTAATTATTCTATTTGCATCAAAATCTGTCTTTTACTTGGTCCACCAAAATTATAAACAATACGCAAAATGTATTCTTAAATTTCAAATTTCTACAAATATTAAAAAATAAAGTTTAACCTGCCTCTAAAGTTAACATTCCTGAGTAGATAATTTTGAAATTATCGTATATTTAATTTCAGCTCAACTAACCTGATATAAATAAGTAAAAACTGTTATTTGTAATTTGTATAAAATTAATGTGTATGCAAAGACACATATTAATTTTAATGCTATTAGAAGTTAAATAAAATGTCATAGTAGTTCTTTGCTCACAATTCACATAACCAACCAGTTGCAGCTTTCCATCCATGCACTCATTTAACTTTTGGAAGGTATTCTTAAGGTGTCGAAGTCAACATTATATAAAGAAGTAAGACACCAAAACAGAATCTGCATTAAATCTAAAATACCTTTGACGTTACCTCTAAACGGATCTTTGTTCCTAATTGTACTTTCTACAGTTTAAAGAACGAGTTTCAGATTTACGAAACTTTTGAATCAACTCACTTATCCCCTTCATTTTCCTTGTGTATTTTTGGATGAGAATAATTTTCAGGAGGTGTAACTATATCGCAGTTTGAAGCCGCTGGATCCTTAGATTTTGACGGTCGCTCGAGGCTACCTGTAAAAATAAAATAATTTATTTTCATTAAACCTCAAAAGATATATTTTTAATAATTTTCAATACATTTGTTTTCAATATATTTTTAGTTCCGTTAAATATCCTCGAGTATCCTTTTTTGTCTCTTCGTCAATTGGAGACAATAATTATATATGTAGTAAACTAAACTAAAAAAACAGAGGTAAAATTAAATAACATTTAGTTGTATTTTCTGATTTAGTTCTCTCTTAGGTGTTGGGTTGATGTATATTACTTGCTATCCCTTTAAAAACTCCATTTACATACAAAAATTTTAAATTCTTTTTTAATATGCCTTGAAAAAAATAAATAAAACAACGTTCGGAAAATTAGGGAAATCTATATGTATATTATGCTTTTACTGGTTATATATGGAAAATGGAGACCAACATAAAATGGGAGATGTTTTGGGGGACATTTTTAAATGGCAGCAAAATAAGAGATTGCCTCCCTGAATAGAGGATAACAAATGGCCACTTTTTAAAAGTATATGAGCAGGCAAGGTACGATTGAGGTGTAATGGGTGTAGATTATTAATAATTTTTAGGAGATTAAAATATTTCGAGAACACATATAAACCAATTTCAAATCTATACATATTATAAAACATGTTCATCTACCACCATTCTGTGCGAGTGCCAAAGATAAAACGAGAATTTGGCATGTCATTTTGTGACGTAAATGCAAGAGTTGAAAAAAAATTTTTGAAGGGGGTAATATATCGGCAAAATATGTTTTTACAATATCTTTTCACCTAATGAGATTTTAAGACTATTCTTTCCTCAAGGGCTTTCAAAAATAATTATCTTAAAATCAATTTATCAATCGTTCTAAATTGTTTTATACTTATTTACTAAGAGCTTTTAAAACGCTTCTTTCGTTCATGCCTTTCAAAATAAAACCTTCAAATTTGGCATGTGAAGTAGGGCCAGATAAAAGATTTTTTTTTATCTCGCGCCTAAAAATTTGAAATTAGCTATTACGTATTTGGTTTTTATAATATATCTTTAATCGAATGGGATTTTAAGAAGATTCATTTGTTAACCATTTTCTCAAATAATTATTTATAAATCGATATCTGAATTTTTCCAAATTCCACCCTTAAGAAAGTGCAAAAGGGTGGAATGTGTACCATTAAAGATAAAATGTTAAAATTTGGCATGAAAAGAAAATATTTTTTAAACCCCGTCCCCTAGGAAGCTAAAAGGGTTAAAAATTTGTTTTTAGTTTTGCCAATATACTGCAGCTAAATGAGAATTTAGAACGATTATTTCGTTCATGTATTTCAAAAATAATTTTCTACAAATAGATTTCTAGATTTTTACTAAGAAAAAAATCACTCTCCGAGATTTTTTCAGATCTTCACGTTTCGGGGTACCCAGATGACGAAAAACATGTTTTCTCAATTCCGTCGGTCTGTCTGTCTGTCTGTCTGTTCGCGGCATAGCTAAAAAACTAATTATCCGATTGACTTCAAATTTTGGTCAAAAATTAAGGGTCACATGGGGATGACCTGGTAACATTTTGGTAAAAACCCCATATTGCGAAACAAAATGGCGGCCTAGAGAAATATTACTAAAAAACTACTCATCCAGTTAATCTCAAATTTTGCAAAAAATATCAAGTATTATTTTGGAATCAACTGGTAAAATTTTGGTACGAATCCAAGATAGCGGAACAAAATGGCGGCTTAATAAAATATTTAAAAATTGAGCCTGAAAAACTGGCTTAATGGTTTGATTTCAAATTATAACTAATTGTGGTATAGGTATCAACTAGTAAAATTTATTGTGGTACTAATTCAAGATAGCCGAACAAAATGGCGGTCAAATAAAATTTTTGTAATCGCGAAAAGTCACCCTCTCAGGTTTTATATATCTTCACGTTTTAGCGTCACTAGCATGGCTGTTCGCGACATAGCTTAAATAATACTTCCTCGATTGACTTCAAATGTTGACCAAATATTAAGGGTCATATGGGGAAGTCCTGGTAATATATTATTCAATATGGCGGAACAATGTTAAGAATGGGGTATTATTTATTGGGGTTAAGATTCAGTAAAAAACAAGTCTTTTTTTAAATTGTCGACGTTTCGCAACTTAATTGTTGCATCGTCAGGACACATATATAGATCCTATATCCCGCATGAAACCCATATCATCAGTCTTTACCTACTCCATTGGTCCGCATATATTTCCTAGATATATTTTCGTTAACAATCCTCTTGTTGTTATGTTAGAGTGGTGTGTTATTTGGGGTTCGGATCCAGTCAAAAAAAAAAAACCTATTTTTAAATAGTCCACATTTCGCAATTTTATTGTTGCTATAGATGCTATATCCTGCATGAAACCCATATTATCAGTCTTTACCTACTACGCTGGTCCGCAGATATTTTCCAAATATTAAGTTTCTAAATGGTTTTCGTTAACAATCATCTTGTTTTTATGTTAGAGTGGTGTATTATTTGGGACTAGGATCCAGTAAAAAAAACAAAAGTCTTTTGTTTAAATTGTCAACGTTTCGCAATTTTATTGTTGCGTTTTCATGACATATATATATATTTTATATCTATCCTGCAAGAAATCCATATTATCAGTATTTACCTACTTCGTTGGTTCTCTTGTTGACCTTCTTGTTATTAGAGGGTGTATTATTTGGGGTTAGGAAATATCTGCGGACCAAATCGACATGACGTAGTAAAATGGCGGTATGTATCAATGTAAAAACTACTTATTGAATTTATTTTAAATTATGCCTAAAAGCCAAGTGAGGTATAGGTAGAAAGAAAATGGTAAAATATTGGTAGGAATCCAATATGATGGAACACAATGTCGCCCAATAAAAATGAAGACAGTCTATGTTACACATATATATTGTGACTATGTAATGAACTAAATTGGGTCACACTTCACTATTCCTAACAAATGGAAAAAAATCATAACGAGGGAAGTTCCGAGTAAAAGAAATTTACCGATTTTTAAAAATTCCACTCTTAAGGGATAAAAAGGTTAAAATTGGGAAACTTATTTTAGAGTGGCTTCAAACATAATTATCTAAAATTAATTACTAGATTTTTCGAAATACCATCCCTAATGGAGTAAAATGTGTTTTTACTTGATTTACAATATCTCTTTAACTAAACGAGAGTTTATGACGATTCTTTCGTCGGTATATTTTAAAATTAATATTTAAAAATCTGTTTCCGAGTTTTTCGAAACAAATCCTATAAGGGTGAACTGTGTGTATGTCTCTTTAACTTAATGAGATTTTAAGAGAATTCGTCAATGGTTTTCTAAAAAAAATCATCTAAAAGTTGTTTCTGGATTTTTCGGAGCATATTTTATAGGAAGAAACTGTTTAATCTGCTGTATCCGAACACCAGCATACCACTGGTCATATTATAAATGTAAAAAAACGAAGATTCTAGCGTCGCCTTCAGGATTTTATAAACGAAAAATTAGAGAATGTAACTGAAATTTTTAAACATACAAAAAACCTCAATGGAGATACGGATTGCGGTCTACACACGTGGAAACTGATCTTAACACACGAACATGGTTCGGCAAGCACAAGTCGGGTATAAAAGCCCGCCTGAATCTTTCCGAGCTCATTCAGTGCTCAGACTCGAGGGCGAAACGTCGGATAGTAATTCCAATTTGACACGATCTAATCCGAGGAACCATGATTTCTTAATTGACCAAAGCAGTGAAAGCTTTCGTTTTATGAAATCCAATATTTTTTCCATAGAAACTAATTTTTGGTTTTTACTTGACGACATTTTTTTAGCAGCTTGTATATTTTACAAAACAGTTTGTATATTTATCAAACCATGTCATAGGGGTAGACAAATTAAATAAATATTAGTTACGTTGTAGTTCTTTAAAAAAGGCATTTCTTGTCCAATTTTCAATTACCTGAATCATAAAGACATAATTTCATCGATTCATCCCATTTGTGAATTTTACTGTCTTACTTATAAGTAAGAGAGGAGATATATATATATATATATATATATATATATATATATATATATATATATATATGTCTGTAGTTATAAAAGAGGAGTTTCGATTGCTTTTGCAGAACAGGCTGTACATACAGTTTTCTGGCTGGTATGCATGAAGTACCAACTACACATTTACTGCAAGAATAAAATAGTACGAGAAAGTTCAGGAGTGGCACTTCTTTAAGAATTTATATAATGAGATTATTACTGTAATTATTTAAAACAAATCAACATACCCATGCTACTACCAATTTTAAGTATAGGTTAGATTTAATAACCAAATCTGCAATATATTACTTTTTTGCAATGTAACTACTGGATAAAAATATGATATTTCTAAAAAAACTACTCTCGAAATGCAGTGGCGGATTGTGTATAAGTGCGCTGGTGGTCGCGCACTACCCAAAAAGTCATAATTATTGTAAAAATACTAGTAATCATCATTGCATATGAAAAAAATATGAATATGGCTATGTTGGGCACCGTCAATATTGCGACTATGCTTGATTCTGAATAAAGAAATTCTGTTCAGCGTCATAATGAAACTCTGACTCAAAGTAGATATATATTAAATATAATTATAAATGCATTCGTTTTTGAGGTAGGTTTGAATAAGCCTCAAGTGGTCAAGACCAGACTTAAAGTTCCTCCTTAAAGTATTTCGAGGTCTGATAAAGTTTAGTGTCGAAATAAATGAATCTATGAAAAAACATTTAGAACATTCTGCTTTCAAGGGAACCTGAAACACTATACAAAATGAACTTAAAGCAAAATTAAGGAAAGTTATCTAAATGCTCAATATGTCCACTGTTACGCCCATCAATTAAATTTAAATATGTCAAATGCTGTTTCCATTACTCGTCAAATGCGTGTATTTTTTTTGTCAATTTGAACGGCTTCTGTCTTTTTTTCAAAACTACTTGGTAAAAGGTTACCTCGAGCTGTTCCAACGCGATGGAATTTTATTGCAAAGGACAGATAACACGATTTTTTAATACAAAGAATTAATCCAATGTATGAAAAAAATTGAAAATAATTGATAAATTTAAACATAAAACAATACAACAAGCCTCCGGATTAAAACGAATGCTAACTGATGAAAATTTTATTTTTTGGATAAATTTATTTCACAAAATAAAGCCACTTGTTGAAATATTATACAATCAATTATAAAAAAAGAGGAATTGATGCTGTATACTTCAAAACTAACATTGGAAACTTCATAAAAGATATATGGCACTAATCAAAAAATTGTTTTCTACTTAGTGCCATATATCTTAAGTATGGATTTCCATCAAGTGTCGGCCGAGTCAATCCAACTTCATAAATGAAATTTCCACCCCACGAAACAGTATTAGTCCAGCTTCCAGTACGGAACAACCTAAAGAAGTAGAACGTAATAAAGTAGTAAAAAAATGGCGAACAGGTCTATCCGATTCAACAAAGAAAAGAGGGGCCAAAGAAATATGTGATGTAATAATCAACGAAGCAAAAGTCAGATATAAGTTCACAGGTCTGGTTATCTAGTCGCTGCGTATCTTTTCGTGTCCACAAAGTTTGAAGAATATTCAAAACAGCTTCCCAATATTTATTCTCTACTCTAACTATCACAGATGCATGTTCGCAGTTAGAACCAAAAAAACTTCGCATTGGTATACGAAAAAGAAGAATTTTGAAATATTAGGTGGACTACTATTTTGTTCCTAAAATCAAACGAACTAAAAACCTGTTTTACAAGAAACTACTAAATTACTAAAAAGGTGATTCCCGACGTTAAAACGGGTAAAAAACTTTTTAAGAAATTATGTATGTGAGGATAGAAATCCTGGTACTTGGGATGAGACCGTGTCAAATTGGAAATTACTATCCGACGTTTCAAATGCCCGGAAACTATTAGAAATTCATCTGAAATTAGCTTTTAGACTAGAAAGAACTTCATTTACAACTTTGGACAACATTACCAACACACAAGCAGAAAAAATCCATCAAGAAGTTACACTTAAGCAACAAAAGAAGTTTGAAGTCCTCCTGAACAGAAAAAAATCAGTGAAACCTCCGCAGAACACAGTTATCAACCTGTCATCGAAGCCGTTATCCGAAGCAGAACTTTCTGTCCTTTCCAAGGGCCAAAATTTCGCAATAGCACCGAGTAGCATTCCCGTAGAATACATAGTATATTCTGTTGAAGCAGCAATCAGAAGATTACCAGTGGAACAAGCCAGAAGTCAGATATGAGACAGCGAAGATCATTAAAAACTCAAAACTACAGAATTCGAATCTCCGCAGCCGAAACAACAGCAATGAAGACCTTAAATGAAGACGCAAACATTCTGGTACTTCCAGCAGATAAAGGCAACGCCACAGTGGTGATGGACAGAACAAAATCTGTGGAAAAGGTTACTCAACTTTTGGACAACACCTATAAGGTTAAGCAGGCAGACTCCACAAGTAGAATAGAAAGACGCATTACCAATCTGATCAACGCATCCAGTCTACCACCAGCGTAGAAAAAATCATTAAAACCAAGCAGCTCCAAGATTCCCAGGTTCTACGGTCTTCCGAAGCTACACAAGTACAATGTACCACTTCGACCGATCGTCAGTGCAATAGACTCGCCCACATACAAACTAGGTAAATATCTTTCAAATTTTCTTAATCGATGTACTGGAAAAACAGATTCTTTTATTAAAAACTCTGCACATTTCGTGGAAAAACTTAAGATAATCCAGTTGGATCGCGAAGATATTTTGGTCAGTTTCGATGTAAAATCACTTTACACAAATGTTCCTGTCAGCGACTCAATTTCCACTATATCAGACATACTGGATAATAATAATCTTGATAAGAACTTAATAGACCTAATGGAAGCTTGTCTTACATCTACTCATTTCATGTTTCAAGGAACTTTTTGTGAACAAACTTCAGGAGGAGCTATGGGATCTACTCTATCACCTGTGGTAGCAAATATCTTTATGAAAGTCTTTGAGGATATTGCTCCAACATCCGCTCCACTAAAACCAAAGCACTGTTTCAGATATGTAGATGATACTTTTGTTCTTTGGTCTCATGGACAGGATAATCTCCTCATATTTCTGGACCACCTTAAGCTGCGTCCACATCTGTATCATTTGTCCGTAGCGTATCGCCGTTGCGTGGCTGCAACGCGCATCTAACGACGTATCGTATAGTTTGGACGCCACTAATTTCTCTGTGTCCGTATCAGTATCATCCTTTGAAAACACCGCCGAGCATCGTACCGACCTCCGTATCACTGGCGTTGTCGCGCCATTTCTGTACGAAGTTTCGAGCAATCATGTCGTCGTCAGCGGAAGTTTATGAGTTGGTGGCTATTTCAGTGCCTGTTTCATCGTAATTCAAAACATTTTATCTAAAAAAAAACTGAATCGACGACGGTGGTGGACAACACAACTGTTCAGAAAGAGAATGACACACGGTGGAAATGCGCTGATGAGAGATCTAAAATTTCAAGAGACAAGTGGAAAATACAAAAATTTCACTCGTATGTCCCCTAGTGATTTCGAATACCTGATAAATTTAATCGGCCCAAAAATAAAAAAGGCTGACACCAAGTTCAGAACATCAATTTCAGTGCAAGAACGATTAAGTATTACTCTGAGGTTTTTGGCAACAGGTGATTCATATTCCAGTTTGCAATACCTATTTAGAGTGTCTAAACAAGCAATAAGTTATATAATTCCCGAAACATGTCAAGCTATCCTTGATGGATTAAAAGGACTAATAAAGGTAAGGTATTTCTTTAGTAATACATAATCATTATATAATATACAAATAATAATAATATAAAATCAGTAATTTGGGTAATTCAACAAATCTCGTAAGGAATCTTCAGTTTCTTCTGGTAGTGAATTTGGAGACTGAACTTCCGCCTGTGGAGATTGAATTCCCGCATGTGGAGGTATGTCCGCCTGTGGAGATAGAATTCCCGCCTGTGGAGATGGAGCTCCCGCCTGTGTAGATGGAGTTCCACTCACGATAGTCCCCGTCATCTGGTGTGGAGGATATATGTGCGTTTGGGAAGAATAACCCCGTGTAGGTGGATTATGTTCGAACTCTCCATTGTCAGCGTAATACAATAGATTATTAATCTGATGTTGCAGTGCGTTTCTAGTTTGTTGAGAGTAGGATCTAAACTTGCTGGCCAGATAGTTCGCGTATATCTGACTCTCGTCCATAACAGCGGAAACAGGAGGTGTGGAAGAGGATGTTGCTGCAACTTGGGCTGCTGCAGCTGATGACTTCAAAAGATCGAATGCTGACTTTAGCACCATACTGTCGTTTGTTTGTTCCACATTTTGCCTTTTCTTTTTCCGTATTACTGTAGGTGTAAAAGTCGACGTTGAGGGCTCTGATTTGTTACGTACGGTGTTGCTCACGGATTCTACATCCTCAGTGGATATTTGTTGTGTTTGTTCAGTTTCTGATGATTCTTCATTGTGCAAATCTAAATTTTCTTGACTTTCAGCACTGGCTACATCTTCCTGTAAAACAGAAATAACTGGTTAAAAACGCTAAAATGCTGACAGACAGACGAACGGACATTCCGAAACTATAAGAATTTTCTTTATTACTATGAAAACGAAACCGTATATAATTTGTTTTATTTTCAGATACCGACCTCATCTCAAGAATGGCTTAAAATTAGTTCCGAATTTGAAAATGTTTGGAATTTTCCACATGTTTTAGGAGCTATGGACGGAAAGCATATTGTGTTGCAGGCACCGTTCAACAGTGGGACCGAATTCTATAATTATAAGAATTTTTTTAGTATTGTTATGTTTGCTGTCGTGGATGCCAAGTACAACTTCATCTTCATCGATGTAGGTTGCCAAGGAAGAATTTCGGATGGCGGAGTATTTAATGATTCAATTCTAAAAGAAAAAATTGAAAGTGAAACTTTAAACCTTCCGCCACCAAATCCGTTGGAAGGCAGGGAAAAAAGTATACCATATTACTTTATATCCGATTCTGCTTTTCCACTAGGTAAACATATTGTGAAGCCGTATCCAGGTCTCCATCCCAAAGGTTCACAAAAAAGGATATTTAACTATCGATTATCGCGAGCTCGACGAGTTGTCGAAAATGCCTTTGGCATTTCGGCTCAGGTATTTAGAGTTCTAAGACGGCCGATGTTGCTCCAACCCGAAAAAGCTCAGTTGATTGTGTTGACAATAGCTCACCTTCATAACTTTTTAAGAAACAGCGACAAATCTGTAAACATGTACTCTCCACCTGGTACTTTTGATAATGAAGAAAATGGACAATTTATATCAGGAAGATGGAGAAACATATGCAGAAATGACTTCTTTATTACCATTAATAAATGTTCCTCGACGGGCATCCTTATCCGCGCAGGCTGTTAGAGACGAAATTGCAGAATATTGTTGTACCACGGGAAAATTGCCATGGCAAGATCATATGCCTTAATTACAAGTCGCCTTAAAACATAAATGAAATCGTATGTTCTTAGAACCTACCGTATTAATTCTTTTCCGAGGTTTGTTTCTGTCAAGAAGAAAATCTAGATGATTGTATGCAAACCAGGATGACACGTAAACATCTTCGGTACCTGAAAAATAATAAATTAGATTAGTACCTATATCAATATTTATTATTAAGTATTTTTCTGTTTATTGTGATTTGTAATATTCAGTGATTTCATTAAAATTCTAAAGTATGGGAATCTCTGTTGTTATTAGAGTTAAGACATATCGTTAAATTAAGAAAGTTGTACCAGTTATACGGAATGTCATGCTGATTAAAAGTATTTTTTCAGAATTTATCAGAAACAATTTGTTTTTAGGTTATTTAAGAAAAACTGAAATTTTGCAAAATTAATTTAATTTTTTCCAGAATTTATTTGAAAAATAAAAATATGTTAAAAGAAAGTATTTTCATTGTCACTTTTTCACCAAAAGATTTCGATATTAGATAATATGACGTCCAACGTTTCGTTTTTTGCTTTTTTTTTATCAACTTCACATTTTTAAATACGGGCCTGCATTTTTTAAAACTTTTTAATAGGCCTTTTTTATTAACTTTTTCAAGAGGACCTCCCAAAATTATTAATGTGCCATACTGATACATTTACTAGTAATGATATATTACATAAGAAAATTTTAAATTAACTATCTTAATCTAGTACATAAGTTCTCATGGGAATATCTTAAATTAAATATTGGATGGATAAGTGCAGTATGTCATTGGTATTGGGATGCCAAATGCTTCTGAAAAAAAAAATGAAAAACCCGGGTCCGCATTTAAAAATCGGAAGTTGATGATGGGCCCGCAAAGACGAAACGTTGGACGTAAAATTTAAGTCGTTATTTCATGCTGCTAGCTTATAACCTAAAACAAAGTACCTACCTACTTCTGATAAGTTATAAAAATATATTTTTAATTGGCATGAAATTTTATATAACTTTCCTAATTTAACAGTATTTCTAACTGTAATAATAACCGAGATACCCCCTGGTGAGCATCGAATTTGGGACACAGTGTATACATGAAACCCAGCAACTTTTATTTCACTACATTTTGTTTGGAATTTTTTTAACTTTCGCATATCTATGGCGATAGTGAAAAATAACATGTATGTAGAACAAAAGTTGCTCCCACCCGGTATTCGTACAATATTAATTTGTTTAGTGTTAATAAATTTAATAAGTAAATACCTTTTCCAGTTGTAGTTGATTTTTTCATTTTCATCTTTTCCCGACGCAATGCAGCCAACAAATAATCTATCTTCTTTTTTACTTCTGCGATATCGCCCCCCATTTCATTGGATATTTCTTGCCAGGCTTCATGTTTCAAGTTTTTATTGAAATAATTTACATTCCTCGGATCCCATAATACTTTCCTTGTCCGAAAGGCCTCGATTAATTTAAAAACTTTTTCATTATCCCACTGCATTTTAACAAAATTCAAGAACAAAATACACTGCAGAAACAAAATGCAACGAAAGCAAGAAACGCGCGCACGACGGTACTCGTCCAGACTGGCCTGCACTGTATCCGTATCACCTTTGAAACGGAAGCCAAAACCGACAAATGCCGGGACAGGTCGTATCACGTTGCGTATCCAGACGGCGTTGCATGTGATCGCGTCGCCAGTACGTACACACAAGCGTTGCATGCAACGCGATCTCGATACCCAACGGAGATACGCAACGGACAAATGATACAGATGTGGACGCAGCTTTAATCAGCAACATCATAATATCAAGTTCACGATGGAAATTGAGTCTAATGGAACAATTCCCTTTCTAGATGTATGGGTTCAAAGGAAGGAAAATGGTACATTAGGACATTCTGTATATAGAAAACCGACGCATACAAATAGACACTTGAATGCAAATTCGCATCACCATCCAGCACAAAAGAAATCGGTTATTAACTCACTAGTATTCAGAGCTATTTCGATTTCTGTTCAAGATTCTTTAACATCGGAAACATCGAAACTAACCGAAGCTCTCAGAGGGAATGACTATTGCACTGAAGATATTACGCGTTCAATTAAAAGATATAGCAATCCAACTCCGCCAAAGAAGAATGATAAAGAGCAATCATTAGGTAGTGTTATTCTTTCCTACATACATGATACTACAGACAAAATAGGACGATTGCTTCGATGGTCCAACATACGTACAATCTTCAATACACATAAGAAGATTGGACAATGCTTGCGATCTCCGAAAGATATTGTACCTTTCCAAACAGAAGGAGTATATAAAATGCCTTGCTCCTGTGGAGAAGTGTATTTGGAAGAAACAGGACGCTCAATATCAACTAGACTTAAGGAACATGAACGATGTATTAAAAAGAAACAAATTGTTCAATCTGCTGTAGCTGAACACTAGCATAACACTGACCATTTTATAAATGTAAAGGAAACTAAGGTTCTAGCATCGGTTCCAGGTTTTTAAAAACGAAATTAGAGAATCTATTGAAATATTTAAACATACAAAAAATTTCAATAAACATACGGGTTACGGTCTACATCACACATGGAAACCGATCTTAACACATGGTCACGGTTCGGCGAGCAAGTTGGGTATAAAAGCCCGCCTGAATCTCTTCGTGTTCAGATCTCGTGGAGTAAAGATCCCTGAAGATGATTCGTGCAATCGAAGGCGAAACGTCGGACCACAACAACCATGATTTCTTAACAAGGTTATCGAATATTTTGCAAAATCAAAACTGTAAAATTGAATTAATTTAGAAGAAACAATAATTTTATGTTATAGTCGAACGCGGTCTTATCGTGCGGGTACACAGTGAATAAATGTTGTGTGATTCTTTTATCGAGCTATTAAATCTCGATGGGCTATTTACAAATATACAGGGAGAGAGAAAATTGTTTTTTTTTTGTTATATTACGCAATCTTACTAAGATAGCCACTTACTATTATTATATATATTAAATGCCGAGGGACTAAATAAGAAAATTCGCTAAATATGTATTTGGTTAAAAATTTTTGGTTGGCAAAAACAAAAATACACAAAATGGCAAGCCCCTTAATAATAAAGCCGACTTAATTATTAAGGCGGTTCGAATGAGTGGAACAATCAGGATATGTTCTGTTTATACAGCCACTTAATGAAAGCGAGATTTTTTTATCAATCACCAAAAATTATGAGCCCCGCTTAACCTAAAAATCTAACCACTTATACAGTGTCATTTATTTAAATGCGGGCCACCCCTGTGCAAAGAAAACTTGTTTTTTTTTATCGTGATAACAAAAAAAATTTATTTTGCAAAAATATACATTTTTGTTAAAAACACAAGATAATTAATTACTTCCCTCGTGAGATTTTTTCAGATCTTTACGTTTAAGGCTCCCTAGATGCCGGAAAACATGTTTTCTCAATTCCGTCTATCTGTAGGTATGTCTGTCCGCCAGACTGTCTGTTCGCGGCATAGCTAAAAAACTACTTATCCGATTTCTTCAAATTTCAGGCTAAAATTAAGGGCTATGCATGCGAAAAATACAGGCTCTATATATATATATATATATATATATATATATATATATATATATATATATATATATATATATATATATATATATTTAAAACACGCTTTAAAATTGGAACAAGTATTCTATAATTATTTATTTATTGCCTTCAAAATTACAAATGTACTAAAAAAGTAAGCAAAAAAATGGTGTCAAATCTAATAAAAAAAATTTTAAACTAAAATTCACTGGCTAATATCCAGGAGCCAGTGGCAAAGCTCTGAGAATCGGTATAAGGAATGTATAGAAATTGTGCATGAAAAAAAAAAACGTAATTTAGTTCCTAAGAAGATTAAGAAATGTACACGAAAAAATCCAAAGGCAAAAGACTTAAGTTACAATGCAAAAATGGATATTCATAACGCAATTTATGATTTATACGTCAAAGACTAATATAATCCTTCAGAAGCTTTTTAATATTATAGACTAAAAAATATCATCATCACATAAAAAGTCCTCATCTTCTGAGTCGTCCTCAAATGGCGCCATGATCATTGGTGCTATTTCGACATCTAGAACTCGTTCTCGATTCTACCAATCCCATATTAATTTCTCCGTATGTTCCACAGATTTCTTCGAGTACTCCGGTGTAATATAATTTAATGAATCTTACCAAACAAATTGCACTTCATCTGATGCAAGACTGTCGTTCGTATTTTGTTCCAGTCCATATTAATTCTATTGCGTTAAACTGGCATTTCCCGTAATATTTCATCTACGGCATATATTGTTGGTTTTTTAATAGATTTTGCCATTAAAAGTAGTTCTAGTTTCAGCATATTGGGTAAAGGATTTTGTTTTTGTTTTAGTAGCCAGTCATAAATATCACTTTTCTTCCTGGATGAAGTGGGTTGTTTATTTAAGATTCTTGAATGATGAGATGCATTGTCCAGAATGATTAAAGATGGAGCATCTAAATTTGGAATCAGTTGTTCTTTTAACCACTTTTCAAACAGTTCACAGTTCATATTATCATGGTAGTCCATACGTTTGGATGTTGAAGAAAACAGTAAACTTGCACTTGGGAGAAATCCTGTTGAAGAACCTGCATGCAAAATGATGAACCGTTTTCCCATCCCACATCCCTTTTTTCTCTTGACACTTTTTACAGACTCGTCCTGATAAGATTTCGAACCACTTCCATTAGAAAATATCCAAGTTTCGTCTAAAAATACCACTTTTCTAAATTTTGAATTAACATTTTCCGTGTATTTCTTTAAAAACTGGATACGCTGACTTACTATATGTGGCAACTCGCATAAAATTCTTCGATTACATTCCTTTTTATATCGAAAACCCAAGATTTGTATTAATTTTGACAACGATTTTAATCCAATTTCCAATATGCCTCGATTTTTTAAAGCTTTTTTTAAAACTTGAGGGGTTATATTAGTTTTTGATGTGTATAAATCGTTAATTGCATTACAAACATCCATTTTTACATTATCACTTAAGTCTTCTGTCTTTGGCTTTTTTCGTGTATCTTATCTTAATCTTCTTCGGTAGTAAATTATGCTTTTTTTCATGCACAACTTTCTGCACAGTCCTTATACCGATTCCCAGAGCTTTTGCTACTGCCTCCTGAATATTGGCAGGTGAATTTTCATTTTCGTAATATTTTATTAGATTTAATACCATTTTTTTCGCTTGTGGATGCAAAAAACCCGAAAATTGTTTTCTATTACTCATTTTGTCACTGACTTGTCAATCTGACTTTGAAGTGACATCGCTCAAAGATTTTTGCAACTGCTGGTATTTATATGTTTATCCTCTTTTTTCATATGAAAATATCATAGGTCTATCTAATTCATCTTCTGGATTTTATGCGGAGGATATAATTACATGTAATAAAAGAAAAACAAACTTAAAAAGTTTGTCGTTGATAAATCGTATGACCCGCACGATAACACTGCTTTTGACTATATTTAATATGCTTTCGCTTCAAATATAATAATATTATGTTATATAGTCTATTTTTATGCTTCACACGCCACGCCACTGCTCTAATGGAAACAAAAAAAAATAGATATTTAGGTTTTATTTAATTTTTTGGAAAATACAAAAATTTAATTTCCCAAATATGAATATACAATGTGTCCAAAGAAGTATTCAACAAATCTGAAACTTTCATAAAACATCCCAATATATTCGCTTGTGATATGACCAAAAAAAAATGAAATTTATAAATTTGTTTCTTTTTGGAACATTACGTTATTAATTCTGCACTGGTAAAACAACTAATTTTTTATTGAAATGCTATACGATGTAGTATGCACTGAAAGCACTTCTCACTTTGCTACAACTACTGTTACGTTGTCATATTTATTTTGTTCTACAACTCCCATTCAAAGGAATCCCATTAAATATTCTTAATTTAAAAGTTTTATCCACGTTTTTGAAAAAAAAATCTAGTTTTACTACGCCAAAAATTACGTTTATAACTATAAACATTTTTAAATTGTTTAACCAGTCTACTTAAGAAGTAATTAAATACTTACCACCTAAATCAAGGCTAGAATTTAAACTACCTCCAATTTTGGGTGGAATTGGGGGTGGATTTTCTTCCTTTAATATAGAATTTCTTTGATCTGAGGGGTTGTCGCTAATATTCAGTTCGGAAGTATGGGATCGTATTTCAAAATCTTCGTAGCAGTTGTGAACATTAAAATTATTGAGGCTAGCCCTATAAAAAAAAATCTTTTTATATAGTAATGCAAACAAGATAAAATGGGTTATATGAGAATAAAATGGGCGTTTTATCGATAAGTGCCCCTAGGTATGAGATGATATCAACAGGTACCAATTTTTTGAAAGTATACTGATAGCTATCGAGGTTTGGATAAATAAAATATATCGATAGTTGCTGTACTATAGCCTAAGGATAGTTTTTTTTTAATAATAATGACTTTATTCCTAACTAACTTATGATAAGTTCATTACAGGGAACTATAAAAATATAATAAAAAAAAAATTGTCAAAAAAAACATACATTTTTACACATAGTAAACAATAACAATCAAATAAGTGCGTTAAATCTGTAATATACAATATATATATATATATATATATATATATATATATATATATATATATATATATATAGAAGGGTAGTCTTGACCGACTAGTTGAACAACAAGTAACCTAATTATTGGGGTATCGGTCCTAATTTAGGGCTAGATTTAAATTGCTTTTAAGCTACGCCAAGCTTTCGGTAATGATTATTACCTTCTTCAGGGCTGCAATATGAGAAGAAATTTGTTTTTTATCTCGGTATGCACATTAATTAGAAATTGAGGATTTTTTAGAAAAAAAAAAGTAGAAAATTGTACTCACTGCTTTGCAATTAGTATCGATAACTTCTTGCGAAAAACAAACACACTTTGACCTTAACATTAAAATTAGATTTTACATACTGGCAGGAATTCCTGTTCTCCCTATATTTTTATATTGAAATACGAAGCAAGTAAATTTCTTATGTAGGTTTTTTTTGACATGTAAAGAATGTTATAGTACGTTCTGTCAGGATGATTGAAACAGAGATCTAGGATTTAGCTATGTAATCACATCGATATACATCCAGATACAAAGAAAAATCAGTAGCTGAGAAATATCTTAATCAAACCAGAACAAGTATGAATTAAACGTCGAATTTATGCCTACGACAAACTACTCGAATTGAAGAGACTGACTATAGAAAGGTATATGGATATAATACGTACAAATACTTATATTTTTTAAAAGGAAAATTCTGTGTTATTTAAACTATTATTGTTAATAATAATAATAATATATATATATATATATATATATATATATATATATATATATATATATATTAATTAATTGAATTCCACAATGTGGTAAAGATTTTTTGTCAAAATTACTTTTTACCGTCAGCATCTGTAAATTATTGCAATATCTGGTATTATGGTCATGATATGTTGTAGTTTTAGTAAAATTTATATTAGATAGTTTGTTATTAATATTTATTGAATGGATTAACATGCATATTTTTAATTTCTAGATATTTATTAGATTTGTATAAATTAGTAGAGAGTTCCAAAAATGGTAATTTATGAATACATTTAATTATTTTATTTTGTAATCTTTTGAGAGTCTTTAACGTTGTGAGGTTTGCACTTCCCCAGATTGAAGTTATATATTGTAATTTTGAATATACTAGAGCAAAATATATATTCTTTGGTTATTTTACTGGAATATAGTCTATAAATTCATACATTATTCCTATTATCGGTCGTATATTTCTTGTAACAGTTTAATTTTGTTAAGTGCATTTCATTGTATGATTAATTTAATCTTATAATCTACTACTTTAGTATTACCTTTAGTGATTAATATGTAGGCCTTATTGGTTTGATTTACTTAGATTTTAGTAGTTTTGTTATTAGAAGCGGTTACATTGTTCATATTTAAGCGAAATATAAATTCAACACCTTTTGCAGCAAATTTCGGTACACACAGTGTCACCTCTCGATAAGTAGTTAATTTTGTACCTAGATCTGAACTAAACATATAAAGGAATAATTTTCAGTAAATGGTACAAGTTTAGCGTTCGAATCATAGATGTCGCCAAAAAAAATCAGTTCAAATATAATTCTTGGATTTATTTAATTTTGCTGAATTTAATAATTATATACTGTATAAGAAAAACTTCAAATAGCACTTTAGACAAACTATTTATTTCCCATATATTTTACAGAGTAGATATAAATTAAATTTTATTAATTTTGAAAACCTGTTTTCGAGTCCTTTATACTCTTGGGATTTTCGTTTTCCTTGGCTAGATATGCTGCATTTTTAGATTCGAGCGTATATTTTGTATAACTCTTCTGTCGCTGTAAAAAAAACCAAATCATTAGTACTCCAATAAATTCTTTGATATAAAGTCCATATTATGTATTAATATTGAACTGTAAATACTTGTATTAAAAAAAAGGTTGCCTTGATAAATATTTCTTTTCAGATATACCTAGGATTATTTTTAGACTATAGATACTATATACACCACTTCATACTTTCTCTTAAATCTACATTTTATTATTCGTGTTCCCTTTTGCTGTGAATATGTAACATATAAAGGTATTTTCATTTAAGTTAGACATAAATAACCCAAAGGTATTCCTCGATTCAATATTAATATTCTTACCTTTTTTTTTCTGAGACTATATAAACTACAGCCTTATAATTTCTATCAATGTTTGATGTTCCGAAATTCAGATCGACTTTTGTTTTGTCTATAGTTGCATAATTACTTGGAGCCTAATATAAATTGAAATTTCGTTACGTCTGCGTCTGATGCATTTCCTAAAATAGTTAATAATTGTGTGAGTAATTCCTATTTTATGGTTAAATAATGAGTTTATACAGTTGGGAAAATTCTATTAAATTAAACTCAACTTACGTTTCATTTTTATGGCATTTAACTACTCCTGCATTAGCACATCATTTTTTTGATTCTTTGTTACTCCACTCTGGACTAATATTTGACTTTTCTGAGTGGTCCTTTTCCATTAGTACTAGAGTAATTAATTAAATATTATTTGTTTATTTACGTTTCCATTTCGCCTAGGCGTTGCTTTTAAATTTCAGGTTAGTTGTTTCTGTTAATGTTATTATTGCGTCGTCTCGGAACTTTTCGGATCTATTCGGCTAAGATTTTCATATTAATTTATTCTCGAAACCCTCCATCCGGTACTTCCTCATATCAAGAGCGCAGGCATCTTTTTCGCTGTTGCCAAGTGTATTCCTGCATTATTTCCTGTATCTTTCTCAACCAATGGAGAGTCGTTTTTCTTGTCTAACATGTTAATCATATCCTTGTTTTATTCCGTCTATGTGCTCTTTTGGCAAGGTTGTTAGCACCTGACATATTTTAGCCAATGGTATTCCGCCACCTTAGTTAACCAAAGTTCTAGATGGAAAGGAAGCTGGGGGAACACATTTTTCACTTTTCTGGTCACCTGCAAATAACCCACAGGTCTTCAGCGCGAGTCTGAGGAAATAATCCAGAAAAATCTTGGAAATCCGTTAGCGGGATTTTTCCTCAACACCGCAATAGTTTTTCGGGCATATTATAGTTTGCACTGTGAGTGTTATTTTTCGTGCTAGAAAATCTCTCTAAGAGAGGATTTTAACTGAAGATTGGACCAGACCGCCATTTTCCATGCCCTTGTCCTTGGCACGTGAAACCACTTTCTGACTAGAACTGAGTGACCCTATTGGATAGGGTTCAAGTCAGGGGCCAACTGTAAGTCACAGTCCTAATTTCAAGTCAGGGGCTAATTGCAACTGCAAGTTACAGACAATTTCAAGTCACGGACTTAACTTCAAGACTCGGAACTAATCCCATGTCACGGGCCTAGTTTGAAATTAGGAAGCGCTTCAGAACTTCCAGGTGCTGCTGGATTTGGTGACACTTATTATTTACTTTTTTTTCTTTATACCGTAACTGATAACATACTTATTGTTTATATTTTTCTTTTATACAGTAACGGATAAATAGATTAAACTTCATTTGTATGTTTTATTTAGCTCACTCTTTTTCTTTTAAAGTATCAAGAGGAAGCAAGTGCCGCGAAGATCAAGGGGCTTTCCAATTTAAGTCGTTATAAATTGGTGGCGCTCATTTCTTTTTTTTCCTCTCTTTTCCTTTCTTTAAGATTTCTTAAGTTTTCCCACGCCCTACTCTCCGGGTTAATTGAGCTAGGGCATCTACATTGCACGCTCTGTTGACCACGAGCTGTAATCTTGATACCTTTTTCTGATCGAAATAATTTAAAATAAAACAGTAATAATAATTATTATTAAATAAGAGCGTAGCAATCGTGTACCTTGGTTTTGAGAAAATCCAGGGTTACAGTCTTAAAGTTTGAATATGTTTATTCCAATTAAGATTTTCATCTATATTAGAGATGGGCCAAACTGCGATTTTAGCGGAACCTTGACAAGATGTGACTGCTCCAGTTGTGTCACTGTGACCTTTTGGAGCAATTTTTTTTTGTCCGTTCCTCGGGCTGGCCGTGCTTCTATACATAAATCCTACAGGGTAAATCACGGTCGCGATCTGCATCTCAGCTTGCACATTTATGATGGTTTGACACTGGTTTATGAAATGTATATTGTTTATTGTTTAATGTTTTTAAACGTTAACGGCAAACTTTAAATTTGTGTATTTATTTTCTTAGGTTAAGTGTCACGTATACCCCGTACTTATTTTATTTTTTTAAGCCGAAGCTATGTTTTTTTCGTTTGTTTGGGTTAATATTTAAATATGAGAAGTTATTATGTTTTTTTCTATATATCATTAAGCCATTAATGATTCTCGTTAAAATAGATAACTAGTTATAATAATGAATAGGTTTATAGGTAGTTGCTTCAAGCAATCAAGGAATGTTTTATGCAATAGTAGGTACAATAGTGACAAAGCATTCAAACGTTATTTTACCTTGATCACCTATACCAACCTATCGTATATTTTAAACAGGTGAAGCTAAAATTTTAGTTTGTAAAACATTAAAATGTAATATAAACAGCTATCGCAAAATCAAATCTTTTAATCAGAACGGACATAACAAAAATCACTCTTTCCAAAAATCGTATAAAAAACGATACATTCCATTTAAAAAACACCTGATGCATAGCGTAACTCTTTTGTTTCTGGTGCAAATATTTTTTCGATGACATTTTTGGATTCTACAAGAAAAAATACATCGATTGGCTATTTTGAATTTTTCCAAAATACAAGGTAGGTCGAAAATAGGTCCCTGTTCAGTCCTCGCTGGAACACCCTGTACATTTATGATTACTAAGACTTTGCTTTCCTTTTATCCATGTTATAAAATTACAAAGTACTTTTTTTATATAGTTTTATATTACTACCACGTTCATCATTTATTTCTTTGTTAATATTAGAGGAACGTAGCCTTTATTTTATAAATTTATTGTGTCTTTTTAGACAGTCTAGATTAATAAAAATATTCTACATATTAGTAGATGAAGTATTGTATGACTAGGCAAATTAATAACTATTCTTTTTTTAACAACAATCATCTGCCAGCGAAGTAGCGATATGTGAGAAATCACGTCAGGAATAAGGAATAAATATAAATAGCAGTGTGCACTTTGCAGCGCCAGTTCCATTTTCTGTTTGGCGTGGTCGTCTGTCTGGCCGTGACTGCGATTTTGTAACTCTTTTCTAATGCTGTCGAAGCGGCAGGGTTGCCAGATTAGGGGATTTTCCCCAAAAATTGGGGGATTTTTTTTATCGGGGGATTTTTTGGGGAATTTTTTTTCTGGAGATTTTTCCTGGGAAAAAACATTTACCCTGGAGAAAAGATTTTTTATCATGACACATCTTGCAAACTTAACCAAATATATAAAATTCTAAAATCGCCTTAAAAATTTAAAAAATATATTTTACTACTTTGTGTCGCGGTCTATTATCGAATAAAAATATTCAATTCGGTAAGTCAATAAATCAAGCAATTAGCCATGTCCGATTTTCTTCGACTGGCAATACATTTTGGGGATGCCATAGTGAGAATACTGTACCTCATTAGTATGTTTTGTACCTAGCGAAAGAATGATAAATTTGTTTAATGCTAGCATATTATATAATACCAGCAACAACACCATGTATAATATCAAAAGATATTTGCTGAAATGAATTAATTTAATATTTTTTGATTATCCTATATTGTTCATATTTTAGACGCTTGTTAATCTGTATTCTGTATTAAAATTTAGAAAGAAAATCATAATGACCTACCAAAATAATTTTTTGGAAATTTTTTTGAAAATGTCTAAAATGTGGGGGATTTTTGAATTTTGACTGAGGAAATTGAGCAGGACCATCTGGCCACCCTGCGAAGTGGTCCGTCCAATACAGTGCCAACCTGTAACAAAATGTCACTGATTTTTGGCTGCAAGTGGAGCAGACCGTGACTGTGACAGACGAGTCTCAGTGACAAAGTCACAGTTCGTGAAATCGCAACTCACCTCTAATCTATATATAATCTTAAAAATGTAGTGGATTCTGAAGATTTAATATTTCCATTAAAAAATAAATTTGGTGTAATCTGTTTGATTTTAACTTTATCTATAAACATAAATGAAAACTTGTCAAAATTGAGCGATAATTTATAAGAATTTAGCCAAGAAAGGATTATTGCCAAGTCATATTACTATTTGTGTTTCCAATTTGAACATATAGGTAGTGATTACTTAAGGCGGCATTCACTGGGTCGAAATTAACCCATTTTTAGCATTACGCTATTTTCATTTATTTTGAATAAAGTTAAATGTATGGATGTGCATTAAGAAACTATTGATTACATTTTTTTTATGGTTCTCATGTAAAATTTTTATCAAATTTCCTTTTTATATTCGTTATCTACTCGAGTACATGTTCCCTAAAATTAAGGACTTTTACCATTTATTTTCTCCGAAAAATGACCCTATATATCAAAAAAACTATCATCACAGTCATACTCTGATTGTTTATCTTTCAAAGAGTATAAAGTTTTCCTAGGTTTAATTAAAAATAGAAAAAAATCTATGGGGAATTCCATACCATTGCGAGCATCTGGTGGAAATATTAAAATTTTACAACCACGTGCGTTTTTAATATTTCTAGTCTGGAGGGAGGCGCTAACTCGGACAGGACCGGAGTCTGTACCTAGCTCAGTATAACATCCGTTTAATCGGTTTTGTAAGGGGGTGAAAATTGAACTTGACTTATTAAGGAGAATTCCGTTGTTACTTTAAAGTGTCAATATGTTTAAATAAATTTAGCCTTATATGATAATATTACCACGCTTTTATTAGCTTCACTCTCGGTGTATTTGTTTTTTAGTTGTTTGCCTGGTTCAAATCTAATATATTTTCCCCCCTCCCTATATTGTAAGCAACCTATTTTGACACTGCTTTGACAGACGTAAGTGAAAGTTACTCAACAAGGTATTGGTTGCCGTTAAAGACAGGATGTAAGTCAACTTACATCCCTAAGGAAATAATAATCTAAAATTACTATAAGTAGCTTTAATTTTTGATTTCATCAACATATTACAAAAATCCGGTAATATTAATTGAAATAAATATTAATCGTACAATTATTACAATTATTCACATTATTAACAAAATTTGGAAACACGTTTCTCGTTTCTTCTCGGTGTGTATTACATTTTCTGACTCCACAGATCCTTCATTTCTAACCAATGCTTCTGTCACTGTTGAAGCGCTGCAAGAAACTTCTGGCTGGGTCTTATTGTATAAAATTTTATTCGCTTCTTCCTTTTTATTATTGATGTTCTCAGCAACTTTCCGCAATAGTAGTGGATTTCCATCCACCATGTCGCTTGATAGCTAATACATCAACTCCAGTATTTGCTAATAAAGTTGGCGATGTTCTTCTAAAAGAATATCTAGTAGTATACATTTTGAAGTTCTCAAACTAAAGAAATTTTGCAATTTTACTTGAACTTGACGAAAACGTATTTTTCCTGACAGGAGCGTTTAAGCACTTTTCATTTTGATATAGCATAAAGAAGCGCGGATTAATGGTCGTCATGTGGGATCTCGTATCAATGTACATACTTTTGAATTATTTTGAAATGACAAACCTGAGTGTCGTTACTTTTTGTCACTGTAAATGTACGTGACATTCCATTTTTGGAGTCAGGAATGGTGACAATTGTGACTTCTTGACTTATTTTAACATTGTCCATTTTCATTTCACAGAGTTCATTAGAACGGCACGCTCCAGCAACTCCCATTACCATTACGACCTTCGTCAATAAGTATATATCATCGGGGGCTTCAAGCATGAACTTATTCAAATCTTTCCTGTTAACACATTCGATTTTTTGGATCTATAACCATCATTTTTTCTTTTCAAAAATGCTCGAAGTTTTGGATACTTAGAAATATCTATATTTTTCTCTATAAAAAGGGTGGACTTCACATCGAATACTCACACCATAAGCTTGATGGGGACTTCAATATAGCACTTTTTTCGTGGAAATACGTCAAAAATAAGGTTCCTGAAAGTGCAGTAGCCGTCTTGCTTTGGCACCAATTCTTAAAGGATTTATATGCTGCTTCATACCTTTTTTTCGACTTTTCTGGCAGTAGAGATAAACAAGAAATATTCGCTGATTCTTCTATGTCTGAAACATCCATTTTGTCCACACAGAATCAAACAATTCGACTTCTTCAAACTTTTCGCTATGAATTGTCAACTTGACGTTGATAAAATAAAAACTCCTTATGTTGCTCTGGCAACGGATCACGGCTGCCTTCATAATTTAATGAGAATGTTATCGAATGTAATGATAACGAAAATCCAAAAATATATCCAGCATTTTCTTGTAAACATACATAACAGGGAGGGGGAAATCGTTTATTTATAACCACGTATGTAATGTTGACATTTCTGACATTTTAAAAGTTTGAAAGAAACATATTTCTGAGTTTTGCATTTATCCCGATGAAAAGTGACCTGGCTGGGAAGTGATCACTTGCAACGCGGGGTAATTGTCACTTTCTATCCACGTAAATGTCGATATTTATTCAATGACGAAAATGTTTCAATTTTATTCGATTATTTAATTTTTACCAAACTTTCCGCGTCTTCTCTCAATTGAGGAGCATAACGGATTTTTTCTGAATCGCTCATTGTCTTTGAAAACTCTTTTTTATGACAGTCTATGAAAAATGCAATTAATTTAAGTTTGTATGCTTGGCTTGCTTAGTACCATAGTAACAACTGTCAAAATTTCAATTTTATTTGTTGATGGTGGTGAAGCTTATGGTTATACAGAATCTGACTTTGTTAATTTCTCACATAGTTGTATTTGTCCCAAAAGCGTCATTTGTATTTAAAAGGTATTATTGTAAATAAAATAGTATACAAACCCCGGTGGAAAGGATTCATTCCTGTCACGATTTTACCATTCATTTTCTCCGCAAAATGAGTCTAAATCAAAAAACTATTACAGGACAGTCATACTCTGTTTATCTTTCAAACGGTATTAAGTGTTTATAGGTTTAATTAAAACTAGAAAACATTTTATTAAAACTTTACAACCACAACGCAAAAATTCCAGCAAATTTAGATGGAAACATATGCGTCGCTCGCCCTTGAACTGATCAATGGTAAAATATCGCCATTATTTCTTGACTTTTTGGCCGATTTCGAAATCATAATTGGATAGTTGATTGGACAGTTCAATTTTACGGAAATGTAAGATTGTCACGTTTGCTAAATGTGTGTTTTTCATAAAAATCTCACTTTAATATTGGAACTATTTATTTGATACAATTTTTATAAAAATAATATATGTAATGTTATTTTTATTTCATTGTTTTTCTTGCAAGTTTGGTTCTTACCAAAATAAAGCCAAGGATTTGAATGAAGATATATTCTAACTTTTGTTGGCGATTCTGAAAAGAGTACCAATTTTCAAATAAATCTTTGGCGAATTATTTTTTTGTTAAATATGTTTCAGTGTTTGCTGTTGAAAGTAGAAACAAATATGCATTTTGCAGTGCAATAGGTTTTCGAGATAAATAACATTTATTTATAGAAAATGTATATTTGTTTAACTCTCTCCCGAAAAAAAAATGTTTTAATGCCAATTGTTGAACTTGCACAAAAAGGTAAGGAGGCTTTAAATTAAAGCTAATGTCTCAAAATACGTACCGTAAACTCCACTATTAATTTTTTTGTATAAATATGAAATACAGAGTAATGAAAATCGGTAAATTTCCTTTATCCGAAAATTCCCTGATAATGAACCTTTTCTTTTATGAACCCAATTTAATTCTGCACATACTCGTTATTTTATATATATATATATATATATATATATATATATATATATATATACACATTTTTATTGGCCGCCATGTTGAATTCGTAACAAAATTTTACACTTAATTTTTGTTTTGTACAAAATTTAGAATTATTCTAATAAGTAGTCTTTCAGGCTGTTTTTTAAAATAATTTATTAGGCCGTCATTTTGTTATGCCATCTTGGATTCCTACCAAAATGTTACCAGTTCATTCTTAGGTGACATTCGATTTTTACAGTGGCGGCTCCTCCATTAGGTCAAATGGTCAATGACCCCTCAATAAATATTTCCAAACAGAAACAAATAAATAAAATAATACATAATTTATATTTTTTAGTTTTTTTTTTAAATCTGGAAATTTCCTTTATTATTCTAAGCGTATAAACTCCTTGACCGTTCTCTTAATTCCGCGACAGACTATCCATGCCTCGCACCGCGATCTCCGGAGAAGTTTCGTTTCACTTGGATTCGATCACGGCTGGCAGCCCGTGTTGACCTCGTGTTTGTAAACGGAGGCGAGTTTTTCCTGAGTGTTTATTTTTGACAGTTGATGTGTTTAATGTGGATCGTGTGATAGGTTGTGGTTACGATTGCGTATTTTTATAGATTTTATCTTGAAGATTTTACATTTTGTTTGTTGATTTTGTGGTTTAAATTATTATTTTAAAGAAAGGTTGCCACAGTGTTTTAGAATATTAAGACTTTATAATCCGTTTTCAATTATATTGGCGAGCTGAACTTTGAGAAACTACTCGAATTTAAGATCAGTAGTCGACCTTTGCCGAAATTTAAAATTCAGCAAACAGGTAAAGGCAAAAACAAAGAAGTAAATCGTTATTTTCGTAGAAATATGTACGATTTAGGTGCCTGGACATGCGGTTGTCAAGTAACAAAGGCATTTTATTGTTTCACGTGTCTGATTTTTTCAGATGACTCTTTGTGGCTTATATGTATTGACCCCCCTGAAAAGTTGACCACGAGCTGCCACTGGATTTTTATACTAAATTTGACATATATTTTGTTCCGCAATATTTAATTTTTAACTAAAATGTGAAGTCAGTCGGGTAAGTAGGTACCTATGCCCCGAACAGACCGACCCCGAAACGTGAAGATCTGAAAAATCTCGGAGAATTAGTAACTAAGAATAAGATTTTTCTTCACGTCGTCGGAGCAATGCCTTGCTTCCCTCATAAAAGGGAAGTATTGTAATCGTCAAAAAACCACCCTCCGAAATTTGTTTAGATCTTCACGTTTCTGTTCTGTCTGTCTGCCTGTTCGCGGCATAGCTAAAAACTACTTAGCTGATTTACTTCAAATTTTGTTCAAACTATCATATGGGGATGACCTGGTAACATTTTGGTAAAAATCCAATATGGCGAAACTAGTAAAACTATGTTACTAATTCAATATGGCGGAATAAAATGGCGGTCAAATAAACTGATCATGAACAAATCACCCTCTCAGGTTTTACATATCTTCACGTTTTAGCGTCCCTAGATGCTAAAAATATGTTTTAGCAATTCCGTCGGTCTGTCTGTCTGTCAGTTCGCGGCACAACTTAAAAACTACTTACCCGATTGACTTCAAATTTAGTCAAAAATTAGAAGTCAAGGGCATGATCTGTTAATATTTTGGTAGAAATCCAATATGGTGGAATAATGTTGAAAAGTTATTACTAAAAAAACAACAAACAACAACAACAAACAACAAAAATCAATCAATAGAAACGAACTGGTAACATTTTGATACGAATCCAATATAGCATAACAAAATAACGGCCTAATAAAATATTTAAAAAATCAGCCTTATTAAATTTATTTCAATTTTTGTGCAAGAATTGAATGTGATGTAGAGATAAACTGGTAATGTTGTGGTACGAATTTAATATGGTACAACAAAATGGCGGCCAAATTAAATTGTTTAAAAAATCAACGTAAAAAATCTTGTAATACTTGCTTCTTTCTCATCTTGAGAACCAATATTAAATTTTCTTACAAATTCATGATATCTATTATCAGTTGGGTATTTTAAAGAAACATATTATAAACTATCATCATCAGAATTATTACTTTTTGAATTCGTTGTCAATTTTTCATTTACTTCAATGTCAGGGAATGTTAATTGAGGTTTGACATTGAGGTTGACAATATTGACATTGAAGTTGATTTTTTTTTCGTTTTCTATGTCCCATTTTTACTCCTTCTACTAAGTTATACATCTCACCTTTATTTCCACAGCTTCTTCCCAATTTAGTAGATATTTTCTGAATAAATTTAGCTTTTATTTATATATTATATTTCTGCAAAAAACTTATTTGATACTGAACAATGTTAAGCCTTCTTTACCCTAAAATGTAATATCGCCAGGTTACCACGGTTATTAAAGTTAACGAGAATTCTGCAGTTTAATATGTTGTTTCCTATTTTACTCATGAACTAACTGTGTCCTTATACTCTTGGGATTAGACCGTGTCAAATTGGAATTACTATCCGTCAGGGACCTTTACTCGACGAGGTCTGAACACTGAATGAGTTCGAAGAGATTCAGGCGGGCTTTTATACCCAACTTGTGCTCGCCGAACCTTGACCCTGTGTTAAAATCGGTTTCCACGTGTGAAGTGGACCGTAACCCGTCTGTCTTTTGAAATTTTTTGTATGTTTAAATATTTCAATAAATTTTCTAATTTTTCGTTTATAAAAACCTGGAACCGATGCTAGAATCTTGGTTTCCTTTACATTTATAATATGGCCAGAGTTATTCTGGTGTTCAGCTACAGCACACTGAACAATTTGTTTCTGAAGATCTCTGAACATGCCTCGTGCAATCGAAGGCGAAACGTCGGATAATTATTCCAATTTGACACGGTCTAATCCCAAGAACCATGATTTCTTAAGTTTTATTAAAATTGAATAAGCAATTCGTCTCAGATAGGAGTCAAACCCAGGACCTCCCGCATACGCATTCGTCTCAAATATCAATTAAATAATTTTGGTAAATTTATAATAATAAGACACAGATAATCAAAAAGTATCAAAAAAGAACAAGTTAATTAAAAGAACGTTCCGCATATTTTCACATTTTAAAATGTCATACCGAGGACTCACAGAGATATCTGTAAATAGCCGAAATTACACAAAATTCCTTTTAATTTTTTCCTGGCTTTAAGCAATAAATAAACAAAAATTTTCTTTTTACAATTTCATCATCCAGGGACTGCGAATGCTTTCGGAAGAATAAAAATTTTCAAATACTTTAATAAGAAATTGGGACCATTAAACCTAAAAAAAAATAAGTTCGATGATGCGACCCATGAAGAAGAATTATTAAATTTTACTGCACTGGTAAAACAACTAATTTTTCACTGAAATGCTATTAAGATGTAGAAGTCATTTTCTAAAAAAAACTCTCTATATTAGCCAAAACATACACTAAAATAATTTTATACATTCACAATTTACCCTGATATAATAAAAATAAACGAAAGGAAAAAGCAGTGCATAATACACTCCCCTCAATATGGGACCTTTAGACAACTAATTTTAAAATTTTCGGAACCACATACTTATTATAAGGCGCTAAATTACACGACCTTTTTCTGATTAAACCTAACCTACCTCTTAGCTATTTATGATTTACCTGATCTACGTACAGTGTATGTTTATAAGAGACACCTTGGTATATAGTTTTAAGTCGTTTACTCTTTCGGCAATTATTTATTTCACCCGCCATTTTAATAATATTCGGAACATTATTGGTATTATTTTCAAGTGGGACGAACAGAAATGCCCAAAATAAGAATTACGCTTCTCAAAAAACTGTAGAAACCACTCAAATTTAAATATTGTACAAAAAAAAAGGAGTTTCTGGTATCTTATGCAAATCGTATATGATATGTATATATATATATATATATATATATATATATATATATATATATATATATATATATATATATATATATATATATATATATATATATATATATATATATATATATATATATATATATATATATATATATATATATATATATATATATATATATATATATATATATATATATATATACAGGGTTCGCCAAACTCAGTGGCGTATTAGAAGTATATGGAGAAACGAGTAAAGATATTTACTTGAGATTTGGGTAAGGTTCATACTAGGAAGTGAACTATATTTTAAAAATATTTTCGAAGTTGCGGCGTTGCCAGCTCTATTGCAGACAGACAGGAAGTTTCTTTTTTTAAATACAATACCCTGTATATTATTGCATTGTCAAATTCTACGAACTATTCTGAGCATTTTTTATGTAGTATGTTCTATACCTATTTTGAGCAGTTTTGGAAATAAAAATTATTTTCTAATTTTTAAGGGTCAAATCGGCTTCAATGTAAAACACGATATATTTTTAGAATATTGTCCCAGAATTCTGAAATTTTTATACGAGTTTCCGAACATGTAGGTTAATTGACGGCTGAAGGTATTTTTTAATAAAAGGTTATACAGGGTGTATAAAAATATAGTTTATTCGCGAGGAACAGAATGTCCATAACTCGATTTTTTTTTTAAATGGAACACCCTGTATATTTTAATTGCATCAAATAGAGAGAGACATTGCCTTTCAAATGACATTAGGTGTTCCTATACCTATCTCTGATGGGTAATGAATTAAATGGCATTTAAAAGAAAAAATCGAGCATTTTATTATTTTCTGGAAAAAAAATCTATGTTAAAAGCACTAAATAGACAAGTAAACATTTTTGTCAATAATATATCTATCTTAATGATAACTAAATGAAAATACGTTTGTTGAGAAAAATCTATAGTTTAATATTTACAATATGTATTCACAAACGCTTTAGATAAAAAATTAACGATACAACCGAATAAAACAATATTACAAAAATATAGCTAACAACAGAACTATCCCCAAATGAATTGTCAGTAACTGAACTGTTTAAAGTGTCCTCCATTAACTCTGAGGCATTGCAGAACTTGTGTCATTACATGACTCGTTGCTTTTTGAATCTCTTCCGCGGATAATGCCAGCAGTGCTTCTCTTGTCCGATTTAGAAGTTCTTCCTTTGTTTCTACTGGCGTCTGATAAACTATCCCTTTTACCCTGCCCCAAAGATGGAAGTCGGGAGGGGTAAGGTCTGGGGACCTAGGTGGCCAAATCCATGGACCTCGTCGGCCAATCCATCTGTCTTCGAAGATTGTAGTAAGTTCCGCACTTACTTCGTTTGTACAGTGAGCCGGTGCCCCATCTAACTGATACCAGCAGCTCCGGAGTAAGTTCAATGGTAACTCGTCGAGAAAATCAGAAACTGTAGTTTTCAATATTTCCAAATATTTTTCAGAATTTAAATTTTCATCGTAAAAGCAAAACTTTATTTTGTCATTCATCATGAGGCAAAATACATTGAAACCGAACTTGTATTGAAAACCTTTTTCTCTGATAAAATAAGGATTTTCTTTGGACCAAAAATGTGAATTTCTTCTGTTAAATATCCCTTCTTTTGTGAATTTGCTCTCATCCGTCCCAATAACTTTTTTTAAAAAGTTGGGATCTTCTTGTGTACGCATCAGGATCATTTCGCAGTATGCGACGCGCTGAGGAGGATCAGTAGGCTCTAAAGCCTGGGCTGTTATAAATTTATAATTATGCATTCTATGTTTGTGCAAAATTCTTTCCACCGATTTGTAAGAAATGCCTAAATCTTTCTCTGCGCTATTAATTGATGCGTGAGGGTATGTATGGAAATAAGACAAAACAGTAATTTCATTGTCTTCGTTACCTGTTACAGGTTTGACTTGAAGTCTTGGTCTTTTAACATTATTGTACTCTCTGTAATTCTTCTCTATTCTTTTAAACTTTTTCTCGTTCATTGGGACAGAATCTGGATAAAGTTGATTAAATTGTCTACATGTTCTTGATATTATTTTATCACATTGACCGTGTACATAAAACAAATTTAGAATTTCTACACTTGAGTAAGAATTTGCCATTTTAAATTAGTGAATTTTTGACAACTATGCATATTAAAAACAAATGTTCTCTGTTTGGTTTCCTGGGAGATGACAGGCGTGCACAGCCTACTAGTTAAATAATCTTTCGTTTTACGAGATATTATTCGTGCTTCTACTAAATGGCATCTAATTAATTAATCATCAGCGATGCTAATACTATTGAAAGGTAATTTTTTCTCTGTTGGATGCAACAAAAATATACAGGGTGTTCCATCGTGAGTATTGTTTTATTCGGTAGTATCGTTAATTTTTTATCAAAAGCGTTTGTGAATACATATTGTTACTATTAAATTATCGATTTTTCTCAAGAAAAGTATTTCTATTTAGGTATCATTAAGACAGATATACGTAGAAATAACTTGCCAGTATTTGACAAAAATGTTTACTTCTCTATTCAGTGCGCTTAAAATAGATTTTTTTTACAGAAAATACTAAAATGGTCGATTTTTTTTTTAAATGCCACTTAGTTCATTACCCATCAGAGATAGGTATAGGAATACCTAATGTCATTTGAAAGGCAATGTCTCTCTCTATTTGATGCAATTAAAATATACAGGGTGTTCTATTTAAAAAAATCGAGTTATGAACATTTCTGTTCATCGCGAATAAACTATATTTTTATACACCCTGTATAACTTTTAATTAAAAATTACCTTGAGTCGTCAATTAACCTACATGTTCGGAAACTCGTATAAAAATTTCAGAATTCTGGGACAACGTTCTAAAAATATATCGTGTTTTACATTGAACTCGATTTGACCCTTAAAAATTAGAAAATAATTTTTATTTCAGAAACCTCTCAAATTAGGTATAGGACATAATACATAAAAAATGCTCAGAATAATACATAGAATTTGACAATGCAATAATATACAGGGTATTGTATTTAAAAAAAGAAACTTTCTGTCTGTCTGCAATAGAGCTGGCAACGCCGCAACTTCGAAATTATTTTTAAAATAAAGTTCACTTCTTAGTAGGAAACTTACCCAAATCTCAAGTAAATATCTTTACTCGTTCTCCATATACTTCTAATACGCCACTGAGTTTGGCGAACCCTGTATATATATATATATATATATATATATATATATATATATATATATATATATAGAGGTCAATAATAAATTTAACAATAGGCATACTTAAAATAAAAATAAATATCTTATCTTTAAATTGACCTTGAAATTCTCTTGAAGTTCAGGTCTACTCTTCGTTCTTTAGAATTGAAAAAATGCTGAATAATGACATGTTTGTTAAAATTGCACGCACATTCCTTTTATAAACGATTTCTCGATTCTTAACATTGCTAAAGCGGATAGTCTATCCTGGCTCAACTCCTCAACAAAATTTATAAGCCCTGAAAAATCCCTGGATTTTCAGACAAAGTCGTTTCATCATGGCCACGTAGTGCGAGCTCGAATGCCCCACAAAATTTTACACAATCTATAATTTTGTTTAAAATATAATTTTTGGATACATTTTCATTAAAATCTCTTTTTTTATAAGCAGTGTCTAGCTGAGTGCGAATATCAACACTTCCGACCGTAGCATAGTTCTCCCAACATTTCATGTGATGCGCATGTTTTTTTATTTTTCCTTTAAGTGTTTTAAGTCTTTAACACCGGTTTTGCAGTCCGATGAGTCCTTAGAAAACAATAAACAACCAACAGTTAAATTAGTTAGACTTCACAACCACATATACGTTAGATAAATCGTACATACTTTTGAGATAGTTTCGATGAACCTACCTCTTTATTTTTGTCTTTACTAGTTTGTCGTATACTAAGTTCTGGCAAATTGCAACCACTTACCTTGAATTCGGTTATTTTCTCAAAATTAAGTTCGTTAGCACTCTTTAGTTGTTTCATTTTTTGCACTACTGACATTTTATTTCATCTACATTTACAACTCAAACATAGACCACCTTGAAATTGGTTATTTTTGCCAAATTAAGTTCGTAAGCACTTTTTAGTTGTTTATTTTTTTTGCACTAGTCACTATCAACATTTTATTTCCTGTATATTTCCAACTCACACATGGATCATAAAAATAAAAAATATATATTACAAAAAACAGTATATAAATCAATTTTCATAGATAAAAAACGGCCGAAACAATATCGAGTTAGAATATCGACCGCATGCCGACGTGATGCCGCGACCGATCGATCGTATTATGAGAAGAGACCGGGTGATAACCCAAATCGCGATTTCATATTCCATTTGCTATTACGTTCGGCTGCCGCTCGGTAGATGTGAAATCTTCGGGTACTTTCGTCAAGCTTTAAGGTAATCAGTGCAATTCGGACTGCCCAGCCTAGCTAAGTATAGCGTATTTTATTATGCCTAAGGAACGCATCGAGACGCTTTTTATTACAACTATTATTATTTTATTAAGGGCCAAATTTGGAAATAGTGAAATCCTTTAAATATTTAGGTATAATTATAGATAATAGATTAAATTTTAACTTACATTTTGAAAAGACTATTAGTAAAATTGCTGGTAAAATTGGATATTTTAAAAGAATTTCTCCAAATTTAAGTTTTTTCTCCAAAAAAAATATTTATAATTCTATTATCTATCTACATTTTCTATATGGTTCTACATTTCTGTATTTGGCAAACGAAGAAATATTTGATAAATTACAAATTTTACAAAACAGTCATGCGAATTTTACTAAATTGTGATAAATATACAAAAATTACTTTAATATTAAGAAAATTAGAATGGTTAAATGTTCGTAATTTAATTTTTTATTTAGTTCAAATTTTTATTTAGTAGTAGTAAAAAATAATATAATAATAAACAAGGCAAAACAAAGACTTACATTTAAATTATGTTTTTAAAGGTGTTGTTTATAAGTCAATTTTTCATAAAAGGTCGATTCAATATAATAAACTATCATTTATTATAAAGTCTCAGAGATCTTATAAAAAATTTAAAATTAACTTAAAGAGATTATTTATTTAAGAATCAATTTTAAAAGCTGATAAGAAACACAAAAGTATGGTTTTTGAAGCTAGTTTAGAGTAGTCTATAATATTTAAAATTATGCTTGAAAAATCTAGATTGTTTATATATATATATATATATATATATATATATATATATATATATATATATATATATATATATAACATTAGGAGATTGTCAAACAAATAATTTATTTCCTGAAATATTTTTGGGGGGTGATTGACCAAATGGCCCTATGGAAGAGCCGCCACTGCAAAAATCTAAAATTACCTGAACAGAAAACTGCCCATAAGTTTAGTTTTAGAGCAAAATGCCATAAGAGAATTATTCTGAGTATTCCGAGGTGTGATAAAATACTAAATTTCCTAAAGAAATTCGGAAATACTTTTCTAGTAGTAGAAAATGAAATGTTTTGCTAATTACTAAAAAAACTGAGTAGGCTGAAAAAAATTGAAGATGCTGTTTCATTGTACTAACAGTAGATAATTGAAGTGTTTGGTTATTTTATTACATTAAATATTTTTCTGTTTTTTTCATCATGGCAGTTAAATTAACAGAACAGAAAAAAATTGAAATTGTGTTAATTGTTGGAGATCATTATAAAACATTGTGCATTCTTGAACAACGAACGTTGTTTTTTTATACGATATTGTTAAATAAAACTTTTTGTATATCCCGTACATTGCATTCAGATTTGAATTTCTTTATGAAATTTAGTATTTTATCACACCTCAGAATAATTCTCTTATGGCATTTTGCTCTAACTAAACTTATGGGTAGTTTGCTCCTCAGGTAATTTTAGATTTTCTAAGTTTTTGGCAACCCTGTACAATATTTTTTAAGTTTTATAATTCCAATAATATTATTTTATATTTATTAAGAACTTTTCAGGACACGCTGTATATATATATATATATATATATATATATATATATATATATATAAACTTACTCGATATAAAAATTTTTGCTTTTCTTCAAAACTCTTGAAAAAAACATTATTTTTAAAATTAAATGTACAGGGAGTTCAAAATTTCTAAAAATTAAACAAAAGTCAAGAGTAAAGTACCTTTATGTTTAAAGATACGCAGTAAAGTTATTAAGAAGAGTTGTTTAGGATATATTTTTATATTGAGCTACGAAAGTCATGTTTTGAATGGTGAGCGATAATTTTATATTTAGATTAATTAATTCTAAACAATTTTTCTTATTAATTTTTCTGCGTATCTTTAAAACTAAAGAAAATGTACTTTTTTTAAACTTTTTGAAATGAATAATAATAATAATAATAATAATAATAATAATAATAATAATAATAATAATAATAATAATAACAACAATATTAATAAACGTCTTTATTAGATAGTTAATAAATAATCCACAATATAAATTAATAATAAAAATGGATTTAATTAAGCAGCAGCACGGAAGGCGAATTTTAGCCTAGGGTTTTTTTACACTTAACCTCCAATACTGTGCGATAAGTCTTAAGCTCTAAACCATTGTTTAAATAACGAAATACATTGAAACAAAATTAGAAGTTACTAAATATAGCAATTAAACAAAAATCACATTAAACAGTAAAAATGCTGTATAAAACAACTAAACCTACATACAAAGGGAAAAAAAAAATAACCTACAAACGTACTATGTAAATGAGAATGAAACCTCTAAATAAACCCCCACCCAATTAAACTTACAAAAGATAAACTATTAGTATTACTGTTTCCTCAGATACTGTAGATTTTCTTTTAAATGACTGGACACTGGGAATGTTTAAAATGATCTGGCAATTTATTAAATAAATGCACAGCCTGATATGCAAACCACCATCGAAAAAGGGCAGTTACATGCCTAGGAATAAATAAGAGCCTTCTATGTCTAGTAAAAGTCTAGTCAAAAGTCAAGCAACAGTAGGAAGAATAATTTTGCAACAGTAGGAAGAATAATTTCCCTGAGTCTAAGTCTTCCACAATATCGTCCAGAACACTAGAAAGCATAGCTACCGTACTAAAACCTTTTCTAAACCCCTACTGATTCTGGAATACAATGTTGTTGTGAGACACATATTCGGCTATTTGTCGATAAACAACTATCTCCAGAATCTTGGATAAGACCGGCAGAAGGACGAAGATCGCTATGAGATTCAGGCGCAGTAGTTTTTGAAATTGTACACATTCACTAAATTATATAAGGATTTATAAACGATGGTAGCGGGGATTGGGGGGGTTAGTCTCGCTCCCCCCACCACTTTTTTCATTGGTCTCCCACTTCCCGCGCCTGTCCCTGCCACGCCTACTTGACTCTGCTTGATTCTGATTGGTCTTCCCCACTCTTACGTGTGCATCCGGAGGGAGATGTTTTATTTAAGCGCTAGCAGCCAACCTAACAGATCAATTCATTTTCATCTCTTAAATTTAGTCAGATGGGTTCGTTGAATACAGTACCTACCGAAGATATTATTGAACGTGTTGGTGAAGTTATTTGTTTAGCACTAACGGCGCCATTGTGGGACATTCCGGTGGGTGATCTAAAATATATTCCTCTTAATTACTTAAGAAGATTTGTAGAGTCAGTGGAGTTGTTACAAATTTGGGAAAAGCTACCAGAACGCTATAGACGTGACAAGAAATTACAGTTAAATTTACCGTGTTATACTCATCATAACCAAGAGGGTGACTGTATAGATGGACCACCGCGATCTATAAAAAGGTGTTGTGGTCATGTGCAAGTTAGTGAAAGCTGTTAAAAAGTTAAGTAAAGAATTCTACTTGTTATCATTTTCTTATTGTCAGGATTCTATGCAAAGCAGACCACAATGGTGTCATTATTACGAGAAACTATCGAATGAGTATGCGAGTGCTGCATCTGCATGTGACAAATATTGTGAAACATTAGATTTAATACAACTTATTCATGACATAAGGAGATTGGGATTTGGTTATCATCTTCTTAAATTGAAAAAATATATTGAAGATCCCGTTCTAGTGAAAGACATTTTAAAAGAGGAAGAACTTTTAGTGTAATCATGAAGGAAGTTGTTAGAGAAATGTATGAAGAACTCATAATGTCTAAAGCTTGCTCTGAGTTTTTTGCGTTTGACGGACAAAGCAGTGAAGCTCAAAACATTACTGTTTATTTGCACTATATGGAACATGCAGAATTATGTGAACTAGCTGCTAAGGCATGTATAGATTTTCTTAAAAGTAAAAATGAAAGAAAATTTATACATGATTTAAAACAATTAGAGTTAAGCGAACATATATTATGTATAAAGGAATATTTAACCAATAAAACAAATATATTTTAAAACGAATCGTTTTATTTCATAAAAAAATAGTTATACAAATGAAAAACATTTGCTAATGCACAAAAACATGGATTTTTCTGATGATAAAAGCAGCATGGTTCCAATTTCTGTAAAGCTGGCTGTTCATCAAATTCAATAACTGGTTTTTGAGAATATTTTCTGACAAACTCCGCCTTTTCTTCACCCTTAACATAGATAAAGTCGACTTTTTCGGTTAAATTTCTGCTAACATCTCGACATCTATGATAAGGAGTAAATCCTTCATCCCAATCGATACAATGATGATTGTTCATTAGCCAAATAGCGTTGCTGTATAGTTTTGATGGTAAATGATTCATAGGAAAGGGCGCTTTAAATATGTGGTGGCTGATTTTAAACCCATCGTATGCTGCCAATTCTTTAACAATTAACTTATTGTTCTCCAATTTAAATCCTTGTATATCTACAATTACTTTCATATCTTTAAATAGTGAAATTTTTTTACCATTTCAAATTTTAATTGGTATTCTTCTATCTGTTTCTTTAACTCTTGTAATTTGTGTTGAAAAATGATTAACCGATGCATATAATCCCTAATGAAAGAAATTTCTTTGTGTCATGCTATAAATATTAAAACTGACGCATGCGTATTAAAGTTGTTTAACTATTTTTGTTAGAGGATTATAGCTAAATATTTTATCGTGGAGGATGAGACAATAAACAGAGGTATTTTTTTGAATATTTTCATTTGTTTCAAATTCAACTCTTATAACTACAGAACCACTTTGAAGCGATTCCTTCTGATGAGAGCAATCAATGTGTGAAATAGGCGAAGTTGTCTTAAATTTTTCAGGCGCAAAAATTTGTTCACTTGTCAATCCATAGTAAGAATTTCTAAAATTGGCAAACATTTCATATAGAGCAGAAAATTTGTTTTCTTTAAAATTTAAATATAAATCGTGATATGGATATCTCTCAGAATTTAAAAAAATTCTTATGTTTGTTAGGTCAACGTTATCAAATTGACTCATGTCCTTTTTTAATTTTCCTTTTCGATCTACTTGGAAGGCAATAACAGCATGACGGGGCGTCTCCAGTTTACTAGTTGTTTTTACCGGCCATGTATGACGCGTTGCTTCAGGTAATTCGGAATATTCAACACATTCCCAGCTTCGAAATCCTAACAATATTTCCTTGTTTGTTTCTAATATTTTCGTTAAGGCAAGTTGTTGAGGAATATCTACCTCGATATGTGGCACTTTCCAATACAATTTTTCAATCGTGACTTTTGGAGTAGGAAGTTCTAATGTTTTGGGTTCCGTATCATCTATAAAGAGCATAGCATCTAAATCATTACTTGCTCTGATGAGTACTAATTCTTGCTTCATATTTAAAATAATTTTTTTATAATCCTCGAAGAATCCAAGTAGCATCTTTAGGGGTATCGATACATTAAATTTACCTTTATTAACTACCAAAATTCTGTCTGCTTCATTTCTGTTGGGAAACCACCCAGCATTGTGAAGCTTTACGCTTTCATTGTTATGAAAAGATAAATATCCTTTGAGTGTTGATGTTAAACCAACATTTCTTACAGAGTCTACAGTTACTCCATTTAATTCATAACGTATTTCTCGAAACAAAAACGCAATACCATTGTTGACAAATCTTAATTTTTCTGTATATTTTCCTTCTTGATTAGCGAGATTTCCTTCTATATATAGAATACTTTCTGAAGGTAATGTGTATGTGTCTAATTCTTGGATTGGAATACGTATTTCATCATTATAATCAAATTTTGAAGAAATGAATGGTTGATAGGTATGTAATTCGGAGCCAATTACAGAGTTGTCAACATATAGACTCTCATTAACGTTTAAAATATCCATTATTTAAAACATTAAAACCCAACGATTTCAGAAACTGATGGTTTTTTGTTGTTAACCGTTTGATGTTTTTGGAACTACTAACTTTGTGGTTAAGTTTTTCTTTTTTATAAGATTTACTTACGGTAATAGGTTCAAATTTAGATACAAATGGTCTATTATATCTAATAACCATTGTTGTTAGTTTTTAAATGTAATCTTACGGTAATGGTTTCGTTTCTGAAATTTATAAGGTGACCGTCTTGATCAATTATTTTTACAGTAATGTTGTTGATTGTTTAAACGCTAATTGGAAAGTATAATATAGGTAATGGTGATTCCACTATTTTATACCCTGGTGGTACCGTTGGAAAAAATTGGTGAATTATGTGAACTGGTTTGCCATTGTTAAATGAACCTACACAAATGTTACAATCAATACAAATAGCATTAACCTTGGAAATATTTACAACATTGTCAGATTCACTCCATTCATGAGGCTTATTTTCCGTTTATTAAAACCTAAAAGGTTTCCTATTGAATCATCTTTTGTGAAATCAATTTCTTTACTGCATTTAATACTGCATTTTAGGGTATTGAGATTTGTCGTTAATCTAAACGAAGAGGGTTCTATAGTAAAAATTTCATGTAGTTTGTTATTTATCAATGTACTTAAGTCTTTTATGTCATAAGTTCCTTCCGGAATAACAATCACTTTACCATCTACGTAAATCTTATTGTTTCCATCCTCTATATTAGGGATACTCATAAATGACTCCAAATCAGCTAAACCTAATAAATATTGCTTGTCGTCATCCAAATAGATGGAAGGATTAAAATCAGATGATAAAATAGAAGAATTCCCTGTAAGCGTAAATGTTGTAGACATTCTGTTAATTTTTAAGAAATGCCGTAATAATTTATTTCATGTGCTTATAGAGAAAACTAAGAGCTAGCTGTCCACAATTATAGTTATTAAATTTTTGTTTGACCTCATAGGTGTAATATATATTTACACCCTTACTTGTATTAAAATATTGGATCAACTCAAGAGGTGGTTTGAGATTACCATAACTATCAAAATACACGACATCTTTTTGCTTTTTTTATGTAAGCTACCCAATGAGAACCATCATTTTTTTCACTATCCAAATTAACAATACCAGTTTCTTTTTGTCTAATTTTTCGCGGGAGATTATCACGCATAAAAACACCTCTAAAAGGTATCTCTAAAATGTTTGCACATTTTATTATATCAATATTTGTTAAAGCTCTTTGCGGAAACTTTATTTGAGCTTTTGTTTTAATGTTTTTTTTTACGGAGCCCCCTTTATAGGGCTTAATGAACAATCCTTTTCCTCTTCTATATGGCTTTACAAATAGACCTTTTCCGGCTGCAACGTTTTCCATGGCTTTGTTATGACGTTGAGTTTCTTCAAGCAATTGTCTTGATGCTTTTACATCATTAACAGCTTTAGCAATTCCGGCTGCACCACCTCCCAATGCACCGAGGGCACCCAAAATTGGAAGCAAAAGAGGTAAAAATCCACCAATTTTTTTTGGAGTTTTTATAACGCGTTTTTTTATCCTGAGTTTTCGTTTGGATGTCTTAACAACCATACCAAACTTTTTTTTTCCTTTCATAATACCTGTAACCATCAAAGCTCCAGTTTTTCACCCAGCGATGAATCCTTAGCCTTTACTCTTTGCCAAGCCTTATCTGCTAAAATCTTATCTGCTTCGTGTCTGTTTGATACATTGTTAGATTGCGAGTACGCTATGTCATGATCTTTACAAGCATCGTCTAAAGGATTTATGCCACTATCCCCCCTACTTAATCTTTTTTCCAACTTTGTTGCCGGACCGCAATAGTTATAACCAGGAATGTGTAGTTCAACAGGTAGACTATTAATAAGTTTATTTACTAAACCCGTACCTTTCTTCTTGCTCTTCTTATTGGATGTAATCGAGTATTGTGTATGAACATTTTATAGTTTTTGTAAACTGAGTCGATAGAGTTGCTCGTCTTCTATAAATAGTAAAACGGGCAGCAAATTGACTTGGCTGTTTTTTTTTTATAAATACATATTATTTAGAATGTTATGTCAGTTATTGCTGACGATGTGGATTGAAAAGCAAGCTTTTTCTTTACCTATTAAAAACCATGATGAAAAAATCTTAAACAAACCATTTAGAAAACATGGCGATCTCTTTGGTGGTGAATCAAAGAGATGTCTTGTTGTAGGAGCATCAGGGGTTGGCAAAACGAACTCCATTCTCACATTACTTGAACATCCAAACGGAATAAGATTCGAAAATATTTATTTATACTCAAAATCGTTACATCAACCCAAGTATGAGTATTTAAGAAATTTGCTAAAACCTATTAAAGAGATTGGTTATTTTGAATATGACAATGATGAAAATATTATATCCCCTCACGATATTAAACCAAATTCAGTTATTATATTTGATGACATTCCATGTCAGAATCAAACTGTTATAAGGGACTATTTTACATTTGGGAGACATAAAAATACGGATTGTTTTTTAATTTTTCAAGGTTATTCATCAATTCTCAAGGGGCTTATACGTGAAAATACAAATATCTTAATTTTATTTAAACAGGACCTAACTAGTTTAAAACACATATATAATGACCATTGCATGATGGATATGACATTTGAGAAATTTAAAGCTCTCTGTGAACACTGTTGGAAAGAAGACTACGGTTTCGTTGTAATCGATAAGGACTGTCCCTTAAATTCTGGCAGATATAGAAGCAGGTTCGATTCATTCATACACTTATAAACATGGATAAACGACTAGCAAGAGAGTTAGTTAAATCAAGAAGAGCAGTAAAACAAAAATATCAAGCATTAAAGTCAGAAGCCTCAATGACTCAAAGCCAATTAGAAAAAACGTATCAACCGATAACACAACCACTACAGCAATTAATTTCAAATATTGCAAAAACGGAACTATAAAACTGACATAAAAGAAGAACCTCATACTTTTAAGGAATTTTATAGTACTTCTACTCCAACAAGGACAGCTAAGAGAAAAACCGGGAAAACTCCCGTTTTACCCACTGAGTTACCATCATTTTTTGATAGGAGTATTGCATCTACTAGTAATTTCCCTACCATTCAAGAAACAAGCACAGTAGCTGAAACTACACCCCCATCGGGTTATAGTACTGTAGAGAATTTAAATATCTCTGATATTTTAGAGCAAACTAGACAAACAATTCAACAATATGTTGACACTCCAGGATATAAAGATTGGTTGGAAGATTTTGATGAATTGCCAAGAAAATATATCGATGAAGGAGTTAGGGATACAAGACATATATTTGATCACAATTATGGTATTGTTCATGATTTGGAAACAAACAAATTTCTTTTAGGGATAACAATAAAACCAGTTGAAATTATTAATAAAAATATAAAAGTTGAGGGTGTAACCTACAAAGGCACTCCAGGTTTATACGAACTACTTTTTAAAAAAGAACCTATTGGTTACAAGAAAGAAGACTTAGATCATTATATGGACATTCTAGCAAGAACTAATGCATATCGCAGAAATCACGACCGTAATGAGCAAGTTCAAGGTAACGGTTCAGTCAAATATGTAACTATTATAGGACCGTACTTACAAACCAAAGGGGTAACGAAAACAAGAAATATTAAAACACCTGCAAAAAATCTCATAGAAGCATTTAGTAGACCTAAGGCTCCATATAGGCAAACAAGGCAGAAACTGGGAATGGGGATATTGAAACTTAACAAAACAGATACGGACTATGTATATTGGGACAACATCAACGAACTTGTTGATAGACTTAGACTTTTAATGGCTTCTCGGGTTTCCGGGCATACTGGACATAATAATGAAATAATCTCAATTATTGAAGAACTACGAGAAGCCAAAGTAATTCTATAAATAAAAGTGTTTGAAGTAAAAAGCAAAATCAATTAATCTACCGAATGGTGAAACAAGACGTTGTTTTACTATTGGAGGCGATGAAACTACTTTAGCGTTTCCATTTCCAGAAGCAGTCGTGATAAAAGTTCACTGTAGTAAAGACATAGATTTTATCATAAATAACAATATATTTAGTTCGATTGAACTATTAGGTCATAAACTGGGTAATGGTGATAATATTTCTGTTGTAAGATCTCTTAAATATTCTGCATCACCTGGAGTGTTATACGCAGGATTGGTTTTAAAGTGTAAGACTGAAAATGAATAAAATTAAGGTGGATGTCGTTAATGAATTGCATAGACCCGCTAGAAGAAATTTTAAACGAAAACGAGTAATCGTAAAAGGGCTTAATGATTTGTTTCAAGCAGATTTAGTTGAAATGCAACCTTACTCAAAATTTAATAGAGGATATAGGATATAGGATATTTAATAGAGGATATATTAGTGGTAATCAACACTTTTTCTAAATTCGTTTGGGCACTACCTATTAAAACAAAAACTGGTAAAGAGATGGCTGCAGCAATGAAAAAAATTCTCAAAGACTTAAAAGAAGCCCCTAAACACCTGCAAGGCGTTCCAAAAAATATACAAACAGATAAAGGAACAGAATTTTATTCCAAAGATTTTCAGAAGCTAATGAAACAGTTTAAAATCAATCACTATAGTACTTTTTCTAATTTGAAAGCAAGTATCGTTGAGCGAGTGAACCGAACATTAAAGAATAAAATGTGGAAAAAGTTTAGTCTTCAAGGAAATTATAAATGGTTAGATATATTGCCTGAAATTGTTAGTGTGTACAATAATACAGTACACTCTACAATTGGTAAAAAACCTAATGCTGTTAATAAGGGAAATGAAAAAAATATATTGAAATCATCATTTACTCATATGAAAACAGTTGATCCCGATTTAAAAAAATTTAAAGTTGGTGACTTTGTTCGTATAAGCAAACACAGAATTTTTTTCTAAAGGGTACACACCCAACTGGTCAAATGAAATTTTTAGAATAAAAAAGTTACAACTTACAAATCCTACAACCTATTTACTTGAAGATGAAAACAAATCAGAAATTCAAGGAGGCTTTTGCGGAAAAGAATTACAAAAAGTCAGACATTCAGACATATACTTAATAGAAAAAGTAATAAGAAGAAAAGGAAATAAGGTGTTAGTTAAATGGTTGGGATTAGACAAAACACATAACTCATGGATATTAAAAAAGGATATTTTGTAAAATATTCATCAATAAAACACATTTTTTTTATATTACTATTGTTTTATTTTATAATCATATTTAACATATTATTTAAAACAGGTTTTAAAATAATTTCACATAATTCAATTCGTCTTTTAAAATGTTGTTGGTTTACAAACTCTTAAGGCGACATACGAGATTTTCTATATGCAAACGTCCATGCATGCATCGTATGAAGTTGATTTTTAGTTTCATCAAAACTTACTGATTTCTTCATAATATTTTCTTTCTCTTAATTTTTGTTCGAGCTGGATTGGATGCATTAGTAATAATTCCAGCATTGTACAAACATTCTCACTATTGGTGTTTTCACTTGGCGACAGAGTATCATATACTTTTTGAAGACAATTGATTTCGGAAAACAGACTATTCTTAAAAATGTCGAAGTAACTGTTAAATTGCTGTTTTTGTAAAATATTTAATCTGTATTCGATTAAAGGTATTTGTTCCCATAATCTGCACACAGTTTCATTTCCAAAACAGACGTAATCATCATGTTTTGTAATCCTCACTATTGGCATTTCACCAAATTTCTCAAAAAGAATGGACATATTTTTCAAAAATATAGTTTCTTGAAAGGCGTTTGATGAGAAAAAGTAATTCGTTATAACACCCTGATATTTTAGTAGGTCTTTCCAATCATCTTTACTTAGAACAATAGATTGGTTCTTGTTTCCACCAAATTCAACACATGGCGTAAAATCACTTTCTAAACACAAACCAATATTCACAAACTTTGATTTGGATTTGTTTAAAGGGTACTGTTTACAATTTACTATGGTTTGTTTTTCGATAGAATGTATAGATGTTTTAAACACATTGGACGTTACTCTCTGAGGGCTGAACATTATTAGACCGTAGAATATAGAAACTAACTAAATAATGATTTGCAGCACATTTTTATAGTCTACTGTCCCCTCCACTTAAATGGAGGAGGGAGATTACTTAACGTTGGAGGAGATAAAAAATTAAACTACAAAAAATTCAAATACTAAAACTTTTAATTCAGGTTTTCAAATACATTACAAAAGCAACGTAAGATGAAATAATTGATATTAAAGTCAGAAACAATAATATTATATAAAAATATACATAATTACAATTATGTTTTTTATGAACAAATTCTATCCATTCTGAATAAATGACAGGCTTTTTATCAAAGAAATATTTAATTTTCATATAATTATTAACACTTAAATCATTTTCTGAAATATTATAAGTAAACAAATGTGAGTTTCCATCTATGTAAATCATTCTCATTTGCTTATAACAATCAGTTTCAATTTTATTCTTATTGATGCACACGTCGGCTCTAATTGTGTTAGGAATATGATTAACATATAGTATTCTGCCAACAAGGGAGACTAACACGACTAATGAAGTAGTAGTCATTGTTCTAAAACAACTAAATAATACTGTTTGTTACAACATTTTATATATTCACACAAATTAGTGAAACAGATCATCAATGAAACAAATTTTATAAAACTTGAAAACTTTAACTTCCTTTTCCAATTTCAAAACCGGATAACAATTGTGTATCAAAACCACTTTTATTGCGAGTCTCTTCTAAACATAGTCTTTTAGATTTGGGTTCTTGTTCAGATTGTAAAATAGATAAATTTTTAATCATTGATTCTATATTGACAATATCTTTGTGACCCCATGCTAAAATTTTTGTGGTATTTGAAAGACGATATCTTTTATCGTCATGACTTGTCAAGGCTAGTTTGTTAATCAAATTAGTATAAATTTTGTGTAGATGTGACTTAAAAACATACATTGTGCAGTATACTTTTTGACCTTTTTCCACAACATCTTTATAATCTGATAAGTTTAATTGTTTTTGTACGGCCGATTTACGAATACCTTTTGCCTTTTTATCTAAACTATCTTTGGTTTTTACACAGTATGCCTTAGCACCGGTACCAAAAAAACTTTCTAAAGGTACACCTTTATATTCATCCTTAAATTTACCAACCACTGATGTGGATATCGGCATATTATGAATATTTGGTTCAGGATAGTTAGAGGTGTCAAATTGATCCAGATTTTGCTTCATATCTTCATAAAAATTTTCCGTTTCAATTTCTAGTATTAAAGAATCAGTATCAGTGTACAATAAACTTACATTATCTCCATATTTTAATTTTAAATATCCGTAATAAAAATCATACATTAAAGTTTTTGCAATATCCAATATACTCATTCCAACATAAATGGGCTTATTATATTCGATACATATCTTTTGAAGTTGAATAGCTACTAGATTTTCTGAAAAAAATTTTAAATCTTTAAATTGAGGTTTTGCAATTAATTTCTCAGCACTTAATTTGTTTCGCTCTCTCTCTCCCATTGAGTTACTAGCTTAATATCTACTCGGTTATCGACATTCTCCATAGTTTTACCAAAAATACTGTTATTTGCCAATTTGTACGAATTTTTTTCAAATTTTTTTTTTGAAGCATTTCGTACATTAGTATTTAAATCAATATATTTAGCTAACCATGGCGATTGTGTAAATTTAATTCCCCTGTGTATTTTGAGAAGTTTAAGTCCAAATTTTAAGCTTTGCTTCAAAGCACGATAATGAAGAACATAATTGTACTTATTGTTTAAATTGGGAATTAGTTTAGAAAACTTGGAAATTGGTGGCTTAAATTGTTCGGGACAGAGCGGAAAGTCGTTATGGCTTTCATGTAAATTCTGAGGATATTCTAAGTCAACTTCAAATACATAACCCGTAGATGATGTATCTGAAATATTTAAAATATTAAGTTCATTAATTTCGTCCTCAGATAGCCAAACAAAGTTTTTTTCTTGCAAATACTGTTTCATTGCAAAACCATACAAATTTGTTGCATCTAAATAGGCAATATATTTTGTTGGATACTTAGGATTGAAATTATCAAGAAAAGGATTATTTGCCTCCGATTTTCGAGCTGAACAAGTACTAACTCCCCCGCGAACCCCTTTTTTGATGAAATGAAGCATATCTGGATCAGTCAATAATTCCAATTCTACATTTGTAAATTTCATCATAGCATCCCAACACATTGAAGGGCTTGTTACATAGTTCACGGGATCTAATTTATAAGTTTTATAACAAGTATTTCTATAATTTTCAAAAACATCGGCTAAAAGGAGAACGTCAGATTTCAAATATATATCTGAATATTCACCTATCGTGGAGCAATTGAATACATTCCATGCCTCTTTAGCTCTAATGTAATCTTCATTACTAATATTTTCATCAATTAAGTCATTATAAAATTTATCAATATCGGGCAAAGATTTATCATCCAACTTTTCGTAAGAGTCAATATATGAATAAGGAAAAACTCCTGCCTCCTCCCTGCCTAACATATTTAAATTGCTCTGCGTCTGAAAAATGTTTCTTAATTTCAAGACATTGAGAATTATCTAAAATATTAGATAGTGATTCAAGAGATTCTGGTAAAAACTGAAATGAGTCTATAAATCGTAAATTTAAGTAAACTATCTTTTTATTTTTAGAGTCAACGTGTTTACCATAATTTTTTTACTAAAAGAAATATATTTTTCTTTGTTTTGAGCAATAACGCTAATTGATTCTTTATTGTTACATAATGACTTAATAAATAGATGAGAATCGTAATTCTTTAGATTATGAAAAATTATTGGAATGTAAGTTGGAGGTATGAAATGTAAATTACAAATAGAATGAGCAGCGCCCCTATATTTACCGCTAAAATGACAGTGGTCCTTACATTTTTTAAAATTTCCGTCTGAAAAAGGTTTTTCACATATATAACACACAAATGCATTTCTGCAATTCTTTTTGTTGCAAACTAGTTAACTTATTCATAGGCTTTTGATTTCTAAAATAATTGTTATAAAGATTTTTCACATCAAGTTCAATATATTCAATAAACTTTTCAGCACAATCAGTTCCACGATAAAGTTTTAAAGATGTGAGATTATTATCAAATGATGATTTAATGTAATAAGCGAACGAATATGGCACATGTTCAGCAGGTTTAACTGTATAGGAAGTTGTAGGATCAAGCTTTTCGTTTTCAACGTTTTTTAAATAGCACTCGAAATCAGCATAAATTACAAAAGGTGCTTTATACTGCTTTTGAATATTTTGAAACTTTAATATGTTTTCTGGAATTTGATTTCCAAACTTATCTAAAATAAGTTCATCTGAAGGATATTCAATACGAACAGATGTGCAATCATATTCTAAGTGTCTTTGTAATTTTGCGTAGGTACCAAAATATTGTAAACATCCTTCACACAAATTTTTTCTACATTTCTTTTTTGACAGTTGTTTAAAAAGTAATTTAGATAAATCTTTTATCCAACAATAATGACTATTACCATCATCAGAAGTATTTAAAAGTAGATTGATATGTAAATTCTTTTTATGTCTATTATAGTGTAATGGTCCTACAATCTCATTTACATATACTCCATTTCTAAAAAATTTCTCAACCCCATAGACATTTCTGGATAAATTATTTTTGTTTTCAAAAGTACTTATCTGCTCTAATTTCACTGGAAAATTAATACCTGTAAAATCAAAGACAGTTCTGAAGTCCGGGTACGAGGAAGTTTTCCTAGGGTCACCTGAAGGTTTACATATATTGCTGATACAACGGCATATGCAAAACAGAAATCATCTTCATTCAAAATGTTTACCAAACTACCTCGGAACTCTGGAATTGGAATATAAGAGTAGCCACATAAAGGATTGTACTTGTTGATGTTTACTTCTAAATGGAGAATTTGTTGTAAAATCCAACCTGCAATTTAAAGAAGAGATAATTAGTATTTATTAAAAGAGACTGTTGTAAATTAAGATAAATTGAAGCAATAGCGTTTGCAATTCAACATTTTTGCAAGTAATTATTAACTTACCAGAATCTCGTTCGTGTAGTTCATCTGCTTTGGTTGTTAGAATTTTGAATAGTTCGTCATAGAGATTATTTAAATCAGTCGTCTCAGTCACGTTATGGAAGGCTGTGTTGAATGATTTAACGGATGTAGACTTCAAAACTGGCGAGTAGTAGATACCAAATAATTCTGCATTTATCTTAACGCATCTATATAATTGCTGTTGCTGGCGAATTAATGTTACGACTTTCTCGGAAATTTCTTGCTGAAACTTTTTAAGGTTGACATGCATTTTGGGTGAGTAAACCTTGTATGCAGCAATTCGACTCTTAAAAGCACTTCTAATAAGGTCTATTCCACTTCCATATTTAATAGTACTCTTGCTTTTGTGGACATTTGTTCTTAGATGAGAGTTCCAAGCATTAAAATTAATATCAGCTTTACAGTCTTCGCAATAGCGAGTTGCATTATTCCTGAAGAATTTTGCATCAACTGAAACAAAAAATATTTTTTTTTAATTCACTATAATAATTTATATGCAATATAACATAATGAGCGGCGTAGCAAGATGGGGGAGAGGACTGACCACCTGCCCTGCCTCTGGACGCTTAGTGAGTCAAGCAAAAAAGATCATTGAAATAGCACAAAACAAATTTTATTGTTTTTCTTATATTTTAATTTATCCTAATTCTTAGTAAATAATGTAAATATACTTACTATCGATTAAATACTCATCCGGATTATGATTTGTGTCTCTTTTTAAACATGATTCTTTAATGTGTCTTATGGCATTTCGTCTCTGTGTAAATTCTTTTAGACAAAGTGTGCAGAGAAGGGTCATTTTGAACTGGATATTTATAGGTTTAGTTTCTCTTTAAATAAGGAATTGTGAATTTAAATTTAAAAGTTTGCGCTTACGTGTTTTTTTATTTTTAAAACATTTATTTACCACTAAGATTTACCACCAAAGCAAGGATTTTTCATAAAAATATTACCTAAATTTAAAAGAAGCTCACCCTGTCTATGAATTATTTTTTTAACAGTTGAGCAAGTAAAATTACTCAAATTTTTACATTCATTCAAATTGAAATAGTTGTTTACCATTGATTTGAACGTCGCACAACCACGTCTTTGATCTGTTTTTGATAAATTTTGCTTTGGTTTTGAATCTAAAAATTTGTTTAATTCACTTCTGTAGGGAGTTTTTAATGAATTGCTGAGTTGGGTTGTAACAACGGCCCCTGATTTTTCGATATCATCGGTTTTGATTTTTTTCATTACATTTGTTTCGTCGTCAGAAGATTCAGAAGCAGAACTTTTTCGTTTGTTCTGAACTTCTTTATATTCGACAATTTCACACGAATTGAGGTGAGGTTTCGGTGGACTATGGTTGCAATTTTGAACAACATTGTACACCTCAACATCACCTACAATTTCGTTACAGGTTTGGTCGAACACCGCTATCGATTTTTGGTGGTAATGTAATTTAGGAGCTGGTTGGTATTCCTCCCTGATTATTTTAACCTCAATAACGGTCTCTGTTGAATCTTCTGACGATGAAACAGAAATTGGTGAGTAGACTTTTTGCTCTACCTGAAATTTATTTTCACCCTCAACTCCCTGAAATTCATTTTCACCCTGTTTCCCCTCAACTCCCTGGCTCGAATAAATTGACGAATCATTGACCAACATTTCAAACTTTTGATTTTCTAAATTAATTTCCTCCTCATTAACAGTGAAATATTTTGAGGAGGCCTCTCTAAGACTGTCTAATGATTCCTTGACTGGATTAATATCTGAATTAAATTCCCCAAAGCTCGCTATTTCTTCAAAATTTATTGTTGAAATCAGTTCAGGGTGAACTGCATTATTTTGATTATTAAAAATTGTAACTAAATTGTTTATAATTGTAGCGTCATCGATATCACCAATTTCTGATTGAGTATTATCCATGTTCTCATTAAAATATTTTTCTAACGCGTCCGGTTTTAATTGACACAAATGACAATCCATTAAATCATGGACTGGGCAAGCCTCTTCCAAATCAAATAAGGTAAAATCAAATTCAAAATCAAAGTCAGTTAGAGAATTCATAGTGGTAAAAAATAAAAATCAAACCTGCAAAAATCACAAAACGAAAGAAAGCTGTAAACTAGATCACACAATGTAGGATAAATTTTCAACACTCAAAACATAAAATTTAGTAGTAGGATAACTAGGGATTTGCAGTCTAAAAGACACGAAAACACAATTACACAAGAGAATTCACCGCAGACACTTAGAAGCACGATAGGAACTGGCGTACAAGAAATACGACTTTCAACTGACGGTACATGTAAACTCGAAAGCCGCTTAAAACCACTTCTTGTTAAGTCACGCCCACTGGCAAGGTTGGTGGCTGGTACAGCGTGGTACCAAGGTCAACTGGTGTCAAATACCTCCCGACGTGAACTCGGCAACTATAAATTTTTTTTTTCCAACTCGGTTTTTTTTTTTTGCAACTCGACTTTTTTTTTTTTGTTAGTGGTTCTTGGTTGGTAAGTGAGGGTGGTACTTAGGCGTGTTGGGACTGTCTCTTTTGTGCTTTATATTCTCGTGATTCTACTGCAATATTCAGTCTTTGTCATTTGATTCAGTCTAGATTGTTTTGTATCAAAATGTCGTGTGTGCCAAACGAACTAACAACTTCAGTTGAAGTACAAATATCCGAAAAAATGTGGTGTATACCGGAGAAACCAACAACTTCAGTAGAAGTACCAATATCACCCAAAATGTGGTGTTCACAGGAGGAACCAGGAACATCTGCCGAAATACCAATGTCCCCCAAAAAGTGGTGTTTACCGGAGGTAATAGAAACAACTTCAGCTGGAGTATCCATGACTCCACATCGACAACAGCAGTTGATGTCACCAGAGCTTACACCAACAGAAACATCACCCCCAGCATCAGCTCCATCAGAATGGTCAGAAACTGTGGATGAGGTCGTGCTAAGACTTCTGCACGATTTAGAACTTTTATTTGGTATAAAGGTAAGCAATGGACCTATTCAAATTGATATTGTGCCGTTAGTGTCAATCCCAATAAGTGCCAAGAGAAAACAACCCAAAAGGTTGTGCAAAAGACCGTTCAATTATAAATATAATTTTTAGTTTTAGGAGCAGAAGTCTATTATAATTTATAGTGTTAAATGTAAATGACCATTATAATACAATACAAAGTGCAAAAGGTAATTTTAAATATATTTTTTAGTAATATTAATTCGATGTATAATAAATATTCTTAAATTTTATTTTGTTTCTTTTTTTGCGTCCGCATTTAATTGGTAATAAAACGTACTAAGGAGCATATCAAATATGGAAGTGTGTGGGACTAAAAAAAAAATTATGTATGAATAATATTCTTTATTATGTGTTTAAACAAAAATTAATTATATTTTCTTATATTTTATTAATAATTAAATTGTCTTGTGATAAATCTACTTCTATTTTTTTTTCATTTAACAAGTTTTATAACAATTTTTATAATCATACAATATTTTTATAATCATATAATATTTTTACATTAGCCAAGGCACAATGCCAAGGACTTTTTATGAAAATAACATTCTGGAATTTTCTTAAATTTGCGTAGTTTGGGTTCCTCGTTGACTGGAATGCTTATGATCAGCTCTGGGGTGAAAATTTTTCTTAAAAAGTTTGTCTTTGTAATGCCTTTGACATAGATCTTCGGATTACTATATGTCTTTACAATATTCTTGAGTATTTCTTCTATTTCATTTAATTCTATATATCTAACGTCCCATTCCAACCCATGATATTCTTTAGACCAATCAACTATTTCTTGATCCTTGGCAGATAACATGGTTCTTTTAAATGGTGACTTAAAAAGAAAATTAGACCAGCGTACACCATCGTAGAGCAAGCTCCTTTGAGACCAAGTCAAAATAGACAATTATAATCTTCAATGTCCACGAATAGTTCCGAATAGCACTCGACCATGATTAATCTCCTACTATTAATTGTAAAGGTTATTCTGCAATTTTATTTTTAAAATAACTTTTGTCCACTAAATGGTTTCTAATTTTTTTTATACTTCACTGCATATTCTACTGCTTTTTTATAGTGCGTAGAAAAAAACTCCTAGGTAATTTTTTGTTACTGCATATATTTACAAGTCCTCCACCATAATCCCATCATTCTATCCTTTTCAAAATGTATTGTATCTTTTTTTTGCTTAACTTTATTCAAAATTACTTTTGTCCACTAAATGGTTTTCAATTTTTTTCTCTTCAGTTTTATTACACACTACACAAGTTTCAGGGGCACTGAAATGAAAAAGATTGTCATTGCACAATGTACAGCGCAAGTCTTTTTCACAACATTCCATTGCTCTTTTGTAATGTGTAGACACAAAACTGTGTTTGCCAAGGGGTGCTTTTAATGCGTGCAAATAATAGCATCGTAAGCACAAACTATAAGCACCACCAAACGAAGACATTATGACGACATAATCTTGAAAAACACAAACTTCGCGGCGTAGATAATTTGGTTCAACAGCATCACTAGCACTTATTTTTTTAATATTTACTAGACCTTTTTCACCACAACCGGCATCAAAGAAATTATGTATCCCCTCATCTTCACTATCGTCTTGAACCTCTTCAAAATTGTTTTTATCTAGATCGGCTAACCATGCTTGTTTAACGTCGAAAATGTTTTTTCCTCCCACCGTGAAATAGAGTATTTCATCTTCGTACATTGAAGCCATTTTTTCCAATTGCTCAAAATGTAGGTCACTTGATTCTTGCAAAACAACGTGGCGACAACTCATTTTAATTAATATATATTTTTTAATTTCGTTACTTTTAAAAATACTGATACTACAGTAAGAATGAATTGCTCTGTTGGCTGCTAACACTTAAATAAAACATCTCCCTCCGGATGCACACGTAAGAGTGGGGAAGACCAATCAGAATCAAGCAGAGTCAAGTAGGCGTGGCAGGGACAGGCGCGGGAAGTGGGAGACCAATGAAAAAAGTGGTGGGGGGAGCGAGACTAACCCCCCAATCCCCTCTACTAACGATGCTGCAATAGTGCATTTGCAGAGAAATATTGTCGCAATCAAATGCAATAGACTTAATGCTAAAAAATGCTTGGTTATTATTCTATTGACTCCAACGTAAAAGAACAACCAGTTTCAAGATTTGGGTTTGGAGGAAATATATTTGTTGATCTTTTTAGTGTAAAGTATAATAATTCGGGAATAGCACTTTTATTATTATATTTACATTTAAATCTGATAGTATTTTCCATGTGTTTTTACTGTCCTAATCAGAGACAAGGTATAATTTCGTAGCAGTTTATAATGAGCGTGTTCGTCCAAAGCCCTAGCAAAGCTGAACCTCACCAATGCCATATCCCTCTCCCTCATAGCATGTTTAATGTCCTCAGTAAGCCAAGGAGCTTTAGGCTTAGTAACTCGCGCTGTTTTCAATGGTTCGTGTCTATCAAACAAAATACATTGTTGTAAACAGAGCTATTTTATTGTTGATAGATGATTCATGAACAATGTTTATCCAGGGTAGTAAAGATTAATCCTGATAAAATAATTAAAATTAAATGTTTAAAATCTCTATAGTGAATAATTTTAATATAGTTCACAAAAAACAAGATAATGGTCAGGTAATGTACTTGCATCTACTACGCATGAGTCTTATAATCGCAAAGTCGGAGACAAAAATGGGATCTACCTCTAGAAATACTGAATAACCTGTACATTAAATTTCAAAACTAAAGCCAATCGGGGAACACCCTTAAGGACCCCAAACTACAACAATACTTAAAAGAAAACAGCATATTTAAAAATCTTCAAGCTGTTTTATCAAATTAATAAGTAACAATAAATTGGACCAATTTGAACTGCAAAATTGTGAAATATTTAAGTTAACTGATTCAAATTATATGCAACTAAACAAAATTAAAGAAGAAAATATTTTTCATGTTCGAATTCTTAAAAACAAGGCTGCGAAAAATAATATAGAATCAACAATTTAAAATGTTACAGACATTTTTCGGGAAGAAACCAACAAAATCAAGGTAAGCGGGATTTGTATTCGAATGTATTGAAATCCAATGAAAATAAAAAGCAAACAGAAAAATCTCTGTAGTTATAATTAAGCCGAAGAAAATTCAAACATGCAAACAAACTGAATTAGAAGTAGAAAAAGAAGTCTATCCATTAAACTTAAAAGCATCAGTTCAAGGGGTAAAATAAATTAAAAACGGTGGAATACTTACTAAAGCAAATTCTAAAGAAAAAATTGAAAAAAATTACGGAATTATATCAAAACAAATTAAAAAAAAGAGTGTTTTCAAAGAAGTATGTAATATATGAAAAACTTTTGTATTAATAATTTCTTCGAAACATTTATTTTTGATAAAAAAGTTGGTGCTTGAAAGAAAAATAGTTTTGAAAGTGTTAAACTTTAGGTTAGATATACAGAGTGTTCAAAAAATAGGCAAATGTGGATTTCAAAACCTAAGTTTCAAAAAATAAAACTTTTGTGATGGCAATTTTAAAGGCCACAAAAAATCGTAAGTAAAAGTTAAGTAAGGTTTTTTTCCATATTAGTTAGAGTTAAGGAGCTATTTAAGGTTATACATCGAAAAAAAATTATCTCCTTAACTATACCAAAACTTTACTTAACTTTTATCTACGATTTTGTGTGGCCTCTAAAACTGCCGACACAATTTTTTTTTCAAATCCATTTTTTCGTATTTTTTGAACACCCTGTATATCTGACCTAAGGTTTAATACTGCCAAAATTATTTTTTCTTCAAGCACCAACTTTTATCAATAATCAAATTTTCTGAGAAATGAATAATAAAAAAAATCCCACGTCCATATTTCTTTGGATACATTGTATATCAAAACTAAAAATGGCCAAAAGTAGTATTACTTGGTTCAAGAAAGGATTACACACAACAAGAACTAATAGATGAACTAAGGTCTTTTTTATATATTGATAACACTGATTCCTTGAGAATAAAAGACAAAAATAAAGGACAATTCCAAAAGATATATAATTTACATTGAAACAAAAAATTATGTTTAGTATCCTTACACTTCTGCAAGGCATTTGACACCGTTAATCATATTTTATTGAATTGCCTATATAATATTGGTGTACGGGGAATAATTCATTGTTGGTTTAAAAATTAATCTTATTTTCGATTGAAAAAAAAAAATAAGTTCTCAAAAATATTCAACTCGTGTACCCAGGGTTCAATATTGGAACCAGTATTATTCTCTATTTATATTAATTCGGTTTCAAATTTAGCTTTAAAAGGAAATTTAAAATTATTTGCCGATGATACTACTTTTAATATATTTTGAGGACAATATTCCTCATATTAATTTTTAAATTAAATAGATTTAAACAAAGTTTTAATTCGGCTTCAAAATAAATCTAAAATTCTAAATTCAAAAAATATTCTTACAACCAACGTTTCAAAATACAGTAATCATTTAATTAAATAATGAAGTGATATTTAGACGAAAATCTTAGATGGATTATTACGTACAAAATCTAAGAAATCATACTTCTCCATTGATTGGTTTCAACTATTTCGAAATCATTTTATAAATAAATGAACATAAACTAAAAGGATATCTGGATTTAACTAACACTAATAAAATAAATTTTATTTTACTCAATAAATTTGGAAAAAAAATTTCAAGTACGATTTTTTTGACCACAATCGACGAACTATAAAAATCCAGCCTAATTTTAGAAAAAAAAAATCAATTATGCATGATAGTGTCTTATTATATAACAGTTTATCTAAAAAAATATATGTTATTAAGATATTCAGATATTCACGATAAAACTAAAATATAAAATTCTGGAAAAATAAATGTATGCAATTTGCAATAAATTATGTTTTAATTTTTTTTACGCACTAAACTATACTTACAATTTTAAGTTTTTCTTTTTATTGTCATTTGTTAATTATTTAAATTAATGAAATCTTATGTGTTCCCTGTAATAAACTATTGTAGATGGCTGGGAATAAAATAACACAATAGTAAAACAATATAATTTCAGCTAGAACATCAGAAGCTCAATAAAGTAAAATTAAATAATGGCTTTAGAAATTTACATAACTGTAACATTTCATAAAATTGTTCACTAATAGGTACTTTTAATTATTTGCCCAAAATAAAATTAACACAAACACGATTTTATGTAGTTCGAAAGCTTTCACGGCTGGAGACGATAAGGAAATTAGTGTTTTGATCTCGTACGGTGAAGATCTCCGAAGATGTTTCGTGCAATCGCAGGCGAACATTGGACAATAATTCCGATTTGGCTCGATTTAAATTCAAGGATCATGATTTCTTAACGATTTTATGTACACAATCACATTCGCAGAAAAAGGATTATCTAACATAAAGCACAATTTAATTTTGATAATTTTTTTCAAAAGTTGTCTCCAAGTAATTAGTCATCATACTTTCTCTCCATCTTTCGGCGGTCAATTCAAATATAAAATAAACACATTTTATTTCTTTTTTTTTTAGTCTCTTTAAGAATTATACCCGTTTCAGGCTTCCTGTTTCGTGCGACTCTAGAAAATTTCATTTTCGAGAATTAAATCTGTAGATAGGACATAAAATATTTTTCAATTCCCGTACACATATCTATACTAAAATATAAAAGACAGTTGACTGACTCACTCATCACGCTCGAGCTCAAACCGCTTGAGGTAAAAGGGTGAATTTTGGCACTCAGGTTGATTTTAGAGAGTAGAGGTTCGATGAGAAGGGATTTTTCAAAACTCAAATTCCAAGGGGGTGAAACCACCCCTTAAATATTACGATATTTTGTATTTAAAAAACGGTCAGTTTTTCGGAAAAACGCTTGAACACGTGTTTTTTAATTAATTTTTTTACATATTTTAGGATTTTTTAAAAATTCATACAGGGTGTTCAAAGGGGTAAAACTATCCCTTAAATATTCTAATATATTTTATTTAAAAAATCGTTAGTTATTCGGAAAGCGCTATTTTTTCACATATTTCAAAATTTTTTAAAAACCGGGACAGTGTGTCCAAGGGCTGAAACCACCCCTTTAATATTATATTTTTTATTTAAAAAACAATTAGTTATTCGGAAAAACACTTGAACATGTGTTTTTTATTTTATTTTATTACATATTTTAAGATTTTTTTTAAATTCATAAAGGGTTTTTGAAAAAATCGGGTCACTGATCACACTTTTGCGATCTATCTCAAACCGTTTGCCGTAGAAAGCTGAGCTTGTGCAGCTTGATTTTAGAGTGCAGAGGTTCGATAAGAAGGGATTCTTCGAAACTCAATTTCCAAGGGGGTGAAACTACCCCTTAAATGTTTATAGTGGACTTGAAAACCGCTTCTTGGTTTAAAGAACGAGCTATATTAACTCCAACAAATAGCACATCAGATAAAATAAATCTAGCTTTATTGGAAAAAATTACTGCTCCACAATTAACATATTACTCAATAGATGTAGTTATAAACCAAAAAATTCGGTTAATTATCCTGTCGAGTTCCTACACTCTCTAAGCCCTTCAGGAATCCCTCCTCATGAGTTAACTTTAAAAGTGGGGGCACCAATGATGCTTATTCGAAATTTAAAACCACCAAAATTGTGTATTGGAACCCGAGTACAGGTTAAGACATTACAAACAATGTAATAGAGTCTACTATTATTTCTGGCCCTGGTCTGGGAGAAACAGTTTTTATACCACGTATCCTTTTCAGTTTAAACGTGTACAGTTTCCTTTAAAGCTTTGTTTTGCCATGACAATTAACATAGCTCAAGGGCAATCCTTAAGCAGAGCTGGAGCAAACTTGCGCTACGATTGTTTTTCCCATGGTCAACTCTTTGTCGCATGCTCTAGAGTAACTTCGCGTAGTACCTTGGCTATTTTACAGCCAGATACAAACGTGGTTTATAAAGAGGTACTCATAAGGCCGATTTAAGTATCCCTTTCATTATAGCCATATACGCGCACGAAGTCGCGGGTACCGGCTAGTGAGATATATTAGGTACTTCAGTCAGCGTGGGCATAGATATAGAGAAGACATAAACTCTTAACGCGCCAAATAGAAATGAGATAATCAGAATATTTTTCTTAGCGCTCAAAACGGGGCTATACGCTCTTTAATTAAATAGTTTACAGAGAAGACATAATATTAGTTGAACATCGTTAATTATTGTATGAGCAACCATCCGTAACCAATAAAATGAAACTATACAGATGTATCGTGAGTAAACTCACATGGACCGAAACACTGTTACCTACATAAGTTGGGTCGATTCTGGGCATTTTAGGAGTCGTTAAATAGTTTTCATTTTAAAGATTGTCTTTGACGAAGATGGGTATCACCACAAATTCAACCGAATAAACGATTCCCAGATGCTAAAAAAGTGGTTTATAAAAATGCCTGTGTGTTTAGGTTATAATTTAAGCTTTAGCCGCAAATTGAAATTGTCAAATTGTAACCGTCATAAAAATAGAGTCCCCTCATCCTGTGTGCCTTTTGCTTAATTTAATTTACATATCTGAAGTTCTCTAATTGTAGCCGGTGTTAATTTATAGAAACTACAAAATATTTTTGTAACCTATTTTCTATTCCATTAGTAGAATAGCTCTGTTGATTAGTTTTCATTACCCAATAATTATATTTTATATTTTTTATCTCAGGGCAGTCGTACTTTTTTTGCATAAGTTTTACGTGTATAAAACTTTTACCCCCGGATTCACATAGACAAACCAGGTCTAAAAATTAGAGCTCTATTTTAACCTTCATTAAACCCTTGATAGGTTTGAGATTTAGACCGTATCACACTAAACAATTAGTACAAGTTAACAGTTTAAATTTAAACCCATATTTTGGCTTCTTGGGGAACAAAACAGTATCTAGAATACATTTGATTAAAAGTTATTATTTGGAGTTGTGTCAGCTGTGAAATTACGGTAATTAACAGCCATGCAACTATAGAAAGAGCTGTTAAAAGAGATAATATGGACACCTTCCGAATGGGAGACCATTCTTAAAAATGTAAGAGTTAACCCTAAACCTTTTGAAGTTGTGAGAATGCAGCATTCTGAATTTAACAATTTGAAAAAGCGTTAAAGGTAAGTTTGGTAAGGCAAACAATTTTCAAAATGGGAACACCAAATTTCCAAGTAAATTATACTTATGACTCTGTTTCCCACATGGATATATTGATGGCTAACACAATCGGTACGTATATTATAATTTTAAATTTTTTTAAGTGATCTAATAGTTTTGTCCAATTTTTGGTCGTAGAAATCAGAACGCAATATCATTATCATCATTGTATCCAGCAAAGTTACCTATTTCCGCATTAAAGGAAAAAGTTAACAAGAATTACATAACATTGATTTACGGGTATGGCGTAAAGAATGCGGTGTGCTTGATAGACTAATCATTGTGATGTCATATATAAATTTTATCCACGGTTCGGCAATCTTAAAAATTTGATCAGTATAACAATTTAAAATAAACGCAAGTAAGAATACAACATAAAAACATAATTGTTTGCCTGTCATATAATGTAAATTAAAAATATTTTACATCATTAACGAAATAGTTACTTACAACTTATACTTGAAATGATAGAACCTTAATCATATGCTTATAAAAATAAGATTTTCCAGGATATTTTTACAAATGTTTTGACCTGTTCTATTTAAAAATATCACGAGCCGTTACTGAAAGTTTTCTGATTAAATTTTCTTAAAGTTTTTAATATTCACGATTCTACCAAAGCTGGAAAGTTAAAAACCAAACCAATATATCAAAATTTTATAAAAATTCAGTAAAAACTAGTTTATCTGCTGAAACCGTTTCATTTAACACCTTAACGGATAACACTTAAATGACGAAAAAGTAAACCCCAAATTGGATTTTGAAGAAATACGTGCATATAGTCAAAACGATGTATATTTAATAAACAAGTGATGAAATGTACTTACTTTAACTGACATATCTGGGCAACAACCTCGGTAAACTTAGGTTTACCTTTATTTCATACATCGCATTCAAGCCTAATTAAAACGCACTAAATTAAACGAAAACCTCTCATTCTATAAAGTTTCTTACCCAGCTTCATTCATACTGATTCCTGAATCGCGTAAGTCTTTGGTATCCATAGTAGCAGTTCCGAAACTGGTGGATGATGTCACCAAATCTCCCTCTGAAGTAGCTGGAATGTTAGTTATCCTGTCGTCAAGTGGGAGATACTCGGCGCTGCAGATAGAGGGAGTAGACTTTTTCTGTCCTCTCTTTGGAATGTTAGGTGGTGCATCATTAGGAAGCGATTGCACGCGTTTATCAGGAGCTACAATGCATATTTTTAAAATACAAACCAAAGTGATTCTTGCAATATTTAATGCCAATTATACATTTTGTTACTCAATACATTATACAAGTTCGGACGAAAAAATGTATATACAAAAACTGAACTTACTATGAGATCGAGGTGGTAAAGGTGGTGCCTCTTCTATTCCTGAATCAGGCCACGAGTTCCTTAATGGAGAAGTATTATCGGTGGGAGTAATAGACATGGCATGCCTTAACAGCCTCGGAGACGGTGGTTTAGTTAAAGACCTTTCTCTTGAGTGTGTTGGTTTCGGTGGAAGCGGAATGTCACAAGAATCGGATTCCCTTTTAATAGAAATAGAAATCAACTACTTATATAAGGCACTAATTATCTTTAACTTGCCTATTAACTTATTTAAGTATATGCTGTACAGTAAGTACAAGTACATAAAAACATAAAACCATGAAGTGAAAAATAGCGTCAAAAAAGACAAAAATGAAAAAAAAAATGCACATACACTTATCTAACAAAAACATTAGTTCTATATGGCTCCAAATCAACCAAAAAAATTTTGATAGTAGTTATATATATATATATATATATATATATATATATATATATATATATATATATATATATATATATATATATATATATATATATATATATATATATATATATATATATATATATATATATATATATATATATATATATATATATATATATATATATATATATATATATATATATATATATATATATATATATATATATATATATATATATATATATATATATATATATATATATATATATATATATATATATATATATATATATATATATATATATATATATATATATATATATATATATATATATATATATATATATATATATATATATATATATATATATATATATATATATATATATATATATATATATATATATATATATATATATATATATATATATATATATATATATATATATATATATATATATACAGGGTGATTCATGAGGAAATGTCAATACTTCAGGTACATATTCAGGACCAAAAAATTAACATAAGAGTCTATATAAATAAGTGTCCGCAAGGCCTTAGTTCTCGAGATACAGGGTGGTAAAGTTTTTATTTAATTTTCCTATTTTTTAAATAAAATCTATGATAAAGTAAATAATGGAGTGAAAATTGATATACGGGGGTTTTTTGGTATGACAAATTCGAATCTAATATTAGTATTGCTCTTACTTGTAGGGGGCGCCACCTACATGTCTTTCTACTCCTTCGAACAATCACAACTTTTTGGTACAGTCTTGTATTACATTTTTGAGTAAAACAAATTATTCCCTTGCCATTTCTACGTCAAAAAGGTATACTTGTTAAAAGTGGATACGAGCAACCGTTTTCGAGATATTTGGATTTAAAACAATTTCGGCGCATTTAATTTTTTATGTCCAAATTTAAACGCATCTTGGCACAAAAGCTTTGAAATGAAAGACCAACACATTTTTTTGAGGTGTGTATTCAGTGTCTCAGACATAAACTAAACAAAAAGTATTTAATTTTTATTAAAATTGTTATTATTAAGTTGTTTTTAATAAAATCTAGGTTAAGTTTTATAATTTTCAAAAATTCCACCATTTGCTTCTAAGCACAGGTCAGCTCTATGATGTATAGCTCGGGTTGCTCTGTGAATACATTCGGGCGCATTTCTTAGTGTTTGTGCTGCGTTTGTTATCCGATCCAATAATGCTTCTCTTGTATTTACTTTAGTGGAATATACCAGTGATTTGAACCATCCCGAAAGACAATAATCCAAAGGCTTAAAGTCTGGCGATCTAGGTGGCCAATTAAACGGACCTCCCCGATCAATCCATCGGTTTGGAAAGTTTTGGTTTAAAAAATCTCTTACAAGTAAATTGTAGTGTGCAGGGGCTCCATCATGCTGCAAATACACGTTTTGTCTTACATTAAGGGGAACATCTTCTTATAGATTTCGCAAGTGATTTTCAAGAAAGTTTAAATATTTTTCTCCTGTAAGACTACCGTCGATTATAAATGGACCAATTAAATGACCATTTAACATTCCACACCACACATTAATGCTAAATTTATGTTGGAAATTATGTTCTACTGTAGCGTGAAGATTTTCATAGGACCACCGGTGTTCATTGTGAAGATTATTCATACCATCACGCGTGAACTGTGCTTCATCAGTGAACAAAACATACCTATACAACCTTCGATCTTCATTAATCCAGTTACAGAATTGCATTCTCAACTCAAAATCACCCTCCTGCAAATGTTGAACCCGTTGTAAATGAAATGGATATAAACAGTTAATGTGAAGATTTCTCCAAGCAGGCGATTGTGTAATTTGATAAGTATCTGCAATCCGCCTAGTGCTTATGCTTGGATCATTTTCGACGGCATTGAGTATAGCCTCTTCTACTTCAACGTTGGGTCCCGATTCCCTTTCAGATACAATTTTCGCACTTGGAAACATCCCAGATTCTCCAGCAGTAGTGAAAACTTGTTGAAAAACTCTTCTATCTGGCACCCTTCTATCTGGAAAACGACGCTGGCACTCCGCAACTGCTTGAATTTCGACTCCATTGCAGAAGCCATAGACGAATATCATATCTGCATATTCGCGATGCGAGAATATCACAGGCATAATGACGTATTTAGATCTAAAGTTTCTTAAATAATTATTGTCAGATAATAAAAGTTATGAACAGAAATTGACAGTGACAAAATTTGATCTTATTATTAACTGACATTACTATTGCTAAGTAACAGGAAAAACGATGAGAACACCAACCAGTAGTTGTTCTGTCAGGCAAGGCACACTTCTATTTTTTTACAATACATGCATACTTTATGTGAATTTGATAAAAAAAATCACATGCGCCGAAACTGTTTTAAATCCAAATATCTCGAAAACGGTTGCTAACAGGTATACCTTTTTGACGTGGAAATGGCAAGGGAATAATTTGTTTTGCTCAAAAATGTAATACAAGACTTTACCAAAAAGTTGTGATTGTTCGAAGAAGTAGAAAGACATGTAGGTGGCGCCCCCTACAAGTAAGAGCAATACTAATATTAGGTTCGAATTTGTCATACCAAAAAAACCCCGTATATCAATTTTCACTCCATTATTTACATTATCATAGATTTTATTTAAAAAATAGGAAAATTAAATAAAAACTTCAACACCCTGTATCTCGAGAACTAAGGCCTTGCGGATACTTATTTATATAGACTTTTATGTTTATTTTTTGATCCTGAATATGTACCTGAAGTATTGACATTTCCTCATGAATCACCCTGTATATATATATATATATATAAATATATATATATATATATATATATATATATATATATATATATATATATATATATATATATATATATATATATATATATATATATATATATTTGAAAAATAATTCGTGTATTATATAGTGGAATTGTTTTGTCTATCTTTGTAAGAGGAATCACTTCAGAAATATTAAAAACTAAATAACTAATTATCAAAATGAAAAGTCGGGAAAAAATAATAAATGTTTAAGTTTTTTTAAAAATAGGAAAATTAAATAAAATTTCCTCATGAATCACCCTGTATGTATATATATTGAAAAATAATTCGTGTATTATATAGTGGAATTGTTTTGTCTATCTTCAAAAATATTAAAAACTAAATAACTAATTATCAAAATGAAAAGTCGGGAAGAAATAATAAATGTTTAAGTTTTTTTAATAAATACACGTTACAAGCCATATAAATGACGATTCATAAAAACAACTAAACACAAGTAAATAGTTAAATACAATAATAATAACTATTAAAATAATTAATAGTTGATTATAAAAAAAGTCGCGTATAAAATCCAGATCGTCGGGATTTGCTTGAACGCAAAAATATCCTGACTGGGCGAGTTTTCAAAGGGACCGGTTTCCATGGTCTGAAATTATTTGTTTTTAAAATTATAATATATCCTGTTGAATTCGTTGATGAATTTTTGTGCAATGTGTTTTTCATAAGGACTATTAGGTTTTAATTTTCATGGTCACAGAAGATGAAATTAATCTTAAATATATTATGTTACTTATTTATCTGTCCACTTCTTACAGATTTTATAGAAATAATAATGAATTAACCTGAATATTGAGTCCTTCCCGACAATTTACCGTAAGACAAAAAAAAGCAAAAGACAAATTTTACAGAAGCAGTTTTGTTTACGTTTTCTTTTTCTACAAACTGGCAGTGGGATAAATGTGTTGTTTACGGGGATATCCAATTAATAGTGAACAGTCAGAAACAGAAAATGCTAAATATGAAAGTGTTGCGGATGTTTATGGATCATTCATAAATATTATAAGTGAAACACCTGAGCATCGAATAAAAAAGATATAGTATAAAAGATATATTTTTCAGATTCTACGAAAATTTCTGGATTCTAGACTTTCTATAATATACCGTAGGCGTTTGTGCAGTCGTTTTTGAAACATTTAAATGTAAAATCTATTTCACATATGTGTGTATGTGTGCTCAGCAATATTTGTTAAAATTATCATTATACAATTCTAGTACATTGTAGTAGAGACGATACAGACTTTTTAAATGTTATCATTATTTTTTACCTCGGTTGGAAAGTGGTTAAAAGTCTTAATGATTTCATACGTTAAAGAGTTCTTGATCAAACTACTTTAGGAATTGACAATGGTAGATGATTACATTGGTGTATGTTATATGTACCTCTTCAGGTAGCGATTGCACCAATGTTTTCGCCCTTGTACCTCTTATAGGAAAGACACACTGATTCCAGTATAAAAATACATGTTAATGTAAGTATCCCCCGTGGCATGAACAAAGATCTGCATGATTCTCTCAGATTAGCCCGGCAGATATACTTTATTGCCCGTTTTTGCAATACAAAGGTGGAAACAAAGAGATATTGGCTACAGAAACCCCAAAATGCTATCCCATATTTAATATAGCTTTCATTTAATAAACAAACAAGCAGCAAATACTGTAAATCTTCCTCGAATATCAAGAGCATTCAGGTCATTTATGTAGAGAAGGGAGAGTATTGGGCCTAGCACAGAATCACGCCCATATAGAAAATATCTGACGTACTTCATCTCTAGATTGCAAATTTTGTTTTCGGTCAGAGAGGTAAGTAAAACCATAATGGGAGAATTTCCCCAGCAATACTCCGTGATTCAAACAATCAAATGCCTTGGACAAATTACACAATACTGCCGAGGTCATATCGCCTTCATTTAGGCTTATATATAATCTTCTAAAACGCCAAATATTGTACTTTTAGACTCTTGATAATCTTTTCTATAATTTTTGATAATGGCAGTAATAAGGAAAGAGGTCTAAAGTTTCCAGAATCCCCTTATTGAACTGACCTCAGCAATTTTTAACAAAGGCGGAAATGTTCCAGTATCAAATGAATTATTTATGGCATCTACCCAAAATTCCAAGTGCATGATCAGGCAGAATATTTAGTACTCTGACTGATATCCCATCCACCCCCTATGACCGATGATGATTTTTTAATTCGACGCCAGTATGACTTAAGTAAAATGAAGAAGATATAGGAACATGACTCAAGTTAAGGGGATTAGTATCAGAATTAATTGTTACCTTCTCGCCAACTGAACTACTACCTTTTTGAACTTTAATTATTTAAGGCAAAGGTAATGTCCAGATTGATAATAATTTTTTACTCACCGTGAATTATAATTTTATTTAGAAAATAACAAAAAGGCGACTTAAAGCCGATATGAAGAAAGGATTGAAGACGGGCAAAGACTCCATCATTAAATACCATAATAAAAACAAATAGATTACTAGAAGAAAAAGAAATTCCAGGCAATAAAAGAAGGAACATACATAAAAAGGAGACTTAGCGATTTTATTAGTATACCTACTTCCACAAGAATCCAAACGTTTAATTCCCGATTTTGTGCAGCATTTAACATATGGAAGAAGAAAATGAAATGTTGACTTATGGAATAGTTCAAAAAACGTTAAAGCATTTTAAGTATATAACATATGAAAGTAAGCCAGTTTAAAAACTTAGTACCAATCAAAAAGAAAGGAGATTTACTTATGTCACAAATATTAATGAAAGAATGAGCCAAGATCCTAATGTATTTCATGCTATGGTTTTGACAGACGATTTGAATTCCTCTATTGCCGAAATGTATTGACAAAACGTTGCTTTTCAAGGTCGTAATTCAATCAGCGTTTGATGTTAAACATTACACAATGAAATGCTAGGGCCATTATTTTTTTCGGAGAACATTAACACATGGGGAGCGCGATCTTAATTTTTTCGAAAATTAAATCCGACATATGCTCGACGAATTGCCTCTTGAGCAAAGTAGATGTATTATACGGCAACAGGAAGGAGCGCCTGCCCATAATATATGTGACAGTAGCAACTTCTTAAACCATCAGTATAGCGAATACATAGGACATCATTGAACGTTACATTGGCCTGCAAATAGTTCAGGTCTCACATCTTTAGATAAATTCCTTTGAGTCCATTTGAAAAATATCGAAGGTATACATAAATGAGAATAAAAATATTGAAGAAGTCCAAAGGAGGGTGAGAAATGCAATAATGAATATAAGCGAAAATATTGCTGAAAATATTATAAACATGCTTCAGAGGCAGATCATAGTGTACGAAAAATGCGAAGGATAACGTGGCAAGCATGTTGATAAATTCTATTTGTATTTATTTGGCAATGTCAACACACTATCTGCTCATATTCTAAATCATTTGTTAGCGGTTACAATAACTCTATTGCTTCTAAATATTGCTAACTACGTAACAAAAATCAAATTTTATTGTTTAATGGAATAACTCAGTTTGCAAAAAAAAATCTTCTCATTACCTATGACTTAAATACCTAAAATTAAAAAATTGGTAAATTCGCCTTTACCCACAACTTCTCTCGTACAGAATTTCACTACGTACACCGTATTCCACATGACAGTACCCACTATACTATCTGAAAATCCTTAATAGATACGAAAAAAGTTTCATACAAAAGTTTTTTAAATCTGAAGTTCTTTTAAAATATAATGTTTCCATGTATACAAGGTGTCCCAATTTTGTTATATATATACATATATTGATTGAGTGGTAATTTCCAGTTTATAAAGCATCAATGCATATATGGAATACAAAATTTTTGTCCACACAACTTATACAAATGATCTATATATATATATATATATATATATATATATATATATATATATATATATATATATATATATATATATGTGACAATGAAACTACTACACAGGGCGCCATTTGACAACGTCTAGAGATAAAAATATGGAATTTGGTGTTTTTGATAGAGTTGAATATAATGAACATTTGTAATACAAAAACAATTGAATATCGTTTCCGGTTCCCCGGAAATGAACGGGATTTCGTTATTTTAAATAGAACATAAAATATACAGGGTGTTCCATTTAAAATACCGAAGTCGCGGTCATTTCCGGAGAAACCGGAAACAATATTCAATTGTTTTTGTTACAAATGTTCATTCTATATATATATATATATATATATATATATATATATATATATATATATATATATATATATATATATATATATATATGTTATAATCACTTTTCCCTAATAAAAATATTTCAATAATTAGACTAACATAGTAACGTTCTATAATATCAACTAACTAACTAATTACATTTTGGATCTATTTATATTAATCTAAATGCTGATGTAGCGTCTTCCATCCGTGAGAACTACAACTGCTTACGGTTCATTCTCGGAGGTGTGACCGAAGGTCATCGCCTGCACGTGGGTATCAGCGTATATAACAACTCCCCTTTTGAAAGAAAAGTTGTTGCCCTGCAGCAACTCAACAATCCTGGGGTGTCTTTTGCGTCCACATTTGCAGAGGATGTATAATGTTACAAGTGCAATAATAAGGGTACGGGTGAAAATTGTGAACCAGTGAACATGTTTGGTCACAAAGGGTTCATTGATAAGCTTGTCCAGCTCGTCAGAATATTGGTTAAGTTTATGTTGGGCGATATTTAGGTCTTCAATGTCGATTTTGTTGAGTTTGAGAGACTTTAGGTCGAGGATTTTAGATTTTTTTGGAAGGTGATGGCAACATTCGAAGGGTATCTTTACTGGGTGGTTTTGGTATGTGACGTTCTTGTATTTGTCAATGGGGTATTTTGCATGCACCCTTGTGTTTCCAATGAAGGCGTTGCATTCCGGTTGTAACCTTAGTAATGAGGTAGTGTTTATTACGTTGGTAAGGATGTTTTTGCTTCCACATTTCACTGTGACTGGCAAGGGATCAGAAACTGTTATAAGCCAATAGTTTTGGTTGAGTTCTTGCACATTGTATTCCTTGGCAAGCAGCACAGAAGTCTGGCAAGCTGTTGGTAGTCGTGTCTGTTGTCTTAGTAGCTGAGCCTCGCAGATGGAGTCGCTATCGATAGGGTACGGAAGGACATCGGAGCGGATCTTGGTACTGGTCTTCAGCTGTTTACAGTTGTCCAGGTTTCGAAATGATACGTAAAATAATGAATCATCGTCACGCGCAATGAATTTTTTAGTAGTTGGTAATATATGGTGGAAGCCTGTTCGATTGTCCAAAATTGGGATAGGGTAGTAAGTATCCCGTCAGAAGCATCTAGATTACCTGTAATCGATTTCCAGACAGTACCAATACCATTAAATATACCGCGTTTAGTTCTAAACTCGTATGGTTTAGTATCTGCGATTATTTCTTTGTATTTTCGGTTTACGGCGTTGGCAAGTTGTTTTAAAAGACTAATGTGTGTTTGTATGTCAACTTTAGAAGCTAAAACTCTAGGTTCAGGTACTTCAAATGTGTCTATTAATTGAGAGAGAATTTTGTCGTTGTTCAAAATAGCTTCTTTCAAGGGTTGCAATTCTTTATAAACCAGGAGCGTCCATTTTTCATTTGATATTTTGATTATATTTTCTTCATGGAAGAACAGTCCTACGGTGTTGTTTATTGGGGTGATGGTGAACTGGGATGTTACGGCTGACAGTATCCCGAAGAGTCTGAAAAGAATAGACTAGTCGTAGAAAGGTTTTAGTCTATCAAAATTTATTTTTGAAATTTGGTTTGTGGAAAGATTTCTTACTTTCGCGGAGGTTTGGAAAAGTTCAACAATTTGGAAGGGGCCATTGAATTTATTTTGCCTTTTGTCTTTGATTTGGGATTCTTTGACATATACTTTGTTGCCAACTTTATAACTGGATTGTTTGTCGGAAACGAATTTAGCAAATCTGATTTTGGATTTCTCTTTTTGAATATTAGTTCTCGTTCGTGCTCTAATGTACTTTGAAATGAGTTGTTCTTAGTTGTATAAGGTTTCTGGGCGTCGACTGGACGTATGGCCAAAGATAAGCTCGTATGGTGTAAAACCATGGGTCTTATTTTTTTGTATTGTTATAGCAAATCACGGCGTAATGAAGAATGTTAAATGGGTGTTCATCGGGATTTTCAGCTTTATGTACTCGGATCATCTCTGTTAGGGTCGCATGAAATCGTTCAAGTGATCCATTTGACTGCGGATGACTGACGCTGAAAAATGTCAATTTTACGTCATAACGTTCGCAAAGATCTTTCATTAGGACGTTGTCGAACTCACGGCCATAATAACAGTGGATCCGTAAAGGGGTGCCAAAATGTTGTAAGAATAGTAGAAGTGTGTTCACGACTGTTGAAGCTTTTTATCCGATAGAGCATAGGCCTGTGTGAACTTCGTTAGTTCATCTCTAATCGTGAGAGCATAATTACTAACGGGATATTCGAAGAGATCGATATTAATTCTCTCGAACGGTGTTTTCGGGGTTTCGGTAATTACTAGGGGCGTACTAAGGTTTTTTCGACAAAATTTAACTTTTTGGCATATCTCACACTTTTTTATAAAATTTTCAACGTCTTTGGTTGGGCCATGCCAACTGTATCTTTCCTTTACACATTTAATTGTTTCGTTTATTCCACGGTGAAGATTATTTTTCCCAGAATGATACTCATCTAATATAATGGGAATCTGGTCCTCATCGGGAGTTTTTACGATATTCTGACATATTTTGAGTTTAACGTCTTTATCGGAGAGGATAAATGAGAGAAATTCTAAAATTGGTAGTTCTAAATTATTTTCGATACAGTAGGTCTGGGTTAAGTCAAATTTGTCTTTGCTCTTAAATAAGGCATAAAAGAGATGTTGGACGACGGAATCGTTGTTGAGTGGCAAAGGGATTATAAAATATTTTCGATTTCTTACACTTTTACTAGAGACAACATTTATTTCGCTATTTGCAAAATGGTAGTTTTCTTCAAAAATGTCTTCTATGATTTTAAAGTGTAGATCCTCTAATTTTGCTTGACGAAAGAAGGTCACTATATTTTTGTGACATTTGTCTAGGAGTTGAGAGTTTGAGGTCTCAATTTTAGCATAGTCTATAATTGATTTTGTTTTTTATAGAGAAGTGTGTATCTTTTTTAAGAAGTTTGGTCAAGGGTTTTGAGATTTTTGCGAAATTGGTGATAAATCGTCGATAGTAGCCAGCCAGTCCCAAAAACGATTGAATGCTTTTTGAATTTTTTGGTTCGGGAAAATTAACAATACAGTCTACTTTTAATGGATTTGGTTTAACGCCGTTTTGGGTTATCAGGTGTCCAAGGTATACGACTTCCTTTCTTAGAAACTCGCATTTATCAGGCTGAATTTTTAGGTTGGCTTTCCTTAAACGTTTAAATACTTCAGTTATGCGAGAAATGTGCTCGTGGATTGTGGGGGAATAGATAATTATATCGTCCATATATACCAGACAGCGCTCATTCTGAATGCCAAGAAAGATGTTATCCATGACCCGTTGGAAGGTGGACGGGGCATTCTTAAGGCCAAAGGGCATACGAATAAATTCGTAGTGACCATTTTCTACTGAGAAAGCTGACTTCGGGATGTCTTTAGGGTCGATTTCGATTTGGTGGAACCCGGAAGCGAGATCTAGGGTCGTAAAATATTCGCACTTTCCTAGTTGGTCAAGGAGGTCAGAAATATCGGGTAACGGGTACTTATCATCCACCGTAAGCTCATTAAGCTTGCGGTAGTAGATGACTACACGCCATTTCTGTTTCCCAGAAGCATCGAGTGTCTTTGGGACGACCCAGACTGGCGAGGACCATGGTGAGATAGAGGGACGTATGATACCTTCGTCTAACATTTTGTTGACTTGAGTTTTTACTTCCTCTTTATGTATTTGGGGATACCTGTACGACTTGGTAAAAACAGGGCGAGCGTTGTTTGTTTCTATCGAATGTTTTATTTCGTTTGTAAAAGAAAGTGCGTCTCCTTCAAGGTAGAAAATGTCCGCAAACGTTTGTCACAAGTTCTTTTTCTTCCTCGTTTAAATGTTTGGTTCTTAACAAATTTTTTATTTGTGTGGTTGTCATGCTGGCCTTTTAAATTTTGTTCTGTTTTAAGGTTATATATTGGGTCAGAGGTGTCATTTATCGGGTCTAATGATATATCTGAAAAGTCAATGTTTTTTGCTATCGCATTGGTATTGACGATTGAGGTAAAAAATTCACCGTGTTCGTTTACTCGCACTAAGGCGTGTGGGAGCCTAACTTGGTCTCTTTCTTGCGCAGCTAGCAATGCGTCGGTATTAGCAAGATCGCATTTTAATTTAAAAAGTCTTTCCGTCCTAGCTTCTATCGAAATTTTGTTGCAATTATTATTTGAGATAATATTTTCGTTTTTTTGTTCGCTGTCCACTTTAAAAAATGGAAGTGTTTTAAAATTGGTAACTAATTGCTTTGATTTTAAATCTATTACACATTCGTAATGCTCTAAGAAGTCTAGGCCCAAAATACCGTCGAAATCAATATCTAAATTATAAATATAGACTTTATGAGGATCGCCACTAGCGAAAGGGACAAGGGTTGATTCATTGATAGAGTTTTTGATCAGTAATCCCTTGTTACGTCTTCGGATGACCTTTGTCGAAAATTTTGAACAGTTTTTTCTTTAAAAATGGAAATTCCCGCGCCGGAATCTATAAGTAACTTATATTTTTCGGTGGCATCTTTGATGTAATATAAGTTTTTGGAATTTACAGTGAGAAAGGGGCCTAAAGAAATGTCTGTTCGGGGAAGTTCAGATCGTCTAGGTTCATTGTTTGCATTTGAGTTTGGATTTCTACTAAGGGGTCTATTTCCGGGCAGTTTTGGTCCGGGGGATGACGGTTCGCTGGAAGAGGAAGAAAATCCTGATGATTTGTGTTCTCTTGACTCTATTGGGTAAAGATCATAACCGTAATCTTGGCTGGGATAATCTTGTGGACAATCATAGTTTTGATAATCATAATCATTATAGTAGATTTCATTAGAATTAGAAGCTTCGCTTTGCAAATAGTCGCTAGCGTCGACATGGTATGTCCTTTATTGATTAGGACTGAAATTTGAGTTTTTATTAATTATTGGAGGGCGGTATTGTGGTGGATTGTTATATTGTTGAGGTTTCTGTTGACTTTGCGAGAAACCGCTGGCTTGTTGAGGTCTAGATTGGTTTTGGTTATAATTACTAGACTTTTGAGATCTGTTCGGTGTATGGTGTTGATATGGTCTTGAAAACCCTGAACTAAAATTAGGTTGAAAATTTTGGCGATTCGATGGGGGACTGCAGCACTGACTATCAGAATGACCTGTACGTCCGCAATTATAACATCTCATGGGTTGTGGCTGTGGTTTTCGTATAGGTAAAGTGGGTTTTGAAGGGGGAGTTCTATCATGTTTTTGGGTCTCAAAATATGACAACTGAAGTTCTCTTCTAATTCGTGAATGGGTTTCTAAAAGGTTGGCTGGATTTCCAGCACGAATAAGTTGACCTAATCTCGGTTCGAGCCCTGTTAATAAAGTATTTAAAGCCATAGTCTCTATGAGAGCACTTTGAGCTGTTTTTTGGTCAGTACTAAGGCTAATTGATTTTTGAATATTTGCATGCATTTTGGCATTTAGTACTTGAAGACGGTTAAAGAAGGTAAGGGGTGATTCATTTGATAATTGTTTAAGTCGTAGAAGGTCTTGTATTAAGGAAGATAAATCTCGGGAATCTCCAAAGTGTAGATTAAGCAATTGTTTTATTTCTAAATATGAGTCTGGATTTCTAGAACTAACGAGCTGTGCAGCTCTACCCCTAAGTTTATTTTTAATGTGGATAGCTAATAGAGTTTTTTAAGTAGTAGTGGCCATATTGTACGCACAATCGCACGCATTTAAAAATGTTCCTAGAAAGATTTAACCACCTTCAAATTCCGGAATTAAAGAAAATATTTCCGATAATTTATAAGGTTCTACTTCTGGTTGAGTAGCGCTACTTACAGTAGAATCAGGCATCTTGAAACTAATTTGGCTTATTTAAAGGCAAATACAAATTTAAATGTTAGTAAACTTAATTAAAATCAATAAGGAATTTAGGAATTTGGAAAATCGAACAAATTCAATAATTAATTAACACAATAAAAATAAACAATAGCGAGATGATTCATTAACTTACAACAGGAGCTTTTGCATCGTCGTGTTCTTAGCGTGGACTACCAGGGGTAGTCACTGGGTGTTCCTTCCGTAGTTTCGGCCAAGTGAGGGCGATTCGCCCTTTTTCTGTTTAGGGATTGGAATCCGCCGCTACCAGTTAGACAACACTCTTGTTCTGACAGCGTTAGACAGATCCTACCGACTACGCCAATTGTTATAATCACTTTTCCAAATTTCACTTTTTAAAAAATTTTATTTACACTAATAAAAATATTTCAATAATTAGACTAACATAGTAACGTTCTATAATATCAACTAACTAACTAATTACATTTTGGATCTATTTATATTAATTTGAATGCTGATGTAGCGTCTTCCATCCGTGAGAACTGCAACTGCTTACGGTGCATTCTCGGATGTGTTGTAATTCCTATACCTGACACCGTGTGACCGAAGGTCATCGCCTGCACGTGGGTATATAACATATATATATAGCGTATATATATATATATATATATATATATATATATATATATATATATATATATATATATATATATATATATATATATATATATATATATATATATATATATATATATATATATATATATATATATATATATATATATATATATATATATATATATATATATATATATGTATATATATGTATATATATATATATATATATATATATATATATATATATATATATATATATATAAAATGTTCTATACCTAAACACAATGGTAGTAGAGAAAATAGCAATTTAACAGAAAATCTCAATTATTTCTTGAATATTGTGATGCTGCATACTAAAAAAAACTATAGGAGGCCATGGAATGGATAATATAACTATTTGTTTCAAATATGACAGTTTTTGAATTTATTCGTGGTTGTTGTTTTATTGAAATCATTTAAATTTAAAACAATTAGATTTTAAAAAATGGCTCAATATTAAAGCAAGAGCGACAAAATTTGTAAATCTGGTACATTGAATTAAAAGGTCAGCATTTACATCAAGACAATATCGCCGAATATTTCCCATGGCAAGGATACCAAACAAGAAAATGTTTGACAAAATTTGCAGTGATTTATCAACTCATGGAGTTTTGAAATATAGAAAAAAGAAAAAGTTTTATTATATTTCATTGAATATCCTACTAACTCTGTAAGAGACACACAAATGGATTTGAATTATTTTATGACCAGCATACATCGAGTATTAAAAGAAAATCAAATATTACCTCAATCAAGTTTCTTCTAGTTCAATTTTTAAGTGAAGCTGATTATCAGACCAGACTGGAGTTTTGTATGCAAATGGCCGGCATTTTGAGAGAGGGATTTTAAATAAAATCCTTTGGACAGATGAGACGGTATTTTCCACTGCGAGAATTCATAACAAAAAAAATACTATTCTGAGACAAATAAACATTTGGTAAAGCAAATTAAAAGGCAAGGACATCAAAGTGTGTGGTGTGGTATTATAAAGGACCGCATAATAGGACCTGTGTTTTTTGACCACTATTTGAATAGACAAACATTTTTAAACCTTTTAAGAAATCAAATTATAGAATAACTCAATGACCTTCAGGAACATATTCGTGTGGACTTGGTATATCAACAAGATAATGCTAAGATAATGAGAAGATATGAGCATTTTTAAACCAGCAATTTAATTTAACTATATATAGTAACGGTGAGATTCCATGGCAGCCGCGAAGTTCCGATTTGACACCCTCAAATTATTTTTATAGGGCACACTTAAAGATAGAATGTATAAAAATCGAAACAATTATTCTGTAAATGAATTAAAACAAAATATTCGTGAAAAAATTATTAGTCCTAATAATAGCAACACCGTGCGAAACGCTGTGGCAAACATTCAAGTGGGATATACACTGTGTATAGGAGAAAAAGAACAATAGGTGGAAAATCAATTATAAAGTCATTTGTTTCAAATTTTTCCTGTTTTTCTATTTCCATATAATCCGCTCTTATATGTTGTTTATGTTGATAGCTATGTTACACAAGAAATTTGTTTCTAATATTTATTTGAATAATGGTTTTAAAATTAAAATTTAGCAATAAATAAATATAGAATAAAATTAGGACTATAGTTACAAATAGAAATATTATCCATTACATGGTCTCCTATATTTTTTTGAGTATGCGGCATCACAAAATTCAAGAAATAATTGAGATTTTCTGTTAAATTGCGATTTTCTTTGTAACCATTGAAATTAGGTATAAAACATATATATGAAAACATAGGTATTTTTATGGTCATTTACATAAATAAAAAACATATTGGGTGTTCTATTTAAAAAAATCGCCTTCTTCACTTTAAAAAGGTGCAAGATTGATTTCATGGTATGCCCACCCTGTATAGGTGGATTACCACCCACACGCTCAATTTTAGGTTTTTGCTATTTTTTGTAGTAATTTTATAGCTCCAGTTTTCAAAAAATCACACATAACCTTAATTATCTCAAAAACTACGCATAAATCGATTATATTTTAAACTGGTATGTTAAATTTCAGATAGTATAGTGGGTACTTTTATGTAGAACACGGTGTACATATAATACAGTCTAAATATACATGTAGTTATTTTGTAATAACTTTATTTAAATCCTATTAATTATAAATTATTTAATTTTTTTTAGTTTTTAATGTGTGTATTGATATTATTATTATCTATTTTTCATAATTTTATTTATATGATCTATAAAAAATAAATTGTGTCCTCTATTATTTCCCTCCATAAAAAAAAGGTTTTTATCCAGGAAACGGTATTTTACCGAATATTTAAACATTTTATTAGACCGCCATTTTGTTTTGTCATATATAAGATTCGCACTAAAATTTTGCCAGTCTATCCCTGCTTCACATTTCAAAATTTCAAGTCAATTGGATAAGTATTTTTTTGATATTGAATTTCTAAATATTTCATTAGGCAGCTATTTTGTTGCGCCAAAATGGTTTTTAACAAGAAAATTTACCAGTTTAATCCTATATCACAAGTTACTTTAGTGTAAATTTTGAAGTTTATCCGATAAGTAGTTTCTTAATAATGGTTCTTTTGTGACGCCGCCATTTTGTTCCACCATATTGGATTTTTACCAAAATGTAACCATTTCATCCCCTTATGAAATAACTTTTAAATTCAAATATTTAAAAAACGGCTGTAAAACCACATAGGGTATGTTACACAAAATACGTCTAGAACTTCTCATAGAATCTCTCCAGAGATTCAAAACACCCTGTAGAGAGAACAACAATTCCCCTGATCTAGGTTTTCAGGTTGTGGTTGCACCATCCTAGCTACGGGAGGGCGTGGCATTATCACGTATAAGACTAAACTGTCCCACTAGAATTAACACATATGGCCCAACTTGTGGATCCAGTATATTTGCAGTGTATCTTCTTGCACCATTCAACTCCGTACGGTCCTCAAAAGATATCTCACCCCAGACCATAACTGACCCTTGACAAACACTTGCATTGGGCGTACCTTTCACCTGGTTTTAGCTATCGTTGGAAAAGAGACAAAATCCAGACACGTTTGAGAACAAGATTGGAACCCAGTTTTTAACTTGCCAATTTAAGTGCTTACACGCGAATTTCAAATGTTGTCTGTGATCCTTTGTAAGTAGAGGTCCAGTGGCTACATTATGAGCCTCAATTGATTTTCAGCAGTCTTCATGTAATAGTGCTTTGACTAACTGGAAAATTGTAGCGCCCTAAAAACTCAAGACGGATCAAAACACTGTTTGTAAATCTCTTTCTTCGCTTCGAGACGAATACAACGGTCGTGTCTAGAGTTGTCACTCGATAACAACCCAGCCCTTGTCTTCTAATATTCCTCCTAGTTTCGTTATAACCTCTGGCCTAATGTGGCTTCTGATAGACTGCGATTTCTCCATGGGAATGGATTCACTATTAAAAAAAACCAAACACTGTCAAAAAAGCAAACTTAACACAAATTCACTTCTGAAGAACAACTTGTCACGACAAATGTTTTATTGTTTTTCTTGTATGCCAAGCAAACAATTTTTTGAATGTTTAAACAGGGAAACCCAATAAGAACATATAGGCGTTAAAAATCGTGTATTTCCACTAAAAATAAACATAATAAGTTGAATAAAAAAGAGAATACCCATAAAGGATGGTACTTTAACATGAATTGCTGATCATATAAGTTCAAAAAGATCAACGAAATCGCTAGAATAGTTTGAAAAATATCGAACATCAAAGTTCTTTTAAAATTTTGATTATTCGCTAGTACATAAATACGTTGTGTCTATTTGTTTATAATCAAACTATTACGAATGTCAAACGGCCTTCATAAAAGTGTCAGAAGAAATGCATTTTTTCTAATATTATTATAGATTACAGAAATGCCCTGGCCTACAGTGCATGCACAATTATTTTACCCACATTAGGTACATACCTGGATTTCATAGAAGGCAGACTTGAGCTATTATATTCCAAAGGGCAACGTGTAGGGGTCCGCAAATCTGAGAAACTAGTATTGCTGAAGCCTTGGGATCTTGGACGGGAGTCCCTATAGGGAATAGGAGGAGCGGTTGGGCCCATTGGAAGTGATAAATTTTCACGATTGAGAATATGTCGGTCACCTTCCTAAAAATATATATTACCTCAAACGTATATATATATATACAAACGTATATATATATATATATACATATATATATATATATATATATATATATATATATATATATATATATATATATATATATATATATATATATACATATATAAATATATATATATATATATACAGGGTGGTGCAACCAAGATGGGGTGGACGATTGTGGGCAAACGGAGAGGAATTTGAAAAAACATTTTTGGGATATGATTGATAGTCAAGAACGCTGTGTTTTCAAATTATACCCATTATACAGGGTAGTCTGAAAAGTTCGTGGTGAACCAAACTTGTGTTTTTTTAAATGGGACACCCGGTATATTATTATTTTAGTTGATTCTCCTATTCGTTACGATCATTTTGATATGAGGTTTGTTGGGTCTAAAATTTATACCAAGGGAATGGGACGAGGTTAAAGTGGAAAAAAGGGTTATACTCCGGCCATTTTTTGAAAACAATTGAAGCAGGTATGGAAAAACCAAATATTCTATAAAATGTATTGTATCTAGGATTACAATAATCGCTTGTAAGTCGTTCAAAAGTATTCACTGTTATACATGGTGGTCAAGTTTTGCAAATTTACCTTGGATTGATTTTTTTTAAATGGAACACCCCATATATTTTACTGTCATATTAAAGATAACATCGCCAGCTTTCAGAAAATACCCTATTTGATATCTTTCTAACCAACAGTTTTTTAGTAAATTAACCGTGAAACCACAATTTACTCATTCTAACAGAAACGGTATTATTTACGTTGCTTAAATTGACTACCTATAATATAAGGAGGCCATGATATAATCATAAATGAAAAGAAAGATTGACATTCTTGTCAAAACCGCAAAGTGTCAGAGAATTGGCATAAATTACCATTGTTTTTGACGATAAGCCGAGAAATTGTTAAGTAACAATGAGTTTGAGTACTCCAGAGGTGATAAACATGACTTTTATGTTGGGCGAGTGTCAAAAAAACCCTTTACTAGCAAGCAGGGTTTATGCGGTAGGATGTCCCGATGTCGAAAAAAAACCAAGACCTGAAGCTTTTGCAAGTTTATTAGAGAGGTTTTAAGAAACAGGCAATGTTGCTTTTAAGAAACGTAAAGTAATTAATAAACCAGTTACCAATAAAGATAATGCTTTGACAGTGTTATTAACAGTGCAAGAAAATCCACACACAAGTACCAGGGAAATTGAGAGAGCTACTGATATTGAACGCACTAGTATTAAACGGATTCTGAAAGAACATAAATATCATGCCTACCACATTGAATTACACAAAGAAGTGTATGATCGCGATTACGTCCAGCGACAAGAGTTTTCAATTTGGTTTTTAAATACAATTTGGGATAATCCAGGTTTTGTAGATAGGGTGCTGTTTTCAGATGAAGCAACTTTTAAAAGCAACGGCTTGGTTAACAAACATAATATGCACTATTATTCAACCGAAAATCCACATTGGATTCGTCAGGTGGACCATCGAAATAAATGGTCAATTAATGTTTGGGGAGGTATAATTGGCTCTCATGTTATAGGACCATATTTCTTTGAAGAGCATTTAACGGGAGAAGTCTATTTAAATTTTTTGAGAAATGAGTTGCCCGTATTGCTCGAAGACTTACCTTTAATGTTAAGAAATTCCTTATGGTTCCAACATGATGGAGCACCCCCGCATTACCATAGGCATGTAAGACATTTTCTCAATAATTGGAAAGGAGAGCATTGGATTGGGCGAGGTGGACCAGTTAAGTGGCCTGCGAGGTCACCCGATTTAACGCCACTAGATTTTTTTTATGGGGACATGTTAAAGAAGAAGTTTATAAAGAGGTTCCAACCACAGTGGAAGATATGAAGTTGAGAATAATAAGCAGTTTTCGCAACATTTCAGACCTGACTTTGAGAAAAGTGAAACTTTTATTTATGGATAGACTCGAAATGTGCCTTCAGCAAAACGGTGGTTTAGTTGAACATCTTTTATAAGTTTTAATTACATTGTTTTTGTTGATTTATATTAAATTTATTTTTTTTTTGTAAAAAAAGATCTGTTATTAATACTGTCAAAGCATTATCTTCATTGGTAACTGGTTTATTAATTACTTTACGTTTTTTTGAAAGCAACATTTCCTGTTTCTTGAAATCTCTATGATAAACTTGCAAAAGCTTCTATCTTGTTTTTATTTCGGCATAGCATCATCAAAGAACAATATTTATTTATTTACTGATGACAATATTCTGACACTTTGCTGTTTTGACAGGACTGTCAATCTTTTGCTCAATTTATGATGATATCATGGCCTCCTAATATTAAATTGTCAATTTTAACAACGTGAATTCAGAGTAATTCGTGTTAAAATGAAGAAATTTTGATTTCACAGCTAATTTACTGAAAAACTGTTGGTCAGAAAGGTATCAAATATGGTATTTTTTGAAAGCTAGTAATGTTATCTTTAACATGAAAGTAAAATATACAGAGTGTTTCATTAAAAAAAATTTATCCAAGGTAAATTTGCAAAACTTGACCACCCTGTATAACAGTGAATAATTTTGAACGACTTACAAGCGATTATTGTAGTCCTAGATACAATACATTTTATAGAATATTTGGTTTTTCCATACCTGCTTCAATTCAAAAAATGGCCGGAGTATAACCCTTTTTTCCACTTTAACCTCGTCCCATTCCCTTGGTATAAATTTTAGACCCAACTAACCTTATATCAAAATGATCGCAACGAATAGGAGAATCAACTAAAATAATAATATACCGGGTATCCCATTTAAAAAAACACAAGTTTGGTTCACCGCGAACTTTTCAGACCACCCTGTATAATGGGTATAATTTTATTTTTAACACAGCGTTCGTGACTATCAATCATATCCCAATTTTTTTTTTTAAATTCCTCTCCGTTTGCCCACAATCGTCCATCCCATCTTGGTTGCACCACCCAGTATATATATATATATATATATATATATATATATATATATATATATATATATATATATATATATATATATACATATATATATATATATATATATATATATATATATATATATATATAGTATACAGCGTGTGCGAGGGTTTGAGTAACATATAGACTTTTTTATTCGTGATTTTGGGCAAAAAAGTTATTCTTCATAAAAAGTTTGCTTTTCTAAAAAATAAGACTAATTTAAAAAAGAATGCCATTTTATATACAGGGTACGAAATAAATATAAAAACAGAAGTTCGCCATACAAAAAAAACTGAAACAAACAACGAAATTAAGGGGACTGTAAATACAAGTCAAAAAGTTTTTAGAAGTTTTTTGATAGTAGACTTAGTTTTTTAGAATTTTAATGGTGGTTAATGAGGTGAATATGTAAAAAGATGCGTCATTAATTTTCTCAAAAACTAAGTATATTATCAAAAAACTTGTAGTTTTTTGACATATATTTGCAGGTTCTTTAATTTCAATTTATTTTTATTTTACAAACTTCTATTTTTGCATTTTTTAAATCAATCTTATTTTTCAGATAAGCAAAACTTTTTATGACAAATACCTTTTTCGCCTAACATTACAAATAAAAAAGTTGAATATATATATATATATATATATATATATATATATATATATATATATATATATACATGTACAAATATATATACAAAGAATGCCCTTCTGTATACGTAGGACAAATAAGCCAGTACCTACATAATAGACTAAATGGGCACAAATATGATCATAAAAATACCACCGCCCTAAAAAACACGAAAATGAGACAAATCATACTTTCGATTTCAATAATACCCAAAATTTAAAAACAGAACATCACAATAAGAAACGTGAATTTTTTGAGATGATTTACATAAAGAAAAATCCAAACGCAATAAATAATAAGTCCGAAATAGCTCATTTAAATAAAATATATCATAATATTCTAATGTAACATATATAGTCAAATTGTGTCTAGTAATAAATGACGAACAAAAAAACCAAATTCTTAAGATAAATATTTGCCGTGGAAAGAACTTTTAATTCGTTTCAGTACTCTTTGTCACCCATACACGTATACGTTTACTGTTTTGTATATGTAAATTATTTTGTTTAACTTGTACCTGTTCAACTGTAGTGACGATTTTGTTCTATTTTTTCTCTATATGTTATGTGTCATATTATAATGTTTGACTATTTGTTTATGGTAAGTTATGACTGTTTGTTTCTATTTTTTTTTATATTGGTTTGTATGTAATTTTAGCTTAACGCAGTTGAAAAAGGCCGTACCCACGACCGAAACGTCCTGCAGACAATATAAAGTCTATGTAATAAACTCGTAATTGTATATTTGAATCATATTCACAAGAAAATAACCCTACAATATATAAACACACTGGTTCAAGAATTCCGTGTTTTTGGTAACTACACAGGGTTATTCACGCAACCCGTTCATTAAAAGTTTTTGATGATGCCATTTAGATAAAAATTTCAAATTTTGGGATTAAGGTAAGGTCAAGGGGTACTTCTTTTTTGAAATATTTTAAACTTCCTGTCACCTCCGGTTTAACCGGAAGATGGTATCAACTTGCTTATTTTAAATGGAACACCCTGTATTTTATGATATTTTTATATTCTACGGAGAATTTTAATGCTATTTTATGTAGCATGTCCTATACCTAGGTTCAAGTGTTCTTAGGATATTTGACCTTGAACCGAAAATGAGCCTTCGGGGTACCAAATTTTAAAATCTCATATTTTTGTAAGTTTTGAAGATATAATCTTCATATTTTGCAGACGATCGGTAAATAATCTTAGGTTTCTATTTTTTTTATTGAATTTGGCTATTTTTATACAGGGTGTCCTAAATTCAGCGGCAAACATTTTCAAAGCCGCTAAAGTCCGTTTTTTTAAATGGGACACTCTATAACTTTATGCACTATCAAATGTAGAATTTCATTTTCTATCGAACTGTATTAAGGTTCCCTATACTTATTCGTAACCATTTTCGAAATAATTGGGTTTTATAAAAATATCGTATGTATTTGCTTAAATGTTTACATGTTCCAATGGTGAGCCATGGAAAAACAATTGAGATCCAATATCCAATATTACAGATGATTAGTATGCGTTATTTATCGAAAGCTGTCAGTGATAAACTAAATCTTCTAAATCGAAATGGAAGAATACTCAAACGCTGATATTCTCAATCTATTTTATATTCATGGAGAATGTTATAAAATTTTGGAGAGAACGTGTCGTGTGTTTAATGAACGCCACCCTGATTTGCCGACAATGAACAAGTCAAAATTCAAGAAGATTGAAATGAACTTTTTGCGTTTTGGCAAGGTTAAAGTTACAAAAAATGTTCCGAAACCAGTGACAAATGCCGAGGATAACGTAATAAACACATTAGCTTATTTCCACGCAAACCCGCAAAGTTCAATACCGTCTGCAGAAAACGATTTGGGAATTTCTTCTTCATCTGTCCAAAGAATCTTGAGCGAACATCATATGCACCCTTATTCCTTCCAAAACGTGCAAGCCTTGAGACCTGGTGATGACGTCCGACGAGAAGCGAAATTTTCTAGAGAAGGAATAACAAATAGAAGAAATGAACATTTCTGCGCAGCAGAAAATCCGCACACTTTACGCGAAACGCGTTCTCAAGAGAGGTTTAGCTTCAATGTTTTCGGTATAGTATTAAATGATCAGGTGCGGTACTGTATTTATGAAGACAATTTAAACAGTGATAAATATTTGAAAATTCTACGAGGGACGGTTTCTGAATTTATAGAAGAAATTCCTATTGGTGAGCTGCAAAATTATTGGTATCAATTAGATGGAGCACCAGCACATAATTCTGCTGCAGTTTATCTCCAATTATCTCGAATTTTTGAAGATCGCTGGATCGCTGGATTGGTCCCAATGGCCCTTGCAGATGGCCCCCGCGATCGCCTGATTTAACACCCCTAGACTATTATTTATGGGGATTTATCAAAGGTAAAGTCTATGCATCTCCAGTAAATAACCAACAAGATTTACTGGACAGGATACGAACAGCTTTTGCCGAATTAGAAAACGGACAAATTCAACGGGCCACAGCAACTGTACAAAGAAGAATTGAAATGAAACGGACAGCATATAGAACATTTGTTATAATTCAATTTTATTATTTTATTTATTTATTGTTGATTGTTAGATTGCTATAATTTTTAAGTTCACTAAAACAAGTTTAGAACAATCTCGAACTTAGTAGATATGGTTAAAAATAATGTACAAATTTATTACATTTTTTATAACTTTAACTTTTTCGAAACGAAAAAAATTCGTTTCAATCCTCTTCAATTTTCTCTTGTTCATTGGCGATAAATGAGGATGTTTTTCACTAAAAACATGGCACGTTATCTCCAATATTTTGTAACATTATCCGCGAATATAAAATAAATTGAGAATATCAGCTTTTGAGTGTTATTTTATTTTAATTTAAAAGTTTTAAATCAGCTGTCATGTTGAATAGAAAAGCACAACAATTGTTTTTCCATGGCTTACTACGGGAAGGTGTAAGCATTTAGCAAATACATATAATGTGTTCCATTTAAAATAAGCAAGGTTAAACCGGAAGTGACACGAAGTTGAAAATATTTTACAAAAGAAGTACCCCTTGACCTTACCTTAATCCCAAAATTTGAAATTTGTATCTAAATGGCATCATCAAAAACTTTTAATGAACGGGTTGCGTGAATAACCCTGTATATATATATATATATATATATATATATATATATATATATATATTGCTCATAACGTACCGTGCGTACTCCAGAAAATGTTGAAAAAGTTAGACAAGCTATAGTCCAAAGCCCATGCCACTATGCTTTAAAAGATTCAGCTACACTTGCAATCAGCAATCGTACTCTAAAACGGATTTTGCATGAAGAATTAAAATGTCACCCCTACAAGTTAAGAGAATTGCGGCATTGGCTTTGCACCATCGCACCCTTTCCACAGTACACACGGTACGTTGGGGGCCGGGCGGTTTTTTTTTATTAGTGAGTCTTGTGTTCGAACATTGTGAGCCCAAAGTAAGATTGTGTTAGAGGCCGAAACTCATGCAGAACCGCGGTCACATGCTCCCAATATATATCCCAAGATTAACACAGAAATATTTCATATATCGAAAAATGCGTGCCGTCTTTTTAATAATCTTGGTAGTTAGCAAGTTAATAGTCTGCCAGGCAAATGATTTATCACAGTTGTAGTTACTGTTTTTATAAAGATGAAAATATCAAATTGTGGTATATGTGACTTAAGTTTTTTTATCTTTTTGTATAATTTATTTGATGATTAATTTTGGTACTAGATATCTTCATCTATGATTTTGGTTTCTGAGAAATTAAATTCGTGTTCTGTATTTTTTTTCATGTGTAATGCAGTGGATGCAGTCTATATTTACTTGTGCCTAATTACTCTATTTTCTAAAAGTTGGGTTATCAAGCCAATTTATTTCACTGGGTAGTTTAAATAGGAAATTTTATATACGAGATCGGATTTATTATTTTGAGCATTTTACTTAATTTTGTAAATAGGCAGCTCAATCAAGCTATGAGCTCTATGACACAGAATTATGCTATGATTTCCTAAGATATGTTTTAATTTCTCAGATAACTGAGATGTGTATAGCATTGTAGTGTATTTTTTGTGTGTATTATCTTGTTGTTGTGATTACTATAATAGATATAAGTTCTTTGTTTGATAATTTTTCATGAGTTTTTTGGGAAAATGATTAGGAGTCAAGGTCTCTCTAACTGTTCGGCGGTGACTTGCCTTGATTCTTGATGGATGACCATCCGTGGAAGAACGTGCTCCATATAGAGACGAGCTACTAACAATAGAGAGTAGTGGTTGTAGATATACAATAACGACGAAGTGCAAATGCACGTCACTAAAATAAGAACCACGGTTTAATGCAAGGGTGCATTATTCTTGGGCTTCAGGCCTTCGTCGTATATCCAAACATAAAAAAATGTATTAAAGGTTTCAAGACGGTATTCTGGTGATGGTAAAGATATGACATGGTCCGTTAGTCCAATCACAAAACTTTTTTTGGTGGGCTAGAAGGTGAAAATTGAAATTAAGATATCCTCCAGACCAAGTTTTTTTTTAAAACCATTTAGTTTTTAAATTATTTTACTTTGTCTAATTATAGTAAGGTCAAGAAAATTTATTTTGTTTTCTATTTCACGAGTGAACTGAAGTTTTGGGTGGAAATTATTGAATGCTAAAAGTAGTACTTCCATTTCATTTTCTGGAACTGCTGCCAGACAATCATCCACACATCGCTTAAAAAAAGTTATGTTTAAATTCAGTTTTTCGAGAAATTTCTCTTCTAGCCTCTTCTTATCTATCTAACGCATTAAAAAATATAGGGCGTCAAATGTACCTCTGATATTTTTTCAAAAGTGGCCTTAAATCTTGAATTACTTTATATAGGACCCACAAACCCTACATTGGGTGAAAGGAGGAATCTGAAAATAAAACAAAGTGTTCCATTTGAAAAAATGGAAGTTTGGTTTGTGGCTTTTTGGACTTGAACGTACTATATATATATATATATATATATATATATATATATATATATATATATATATATATATATATATATATATATATATATATATATATATATATATATATATATATATATATATATATATATATATATATATATATATATATATATATATACATTTTAGATGCTCACGACCGTAGTAGGATAAATAAGGAATCTAATATCGGGTATGCGGTCTGTAGGTCAAATAAATTTAAATAAATTTTATATAAATGTCTTGCTAGTTGTTAAGTTCTACCTGTTATCAACACTTTAATATTCATGTGGTTGTATTCGTCCTAATTTAACGTTCTCCTGTATGTTGAAATGCATAGAGCCATGTTTTTGTAACTTCACTTCGTTTCCTCCTGATGAAGTCATAAATAAATGACGAAATATAGAGGATGTCAGAAGTAAATTAGTTATTTATTTGACCTACAGACCGCATACCCGATATTAGATTATATATATATTATATATATATATATATATATATATATATATATATATATATATATATATATATATATATATATATATATATATATATATATATATATATATATATATATATATATATATATATATATATATATATATATATATATATATATATATATATATATATATATATATATATATATATAGCCAGTGACGTACACGCAATCATTGTAGATTTTTCACATAAGTTTAAAAAACGAAATTCCCAGAAATTAATGACACTCCCAAACCAAATGTCGGTAAAACATTTCATAACAGGGTTGTCCGTTTTTTATTACTGGGCCATTTCTTTCAGAATACCTCATTTATGTATTGTCAACATCTGTCGTTTATTACTCTAAGATACCGTTAGGTTTATTTCTTTCATTATACAATAGGTATCGATAATCGATATTAGTCGTTAAATAACCGTTTTGATGTAACGTTGGAAATAAAATATAGGTCACAACGCCGCATTTTCACTCACATCACCACATGCATACACTTAATCGTTATTTTCCTTTTTCTTTTTTTCAAGTTGCATATTCGGAGATATTACAAAATACATTTTACATCTTTATAGCCACTTGTCCTCCTCTACAAAATGTCAGATTTAAAATCATCTTTGGAATGTCATCGCCAACTTCATTTTTTTAAATACGGACCTGGATTTTCTATTTCATTTTTAACAAGCCCTTGAGCTCTCAAAACCAATGATGTAATGCAATAATTTATTTAGAGTATTTAAATGTTCGTATGTGAACAAACACTAAGTGTGATACATCATACACATTTGGGAGGTCGCTTGTTAAAAATGAAATAAAAAATCCAGGTCGGTATTTAAAGAAATGAAGTTGCTGATAAGGTTTCGGAGACGAAACGTCGGATTATAAATCTTAAGGCATTATCTTTAGAGGAAGAAAAGTGGCTATAAAGTTGTAATTTTATTTTGTAATATTTCTTCAAATGCTTTAGAGTATTTAAATGTCCGTATGTGAACAAACACTAAGTGTGATACATCATACACATTTGGGAGATCGCTTGTTAAAAATGATATAAAAAATCCAGGTCCCTATTTAAAGAAATGAAGTTGCTGATAAGGTTTCGGAGACGAAACGTCGGATTATAAATCTTAATGCATTATCTTGTAGAGGAAGAAAAGTGGCTATAAAGTTGTAAATTTATTTTGTAATATTTCTTCAAATGCAGGGTGCAAAAAATAAAAAGGAAAATTACGATTTTCAGATTATACGTAAAAGTCCAAACATATTTCATGTATAATATCCTATACCTGAATTCAACCGTTTCCGTATTACTAATAATTTAAACTCGTCATTTTACCGAAATGTAAGTAATCACCTTTGGAATGTGTTAGGTAATGTCAGATAACAATAATGTATTGAATAATGAATCATCAGTTTCTTGAATCATAACTTACAATGAATCGTAGCAAAAATCTTAATTAGTAGATGTCACTTGTCAATCAATATTTAGTCTCATAGTAGCCAAAGCGAATATTTTTTATATGACTCTTTGTTGAATGTACTTTTAGAATAATAAGTTCTAAACTTTTCTGGTTTTAATTGAATTTATTCAATATTTGAACGTGTAAAAAACGTTATAAACACTACGGTCATTAAGTGTTTTACTGGTTTCGGATCTAATGGCACTAAGCCGACCCTTTGAAATTTGACATACGTTTTTTTGTCCAAAACATTGTATTTTATACCTTGACACTTCCTCCAAATTTCGTTTTGATATTCTGAACGGTTCGGAAAATAAAGAGACTCTTTGTTCTCAATGTAACTAGCCGCCATTTTGTATCCGTAAATAAATTAAAACTGTAATGAATAGAGAATTTGAAGACCTATTAAATGGTGTGTCGTAAGTCACCCCCCCCCCTCATTTTTTCGATACCCTGAAAGGTTCGAAAAACTTTGTGTTCTTAATATATAGAGCTGCTAATATTATCATATACTAAAGACCATTTATTAGCAACTCTGAAGTAATGAACAACAATCTAGCCACTAAGTAATTGAAGAGCTGAAGCCACTTCCAAATATATATACTTATATATATTATTTTACAATTATCATAATACAAGAATACATTAAAGGTATGCCGACTGCGAAGCTAAAACTTTAAAACTAGATAAACCATTTATTTTTATCATTTTTCAGTGATGATTAGGTTTAAAACATTTTAAGCTTTATACTATTAACAGATATTTTAATGTTAATGATATATATTAACAGGTAAAAACAAATACTTTTGAATAGGATCCATATGTTAATGATCGCAACATTTGTATAGTACACATAATAATTCAAAGCTTCTAATAAACACAGAACTCACAATTATTATGAAAATCATGCGATATAACTTACCGCTGATTTGGAATAAACGATTTCATAATCAATCATCGACTGGTGTTCAAGAAGATGCCCATAGTTTCCACTAGAATTTGATGAACGATTGCTACCACCATTTTCTCCTAAAATCCGTTTTTCCGAAGGTACTGGAGGCAGAGGCGTGCTATACAAATGATACAAGATGTAAAATAAATATGGTTATAGTTAGAAGTTAATTTGACCTTAATAACGCAACGGTTCAATATTCTCAAATTTAAACTGATACAGTACTTCACACATACACGTATATTCTCTTATTTACCTTGATAGTTGATATATGAATAAGTTGTTGCAGAAAAAAAATCATTTATATATATATATATATATATATATATATATATATATATATATATATATATATATATATATATATATATATATATCTTGTTTCAAGCATTTTATTGCATGTCTAAAAAATATACATAATACACGAATTAGTACTTTTCAACAAACATACACAAATATTTAACAAGTACTATACGTAACAAAACAAACATTTATAATACTTAAATTGAACAATTAATTAATTAAAATATTTGTTGTGTGTTCAAAAATATTTTAATTAATTAATTGTTCAATAGTTAAGTATCATGAATGTTTGTTTTGTGACGTATAGTACATGTTAAATATTTGCGTATGTTTGTTGAAAAGTATTAATTCTGTATTACATATATTTTTTAGACATGCAATAAAATGATCTTGAAAATGCTTCAAACAAGAACAGAAATGTCGAGCTAGTTGCAGAAAAATAAGTTTCATTAATCAAACCTGTATCCAAGAAAAATAAAACATATATATATATATATATATATATATATATATATATATATATATATATATATATATATATATATATATATATATATATATATATATATATATATATATATATATATATATATATATATATATATATATATATATATATATATATATATATTTATATATATTTTTATTATATTGTATATTAAGCTTTAATTTTTGTAATAAAGAAGCAAAAATACAGAGGTTTGAGTAAAAAAACAGTTAGTTCTAGTCCTATAAACAAGAACACCGCATAAATTAAACGTAGAATAAATGGTTCTATAATTGTATTGATCATAGGCTTTACGGCTAATAGTATAATTCTAATAAATGTTATCCTAATAATGAAAAAATATTTAATACATGAAAACAAAAAAAACTAGTTTTAATATCACAAATGCGCTATATCGACTCTATTTCAGAGCAAACCAACAAGGCGATATCTGAGTTAATATAAAACGCGTCGACTTTTCAAGATCTTATTAATCACATTTTATTTTCTTCTCTTTCAAAATTTAGGTTTTATTAAAAGACGACGCCTTTTTAAAGACCAACCGCAATATTTTATATTTAGCGGAATATTCGGCTCGGCACAAGAATAATGAGATTTCAGTCTGTACCCAAATCGACCTCTAGACTGCAGATATCACGTGATTTAAATAAAGCAGCAGAATAGAGAATTTAAATTCATTCCGATATCCTTCTATATTGCAAACCATGAGATGTTCTTAACACTAATCAACAGATATGAACTGGCTAGGTGCTAATACATACTGAATTATGCTATTAGGTGTTTGCTGGCTTAATGACCCCAGACTTTCCTTTAGCTGGAGAAATCTTTCAACAAGTCTTTGGTGTAGAGGTTGTACGGTAACAGGAGCCAATTTTCCATGAAGATACAGACCTTCTTCTATAACCTACAACAAATATATTGAATCTTTCAACCATGATAAAAGGAAAATATTTTTATGCAAGAAGCTATGAGTGAAACTACGGAATATTTATACATAAAACAGCAAGAGGTCATAACAGTGTTAATTATCTAAAATCAAGGTGTAAAAATTGTAGTGAGCTATCATGTTTTAAATACCGGTACTTTAAATCACATACAAATATTTCATTAAATTCAGATAAACACGTATTTTATTATTTGAATCAAAATATATACTTTTTTAAGACAAGAGTTGCTGAATATGCTGTGTAGATCTAGTAAACAGTATTAGATTAGGTTAAACTGTCTTGCGGGTCCCACAAAATAATAATAATGATAATAATAATAAAAAAAATAATAATAAATTGACTTTATTTAGGAAATATATAAACAAATATGCATCAGTTTAACTCTTAAAAGAGTGAAGTTTAACTAGTTCACAGAAGCGGAGACTGCTATTCTTTCACTTAAGCCTTAAAAATAAGGGAAAGACAAAAAGCTAAAAATAACCTCAATAGGTCACTAAGTAAAGTTACTGCATTACAGAAGGAATCAATATAAATAAATAAAACAATAATAAAAATAGATACATAAAATACAGATAAATACCAATCCATTCATGACTAAACCAAAATTCCTACTCAGTCAGCACATTCCTCTTTAAATTGCTTTGAAATGCTAATGTATTAAATGACTTTATGAAATCAGGATGCCTAATATATTGTTTTGAAGAGCAGCATGAATGCAATTTCTGGAAAAAATATGTTCTATGTCTAGAAATGTGAGAGTTGTTTCGAGAACTGACATTCAAGGAATGAAAGTTTGATCTATTTGACAATAAATTATACAAATATAACGGTTGTCTACGGATAACTATTCGATGTACAAATACAAAAACAAAAGACCACGATGTTGGTGTATATTCAGCCAGTCAAGTAGTAAAATGTATCTAGAGACGTGATCAAATTTCCGAAGTCCAAAGATAAATCGAGCGCATGAATTCTGGACCCTCTGGATGAGGTTCAGGTTCTTTTCCAGAACACATACATATTTTCCATATAAACCTCCGTACCATAATTAAACAAGATATATATACACATCCTGTCCTATTACTATTCGAGAAAACCAGCTAAATGTCTATCGAATAAAATGAATGTAATGCTAAATAAATAAGCTGCTATGCACCACAATCACTCAAGGAAGCGGCAAAGGCGGGATGGTTCCCCTAAGACCTATAATTAAAAGTATCTAAATTTTAGATACTTTTTATGCAAAATTTATAGTATCGGCGATTGAGAATCGTTATCGCCCTAAGCCTACAAAATTGCATTATAATTTTTTGTCTGAAATCTTAGTAACATTGTCAATGTGAACGAAGTTATAAGTTATTCACTTACCCTAGTAGCATTTAATATCAATTCTTGTAGCGTATTCACATAACATTTGTGCTCTGGATAAAGTTTTGCAAATTCTTTGGTAAAAAAGGCTTGTTGATACTTGCTCAATCCACCCTAAAATAGGAAGTTTTCGCCTCGTTACACCTGGATAGACTAGATAGATACTAGATCTAATACTCAAGTTTTAAAACTTAAAAAAAGTTGCAACTTTGCCATGTTTCACGTAAAGTATTTTTTTACTTTTTTAAATTTTACCCCCTGTATATTATATTAAATTTAAATAGAGCATCAAACAACAATTTCAACGACATATAATAATATGGGTCAACAACTATTGACGATCATATTCAGCATGTAAGTTATTTTTTCATAACAGCGTTTTCAAACTGTTTTTTTTTTAAATATTTACGCAGTGTTAGTTATTACAGATAATACTTTATTCAACTCTTTTAGTTTTCTTAACTATTAGCTTAATAAAAGTTACAATCAGTAAATCCAAAAAACTTTAAAGTTTCATATGGTGAGTAACTCTTTGCATATCAAACCACTTTAAACTTATCTTTAGCAGTCATGCATTGTAATTCAGATATTTCGGTCTACCATTGGCCTTATACGAAACCAGACTAAATTTTTATTATGTTGCTTAGGTCATTAATTATATCACAATGTAAAAAAAACTAAGTTAAAATATTTAAACAATCGAATAAATAACTGTAAAATATTAAAGAACACACGTTTGCACGTCTCTCCCGTTTTAAGAAATACTCGTAATGTAAATAATTTTTTTAGTGTTTTAGCTACACAACGTCTCTAATTGAGAAACTGAATTTTTTCACTTACTTTCTGCTTAAGTTACTCAAGATCCTGTCATCTATTTCTATATAGCTTAAAATTTTCAGCTCCCCATGAAAAAAATCCAAGGGGGTAAGATGAGGGTTCCTGTCCCTGAGAGGTCAGGGAACATTTCTACCGAGTCCAATAAATTCTGCAAAATTTATTTTCTATAATCTACAATAAATATTTTTTTCAACAGGTTTTTTTTATGAGAACCTTAAATGAAAAAGTGTATCAACATGGATGCCAAGATTTTGAACAATTTAAGCAAAAAATAATTGAATAAATTTAACTATTCGATTAGAGTAGTTCTGTAGCAAAAGCGATAAAAAACTTGTAGACAGTTACACTCATGTATTGTTCTGAACGGACAACAGATGTAAAAATTTGCTGCATTTTGTTACTTAATTTAAATAATTTATTATTTAAGAATTTTATATTGTATTATAATAAACAACGGTAGACTTATTCAACAATTAATAAGAATGTGATCTAAAACATGTTTAATATGTTTTCCTATGAAGCCGAAATATTTGTATTAATGTATTATCTCAAAAGACAAGTTTGACATGCAGCTAGTTACATACCATACAAAAATTCAAAGTTTTCAACATCTTGTTACTAAAACATTTATTAAGATAATGGTCAAGGGTGCATACAGTATTATCTGTGTGTAAATATTTATTTTTAAATCATATAATCTGAAAGCTTTGTTATGAAAAAATAAATTACATTCTGATGATGATCGTTAATAACTATGAAACAGTGAGTCGTAAAACCATCAGAAACATGGCAACGTGGTAATTTTTTAAGGTCTATGAACTTGAGTAATAGACTATAAATAGAATGAACTTTCTTTTCGATATAGTAAAACTTTGTTAATTCAAAAATAGATAAGAAATAACATACTAGTATTACTGTTTAAGGAATTCTTACCTGTACATTAGCATCAATAATTCCTTGCAATCTCATGGTGAATGGATTTAGATTTCTCTTTGGTTCATGCGTATAAATCGATATGAGTTGCCGTAACTCATTTTCGACGTTTTGCATCGTCTCGCAGGCGTACTGCACAGGTGGAATTTCATCTGACTGCCGATCTACCACTTCAAACCACCTTAAAATTCCTGGTAGTGGTGAAGCTATTTCTAAAATTGTACGTTCTATCCACAGCGTCTAAAATTGATCGAGTACCTCGTATTTTTAAATCCAAGATCTGATTTTTTTTAAATTTTTTTATTTATATAGGATGTTGCATTTTACCTGGGCTAACTCGAACTTTCTTATTTTAAATAAGACAGCCTACATATTATTACCAATTATGATAGTGCGATTAAAGGCGAGTTTAACGATATCTATTAGTATGGGTATTTAATCTAACGTTTCGAATGTATTGCCATTTTTCTTCAGTTTTTGATCTATAAATATAAAAATTCAGTTTCCATAACTTATTTGTAGTTAATAGATTAAGAAGGCCAAAATGGCGAATAAAGTATTATCTGCAATAACTTTTAGTGTCTAAATATTTTTTTAAATTCCACAATTTAAAAGATTTGTTATAAAAAAACAAGTTACCTGCTGAAGATGATCAGTAATAAGTATATTGTTATACATCGATGAAATACTTGATTATTGTTACATTTAAAAAGCTACATTAAAAGAATACGATACGCGCAACATTTTAATTTTTAAAACTTGAGTACTAGACTACAAATAGAACGAAATGACATCTTGACTCTATGACTCTAGCAAAATTTAAAAACTTTTAAAAGTATTTTAATTCTGTCAATTTAAAAATAGATACAAAATTGAAGAAAACTACCATTCGTTGCATTACCGACTCACTATCATAACCTGCAATAATATACAGTGTCTTATGTAAAATAAGAAAGTTTATATCAGCCCGGGAAAAATGCAACACCCTGTATAAATAAAACAAAAAACTTCAAAAGAAACAAAGAACTTTTTAAAATTTAATATGGTAATAATGCGTATGGGCTGCCAGATCTGGGCGTGCATTTTGTACATCAGAAAATTTACCGAATGTGAGATTTTCAGCCGTAATCGTTGTAAGGGCAAAATTAGTTATATAATACCAAAGAAAATAATAGCTACGCTTAAGAAAACTCATCCAATGTAAACTGCCCAGATCCCCTCGATGGATCCTCGCTTTTCAAGCGGCATTATTCGGCAAAACACGATTTAAAGTAGCGAAGCGAGGCTCCAAAGCCGCACGACGTTGTCAAGTAACATGTTTTATCAGATGCTTACAGTTAAGTTTATCGATCAATGGATGAATTAAGATTTAATCTTGTAGCTGTTTATTTATAACTTATTTTAAAATAGTCGCAAACTTACAATATATATTTTAAAAATGTGTCCCGGAATATATGACAATATTTTAATTGTCGGGCTAGCCGAAGAGTCGACAAAGTCAAAATGTTCCGGTTTCCATATAGAAATGAAGACCTATGTAAGAGATAGATAATTAATCCCAACTACGAGCAAAAAAATAGCTACGCTATTATTTTCATTGCTATTAATGCAATTAAATAGAACAACTGCCGCGCGCGTGAATTGAAATAAACGAAGCAACTGTTGTATTCTGTTCCGCCGCCGCGCAGCCACGTGTAGTGCTCTGCTCTTCTAATCAGAAGACATAATTTTCAGGAATCGTTTGCTATACACATATAAAATTCCAGGTACTAGTCGGGCGTCGCGTCGGGTCAACGCTGAAGATAGTCAGGCCGTAAAAATTGCGGTGTTGTTGCACTTAGAGAAACAATCTATTAATTTCTTAGGAATTTTATTTTTCCTATATTAATTACGTAAAAGTTATGTCATCCATAAGCGGAAAAATTAATGATTGATTATAAATGGAAACATGCTTATAACAAATGAATATAAAAACATACTCCTGTAGACTAAATACCTATCATTTTTTTAGGAAATACAACCTTGCTTGGCACCTGAAATTCTAAAATCCAAACATTTATGCAGTGGCGGCTCGTGGCTTATGATGGAGGGGGTTCATAAGTAACAGAACACTTTTTTTCATATGTTACATAACTATTTCCTTAAATATTTTAACCGTGAAAATAAAAAATATCAAAAGGCGATAAAAATAAAAATTTATGTTGAAAAAAAAAAAACATTATAGGAGAAGAAAATCATTTTTATATTACCTACTGTGTACAGTGCTTAAAGGTAAAGTCCACTCTTCTGCTCTTAGCTGCAGAAAACCTGTTGATCACAGTTTCATTGAAGTTTAAAATGCTTTGTAAATGTTTTGTAAAAGAAAACTGTCTTTAACATGAGAAATTATAGTATCACAAACTTCCTAGGCTGCTACAGTTCGGTAAATATATGGGTCTTCATTAATACGGAGCTTTTTAGTTTTGATGGTATGTTCAAAAATTTCATTTTGAATCGTCTGTATGCCGTCCCTTTCTATTTGAATGCAATTTTCGAAAGATGTTATAGCAGCGAGTATTTGTACAGGATCTGTTATTGTTTTTTGTAATTGATCGTATAAAACATCAGCGTGTGGCAATATTTGATGAAAGACAGTTAGCCAGAACACAAACTTTGAATCCTGTAACATATGGAAAATAGCAGTAGCTTGATTGATGGTAACAGTCTGTTTTGAAGTCGCTTCTATTTTTTCCATACACTCTATTAACAATTTTACAGTATTTACAGCTCTGCTTTTAAAATTTCATCTTATAGCCGAAGATCGGGGAACTCTGTGAACAACAATTTCATCCAAAACCGCGACTCGTTGTGGAGAATGAGAAAAAAAATTGGAAATATCAGTTAAAATTGAAAAAAAAAACCTTAACTTCTTGATTCTGACTTGTTGCTTGAGCCAAAATTAAATTCAGCTGGTGAGCGTAAGAGTGAACAAAAAAAGCATAATTATAGTCATGTTTGATAAGAGTTTGCACACAGAATGACGTCCACTTATTACACTCGCGCCGTCATAACTTTGCGAAATAAGTTTTTCTGGTTTATCTAACACTTGTTTTAAATTTGTCTTAATACATTCGGAGAGACTAACTGCATCATGATCAGAAGGATTGATGAAATTCCAAAAGCGTTCAACCGGCGTACCATCAGGCAAAATGTACCTAAATACCGTAGTCATTTGATAACAATTAGCAACGTCAGTTGTTTCATCAGCCAAAACAGCAACATAGTCAGTGTTTGAAATTTCTTTTTTAATATTATCTTGGACCACTTTTAACATGCAATCTAACAACTCGTTTTGAATTGTATTTGAAACACCTTTAAATACAGTTGACTTGACTCAAAGTGACCCTTAAGGGCAACGTCTAACTCTGAACTAAAATTTATTAAACCTCTAAAAATACCGGGATTTGATGAATCGTCTTTTTCGTCGTGGCCACGGAGGGCTATTTCAAAGACTCCACAAAACCTTATACAATCAATTATTTTAGAAAGCACGCACCTGTTCTTTCTAAGTTGTTCGTTTTGTTGTTGAATATTGCGCCTATATGCACCGTCTAACTGCTGGCTTATATCGACCCTAAAAGTTGCAGTTCTAATTGAGCATTCATACGAGTCTGTGTATTTTCGTGCTTTTTAATTTTCTGCGCTAAATGTCCTAAATGGGCTATTCCGTTTTTTGTCCACGCGGGTTCGGTACCGCGACCAAATAACAAACAGCAAACACCAAATAACCGATTGGATACACTACATCCACAAATCCAATTATTTTTGTCATATGTGTCCATCTTAAATTTTCTATTAAAGTCCCTAGATTTGCACTTTGTTGTCTGTGTTAAATTAATTTCAGGTTTGGGCCTACCCGCATTTTTCACTTTAACTTTTTCCTCTAAAGGTAAAGAGCTAAAATTAGCCTTTAAATATTCTACCGTAAAAACGTCCATTTTTATACTTACACTATTTACAGTTGTTTAACAATTCAAAAAAAAACATAAACATATAATTAAAAGTTTAAACGCACCACGCAAACCAAATTTACATCAAATAAAATTCGTAAACTAATGCCAACTGCATATACGCACACCAGAAACTGTGCGATATTTCCTATTAAAATATGCTATATCCCCGCCACCCGCGAGCTAAAAGATACCACAAAAATGCAACGATATAATCGCATGTGCGAATGTATCACCGTTTGCCGGCCCGCCGTCACTCGCGGCCGCATTGAGAAAAGGGTATTAAGGCGGTTTATACTAACTGAACCAATTCAAATAACATTAAGATTAAGGAGGTAATACTTCAATTAAAATTTAGAGTTCCCTTTCTTTTTAATTTTTTGATTACTTTGTGGGGATGCACGTGCTCATGTGCTCCTATGGAGAAGCCGCCACTGCATTTATGTCAAAAGCATTTCACGGACTTAGGTTATAATTATAATTAGTATTATGAAAATCAAGAGTCAATTTTAAAAGTTAAAACACCAACAAAAACTTGTTCCCGACGCAAGCATCACCTCATCCATTTACCCACCTCCACTGCATATATATATATACATCGAAGTGCACCAAAGAAATTTTTACTGGAAAATCAAAATTAAATATTTTCAATATGGATGACGATTTTGACTTACGGTTTTCAGCTTTTGTTTGACCAATTCCTAGAGTAAAAATGTCCATTATTACTAAAACTGGCATTAGAAGCAACATCGAATTCAAGATTGATAGAAAAAATCAAACCCAACAAATCACTATTTAACGTCCACCTCTGTGAACCCTGTATACAATATTCATGTTGGAAAATTTATGGGTGCCAACTTTGTTCATAATGTGATAGATATACCTTTGATTACCACAAGTGGGTGTTGTTCGGCAGATTCTTTTAAAAATTGAATTTTTCGAAAAAATCGCGTATGCCGGAAACGAAGAAAAAATTTCAAAATCACTAGAAATTTTTTTTCGTACCTAGCTCTAGATTATTCTGATAGCACAAAGAGAAAGAGAATTTTTCTATAATAAGAATTCTGGTCGAACAAACATTTAATAAAATGAGAACTATCTTATACAGGGCATAACCCCACAAGTGTGTATTTTAACATGTGACGTTATAGTTGTTTGATTTGTTCTTGTTATTTTATTTAATGTCGAAGGTCTCATGATGCCCGAAAAGGCGAAACACGTCTAACCGTATTATATTCTTTTTGACTGAGACCGAGACTTTGTGTCTTCTTTCTAGTTTAGTCATTTGAAACCAGGTCTCTTAGAGAATATGGACGCTTTCTGGCAGTTTAAAAATCCTAATGTAAAAGAACTCGAAATTTACCAAGCAGGAATAGAAATGAACACATCAATACAACTGGCAACGTTGCAGTCTGCTTTACGAATTTTCCCGTCACGATATTTAATTTATTCCTATATCGGTGACTACATTCAGACACAACGCACTCTGGCGAGGATTAGTAGAGGATCGTTATGAGTCTTCCTAAGCGTAGTTATTATTTTCTTTGATAATACTTACGATGTTAACGAATAAGACATGAAATCTTATTTGAAAAGTAATCATATGCTGAGTCGTATTCACAGCCAGTGAATTGAGAAGCAGCAACATAACTTACCTTAATTTCGTTATCCTTATCTATAATTCCCTTATGAACAGGTCTGTCGCACTGAAACTTTTTAACATCATTGTAATGATAAAATCTAGCTATTTTCTCTGGAATGTCGGTTGCCATTGTAATAGGAGTCGCTTCTGGAATAGGTTTTACGTTGCAAATTTGAATGACTGTAGTGACGTTGTCAAGGATTAGATCTGATTTTAATAATAATGTGTTAAAGTTTAGAAATTATACTAAACGCGATAAACTATTGTGAAATTATTATTTTTTGTTAGGTAACATTGTCTTACTTAAATTAATAATTAATTTATATGAACTAACAAAATGACCATCTTAGTAACACAAATATTAACACAGAAATATTTTACGGAATGTTGAAGATTTAGTTTTTCGCAAAAAGGTACTCTCCCATTATTACTACCACGGAGCGAAATCTCAAATATTCGCATGAATTTTTCTTAGGGTTCCTAAAGGACATTGTGGTCTCAATAAACAAAAATATAATGAAAGGTTTATTGCAATTTAATCAATGTGGGGTTTGTTGAAAGGTGCTATTTCACTACCATTAAAGCAGCAGCACACATTTTTTTGTTAAGTCTGATTTTTTATGATTTATAAAGTATATTTAATATTACGAATATTAAAATTATTAATCTATTATATTTAATTAAAAATTCTGCTGACAAAACTGAGATATGGTTAGTAGTATAGCAGGGGCGGTCCTGGGACACTTCGATGGCATCTTGACCACCGATCGGTCTCAGGAGCTCTTCGGCTCACCTGCCTGCAAGAAGTGTTTACCTGTCACTTTTGTGCACCTGTCTTAAGCGTGACACCTGGTTTGCACAGATAGGTGTTATTTTTGAAAAAAACTTCCAAGAAGCGAGCTTCGCCGAGCCTCGCGTCATCACAAGAGCCGAGCCTCGACTCGCCGAATTCCGAGAATTGTTTTTCTAATAATGTTCGACGTAAGACTAGAGGTCAGGTTCGCAGATAAGAAAAGGTCGAGTACCGAGAATTGTTTTTCTGTTAATTAATATGTTCGACGTAAGACTAGAGGTCAGGTTCGCAGATAAGAAAAGGTCGAGGATGTAGATAAGGAGATGTTTGTGTAGTATTGAGATGAGCAATGTTTGAATAAATACGTAAAATATTAGTTTTTGGAAAAATACCGAGAATAGCTTGTTTTAATTTTCGACGACGTAAGACTAGAGGTCAGGTTCGCAGATAAGAAAAGGTTGAGGATGTAGATAAGGAGATCTTTGTGTAGTATTGAGATGAGCAATAATAATGTTTTAATAAATAATATTTGTTTCTAATAATAACGTATACCAGGTGATTAAAAATATGTATAGCACACATAATTAATATATACGTAAACCTTCTATAAGTGAATACAATTTTTATGCCAAAGATGTAATTGTTCAGTTGAAAAAAATATTAATAAACACTTAAAACATATAGTAAAGTTATTAAAATTTTGTGATACTTGTTTAGCGAATTATGTATTTGGTGTAAATAGTATTAGGTCTATGATTTTAATGTCAAAATAGAACAGTGCAAAAATATGGAAATTAAAATGTAAAAAAAACTACTACGGTTTATTTTATGTGTTGTTAGTTTTACTTAGTGGGTCTCATAATTCGAACTATGGCAGGAGAAAATTCAATTTTGTCTCTTGATATCCAGAGATTTAATTGTGCCTCTGGATTTATTCCAAAAGAACTAGCTGTGTATGATGGAACACGTTGTTCAAATTTTCTTTTCAAACCACCATATAACAAAAGCATGTTAAAAGGCCAGGATTTAAAAACGATATCTTATCTCGAAAACTCATATCATGGTCTAATATGGGAGTCTGGTTTAGTAGACTTGAACGAAATAGCAAATATCTTAGAACATGTGATGAAAAGATATGATGCCCCAAAAATATACGTCAAAGGAGATGAAAAGGTGAATTTTCGAAGAAAATTTATAAGTGCGGAAAAAATTTGGAGAGTGAACCGAAGCTAAACAAGTTTAAGAAAGTTCCCGAATGTCACTTTCACAAGGATCCATATAGCACTACTTGGCATTGTGCATTATCAAACACCAAGTTGTTATATAGTTATAAATACTGTTTTTTTTGTTTAAAGATCAATAAATTATTTGTAGAAAACATGGAAATAAAACGTATATGAAAAAAATATTTATTTTATTAAGTCACTCTACATTATTTTTATCTATCCAACTATTATACTTATCACTGAAACCTAACCATTTTACGAATACTCTATTGTTTTTACGTTTTAACACTTTTTCAACTAAATAAATGTCTGGATATTTAACTTTTTGCAATTGAAGTTCATAGAATCCTTCTTTAATGTCTTGTTTTTCTGCATCTTGAAGTAGGTATGTCACTGGATTTGTAAGTTAACTTTTTTTAATATAAATTCGGTTTGGATTTATAAAAATTTGCACTTATAGTGTGTTATTAGTATAGGTTTTTAATATAAAAAAACATAACATATTTTAATATTTTATTTAATATTATCAGATGATCCGAAACCTTTATTTCCCCTTAATGTCCCAAAAAGAATACTGTTAGTCGATACAAAAGTGCAATTAATAGATTTTTTTGATGATGATTTGTGCAATTTTGTCTGATTTACAAATTTTAGATGCGATGCAATTAATAGATTTTTTTTGATGATGATTTGTGCAATTTTGTCTGATTTACAAATTTTAGATGTGATATTTGAATGATTAAATAAAACTATAAATACATTCTTGATCAATGATGCCCGCTCCGACGTCGATTCCATATTTGGCCCGATCTTGAATGGATTTCAGCGTAGAATCCTTGTGGTATTTCAATTTGTATGCCTGTGTCAATTTTTGATGATGGTTCAATGGTGTGGTCTTCTACGCTGAAAAGATCGAATCCAGCCGCTTCAGAGGTAAATTGTCTAGGAGCTAGAGCCTCTGGGTGTGTTTTTTGTTAATTTAATCTGAAAAAAAGTAAATTTAGTTATTATATGAAGTAAATATTGGTATTCAACAAATTTATTAATTTAATGCCTGCCTGTATAGTTGGTTTTGTTGTTGTTGTTGATGATGAGACTGATGTTTTATTCGTTCTAATCTACGAAATTCCCTTTTTACACTTTTTGAAGCACCTATCGGACTTTGTCGCAGTACCAAATGGTTGGATACGTAACGGATAAGATCATAAGTTTCGAATGTTCCATCTTCATCCCAGCTATAATCAACCAATTGTGATGATGATGGTACTGCTGTTGTTGTTGTTGTTGCTGTTGGTGCTGCTGTCAACGATATCGACGACGACGACGACGATGATGATGGTGCATCAAAAAGTTTGGTTCTTGGTGTAGTCATTCTTTTTTGATTTATTCTAAAAAAAAATTTAAAAAAATAGTAATTTTTTTGTATATCCTATTTATTATAATATTTTTTGATATATTTAATTTTTTAGAATATAACCTTTTAATATTGTTGTTTACTTTTTGTTCTAGGTGCTTTATTCGAAACAGATAATAGATAAATTAAAAAAATTAAAAACATGAATATTGTTTTTTTATTAGGTAAATTTTAGTTTTAAGGAAATCCCCATGGTAAAGTATCTGTATATTTGTAATTGACGATTCTTTTATCGTCGTAAGGATTGAGAGCAACTTTTTTCTGATTAAATGTATAAACTTTATGTAATTTTGATACAATCATTTTTTGATTAACATTATTACAAGTATTATTAAAAATACGTTGATAATAGTCATCAAAAGTTATAGTTTTAAGTGCAGTTTTATTAATTCCCTTTGCTTTTTTATAATGTTATAATTTTGAATAAAATTATCAGTTCCTTTTAAATCTATTCCTTGATTTTTCATTTTTTTAATCTTTTCTAATTCCATTTGTGTTTCATATACTTTTATGGAATACCTTTTAGATTTAAGACCTATAAATTCTAACATAATTGTTCCATTTAGTTCATCTTTCATTAATCCTAAATTTTTTTACTTTTTGAGGGCATATTATATATACGTTGTTATAAGGATAATCTAAAGTATCAAATAAATGAATATCTTCTTTAATATGTTGATAGATATCGTCAACGAGAAAAAAAATGATATATTAAAGAATCGGTATCTGTATACAAAAGTTTTGCGTTAGATCCAAATTTATTTTTTATATAGTTATAATGAAAGTCATAAAGAAACGTTTTTTTGACAGATCCAAAAAAAAAAAAATGATGAAACCAACTAAATATTGGTTTTATTTATTTTTACTTCTAATAGTGACATTTCGATAAGAACAATGTCATTAGAAATACAAGTACAACTATGAAAATTTGGTTGTGAAATATAAAAATTTGCTCCAAATCTACCATTCCATCTTGTTACTAACTTAATATCTTTATGTTTGCGTACGTTTTCTATTGTTTTTCCAAAGAATGCATTATTTAATAACTTAAAAAAAAAATTCAAAATCATTTTTGCTTTCTTTTCGTAAATTTGTATTTAAATCAATATGTTTTTTTTTTAACCAACTTGATTGATCAAATTTTAATACTTTATCTATTTCTATAAGTTTTAATCCTAATTGTAAAGCTTGTTTTAAATTTCGATAATGAATTACATAATTTTTTTTAAATAAAAAATGTAGTTAGCAATTTTGAAAGTTTTGATTTTGGTGGACATAAATGTTCCGGACAAAGTGGTAAATCTTTATGTAATTGAAAAAAGTTCTCTAGGATATTCTATATCAACTTCAAATATATATCCAATGGCGCTATCGTCAGCAATATTTAAAATAATATTAGGTGTAAAATTATTTGGATTACTCCATTTAAAATTTTTTGAGCTAATGGTAAACTCATTGCTGCACCATATGAATTATTAACATCAAAATACATTAAATAAGATTGAGTTAATTTTGAATCGTAAGATGTTTCCATATATTTATTATTAGCTTTACCATATCTATTCGAACATTGAGATATACCTCCTCGAATACCTCTTTCGATGAATAAAAGCATGTCAATGTCAGTTAGTAGTAATTCTAATTCGATACCTTGTGACAAAACAATTTGATAAGTTAAACCTGGAACTGTATAGGTCCTCAATGCATCTAGTTCGTATGTTTTTAGACACATGTCTCTAAAGTTTTCAAAAATATCAGCCAAAAGCAGAATTGTTGATATTAAAAGTATTCCAAAAACGGTTTGAGACAAAACAATATTCATCTTGTGAAATATTTTTACCACTAATGGAACTATAAAAAGATTCTATTTTCGGAAATGTTGTGTCTTTTAATTGTTCCCAACAATCTAAATATCCATATGGAAAAAACTCCTTTACGTGATAGTAATTCAAATTCGGTATTTGATGTATAAAAACTTTTAAGAATATTTTTTTATCATTAGCTAAATAAGAGGATAAATTGTTAATACTGGAAGACATAAATCTATAAGAATCCAGAAATCTAAAATTAATATTTGTATTTTCTATATCTTTCTTTATTAATTATAATTGTAAAGGGAAAAATTATTTTTTTCCCTTTACATTAAGACTGAGTGCTTTAATTAAGAAATAACTATCGTAGCCGGAGAGAGATTGTAGAATAATACAAGTGTCATGGGGTCAGTTACGCAGATAACAAAAGGTCAATTACAATTACAAGATGAATGAGTAGCACCACGAAACTGACAATGATCTCTAACTTTTTTTCTTCATCGAATGCAAATGGTTTTTTACAAATAAAACAATGAGATACAGAATAAAATGTACGTAATTCTTCTTTGTTTAAAGGTTTTATTGGAATTATATTTTTAAAAATTTTGTCAACTTGGTATGTAATATTCTCAAGTTCTTTTAGGAACCATTCAATGCAGTCTTTTCCTGTAAATATTTTAAAATATGATAAAGAATTATTATATTTAAAATAATATGTAATGCTGAAAGCTTTATGTTCTTGATATATTGTAGTCGTAGTAGTAGTAGACTTTGAATTAATTGTGTTTGGATTTATTTTTTCTAAAATACTTTCTAAATCGGCATAAATTGCAAAAGGAACTCTTTGTTTAAATTTAAAATTTGTAAATTTTAAAATATTGTTATCATCAGATGGTAAAGTTATTTTGGTTTTATTCATAGTTTTACAACGAATTAAATGTTTTTGAAGATTTTCTTCAGTTTTAAAGTGATTTAAACATCTTTCACAAAACCATTTTTTGTGACTTATATTTCCCATTTGTTGGTTTAATACACGTGATAGATCTTTAATTTAAGCAAAATGATATATATTTGGATAGTTATTTTCATCATTAAAATAATCTATTTTATTATTACAAGGAATCATTAGTAAATTTATTTTTGGAGAATAATTTTGTTGACTTGAACACAGTGGAACAATTTGAGATTTTTTTTATAGTGAAAATGTTAATTGATAATTTATTTAATATTTCAAATTTTAATATATTTTTAATGCATATGGGAAATTCAATGTTATCATACTTTAATACCTCACTAAAATGAGGATAAGAAGATGTTCTGTTTATATTTCTGTTTTTTTATCACTTACTGGATATAAAGCACATACAATTGACCATAAAAACAATATTGATCATTATTTTTAATGTTAATAATTCCTTTGTATGTTTAAGAAATTGAGGTATTCCTGTGTAAGTTGAAAGGTCAACATTTATAGGGTAAAATTATTTATATTCACTTTTAAATGTAAAATTTCATATAACGCAAAACCAGAATCTCTTTCTTGAAATTCTTCCAATTTTTTAAAAATTTTATTTTTCGCATTTTCAGTATACCAATTTCTTTTAGAGCAGTATTATTGTGAATAATTTCGTTTTCTGTAGAAAAATGTTTTTAATCAGTTTCCAAATTATGAGACTTAATAAACATTGCGGAAAATACAATATTAACTTTTAATAGATTTTTTTTAATTCGTTTTTTATCTGAATTCAAAAACTTTTATATGCTTTATTTAAAAAAATTGTTGGATCTTTAATATTTAAGTTTATAATAGCACCTGTTCGTATTCGTTCCTGAAAACACGATTCAATATCTTCCAATAATAAATTTTTTTTTAATTATTTTTAAATAGAGCAGAACGACAAAATTTTATTCTTTTTTGATTTTTAAAATTTTCCTTATAATTTGTTAAATAAGTTAAACTTGATTCAATTTTTGAAAAATTTGCAATACATTTTGATTTACTTTTTTGACAGTTATTAATTAATTTTATTATTTTATTTAAATATTTTATCCAAAATAAATATTCATCTTTTTTTTAATTAATCTGCTTACCTGCTCGATTTTATGTAGCACTTACTGACCAACTGATCAAGAGTATGTAAGCTAATTTCAGAATTAACATCCATTTTTATAATGGACTGAAGTCTATTAGAATAGTTGAATAGGGATCTAGGTATATACATATTTTTTTAAGTTGTTGCAGTGAATTAGATTTTATTATAATACATAAGATAATTTCAGTGAATCCAAAATAATAAAGTTAACAAATTAACCCACAATTAAAGAAATAAGTTATTACACCTTACATAAAAAATATATTCTATTTACAAATTAAGTAATCATTTCTACTGCCTAGTTGCATATGTAAATGTAGGTAATGGTTTTGTTATTATACAATAGGAGAGGTTTGAGTTTTTTGTATTATTCCATTTAAACATTTCATAAGAAATACATTTATCTTAAAATTTATATTTTTTCAAATATAATATGTTTGAAACTAAATTTCCTAGTTTACCCTCCCATTAAAACAAGAATCCACATCTTCCCAAACTGATTTTCTTTTCAACAGACCCTTGTTATTTTTTAAGTGCAATTTAAAACGTAATAAAAAGTGTTTTTAAAATTGACAAATTACTTTCTATTAAAGTTTTTGCATATACCATAAAAAAAATCAGTAACTTTCAAAGAAAATCAAAATAAATACTATTATTTAATTAAATGGAATTTTGTATATAGACAAGCTCGAAAAAGTGACTGTCAAAAATATTATCTAGTTAGACTTCGTTTTGAAAAAAAAATTAAAGAATGTGAAAGTGTACTTGAAAAAATTCGAAATACAGAACATAGATATAAAATATACAATGAAAGGATAAATATATTAAATAAGTAAAATAAGTTTAAAAAAATAAGTAAGTTCCTGTTAAATAAATATAAGTTGATTCATGACAACTAAAGCCATCTTTAACGGAATATTAATTTTATCTTTTACCAATACCACGATTGTAGATGGTGTCGTAGACATTTGTTTTTTTGATTTTAAAACTTTTTAATTAGAAAAAAATATATTTATATATAGAACTATTAAAATGTAAAAAAACTAACTCCGCATCCAGTCGTTCAGTTAGAATTTATGTAACATCGTAAGTATTTTATTTGGGGAACACAGTGAAAAAAAGTATACAAATATTATTTACTTACCCAAAAAAAAATTTAAAATATTTACTGAAATTACACGTATCACTATTATCTAACTAATCCAAATAATTTATTCTAAGATTTGGTTGTTTTATTAAAATTTTGTTTTGAACTATTTCCATTTCATCTTCCTCGAATAAAGTTACTTTTGAAATTTTATTAACTTTTTTTTTATAAAGTTTGTGAATATGAAAATTTGACAATGTTGATGATCCCTGATTGGGAACGAAATTCGTTTTAAGTAAATTAGGAAATTTAGCTTCAAACTTATTGACAGGTCTCTGCTCAACAACAAAATTAGTTTTAGACATTCTTTTTTTGTCAAATCACTTTTACAGTACTTGTTAATGGATTATATTTTATTAATCGATCGTGTAAAATTAAACAATATGCACTAGTATTTTCTGGAACTGAAGAACTTGTTTCAAATTCTATACGAATATCAACAAACGAATAGAGAGAGAACTGATACCAAACGCAAACTCTGGACGAGTATAAATACAAATTTATCATTGAAAAAAAATTTGAGATTTTGACGTAGACGACGATCAAAGTATTCATTAATTTCAAAGGAAATTTTCAACAAAATTTGCTCCGTTACATATTGGAACACCACGTCCACAGTAAATGCTTCTTTATCTTTTATCATAATTACTAGCAAAAACAGAAATTTTCCTAATATTTTGCAACGTGAGTTATATTCGATAACGAAAAAATAAAAATGCAATGTACGTCGTGCAACGTGACTTGTATTTGATAACTGAAAATAAAAATGCAAAGGTCATGCAACGTGACCTATATTTGATAAAACATGTTTTTGGTGCAACGTGACTTATCTTCTGGAAAATTTTACATATACATGATTATACCATGCTACTTTGCGTGTGTGTGTGTGTTGTCAATAGAAATGACGCGAATGATTGATAAGAGTTTTGTATATAAATTATCATGCACACACCGAACCTGTCGAGTACATCGCTCTTGTCATTATATCATTTCCAAGTGAGGCGGTCCGAAAAACTGAAATTGTAAGTAGATTACTTAAAACAAAAGAATATTACCAAACGCATGTTCGTTATCTAAACAAAAACAATTGCCATTATTAAAAAATGTTTAAAAAATAGTTCATGTGTTCGTCGTTATAATAGAGTGGAAAGTAATTTGTCAATTTTAAAAACACTTTTTATTACGTTTTAAATTGCACTTAAAAAATAACAAGGGTCTGTTGAAAAGAAAATCAGTTTGGGAAGATGTGGATTCTTGTTTTAATGGGAGGGTAAACTAGGAAATTTAGTTTCAAACATATTATATTTGAAAAAATATAAATTTTAAGATAAATGTATTTCTTATGAAATGTTTAAATGGAATAATACAAAAAACTCAAACCTCTCCTATTGTATAATAACAAAACCATTACTTACATTTACATATGCAACTACGCAGTAGAAATGATTACTTAATTTGTAAATAGAATATATTTTTTATATAAGGTGTAATAACTTATTTCTTTAATTGTGGGTTAATTTGTTAACTTTATTATTTTGGATTCACTGAAATTATCTTATGTATTATAATAAAATCTAATTCACTGCAACAACTTAAAAAAATATGTATATACCTAGATCCCTATTCAACTATTCTAATAGACTTCAGTCCATTATAAAAATGGATGTTAATTCTGAAATTAGCTTACAGACTCTTGATCAGTTGGTCAGTAAAGTGCTACATAAAATCGAGCAGGTAAGCAGATTAATTAAAAAAAAGATGAATATTTATTTTGGATAAAATATTTAAATAAAATAATAAAATTAATTAATAACTGTCAAAAAAAGTAAATCAAAATGTATTGCAAATTTTTCAAAAATTGAATCAAGTTTAACTTATTTAACAAATTATAAGGAAAATTTTAAAAATCAAAAAAGAATAAAATTTTGTCGTTCTGCTCTATTTAAAAATAATTAAAAAAAAATTTATTATTGGAAGATATTGAATCGTGTTTTCAGGAACGAATACGAACAGGTGCTATTATAAACTTAAATATTAAAGATCCAACAATTTTTTTAAATAAAGCATATAAAAGTTTTTCAATTCAGATAAAAAACGAATTAAAAAAAAATCTATTAAAAGTTAATATTATATTTTCCGCAATGTTTATTAAATCTCATAATTTGGAAACTGATATAAAAACATTTTTCTACAGAAAACGAAATTATTCACAATAATACTGCTCTAAAAGAAATTGGTATACTGAAAATGCGAAAAATAAAATTTTTAAAAAATTGGAAGAATTTCAAGAAAGAGATTCTGGTTTTGCGTTATATGAAATTTTACATTTAAAAGTGAATATAAATAATTTTACCCTATAAATGTTGACCTTTCAACTTACACAGAAATACCTCAATTTCTTAAACATACAAAGGAATTATTAACATTAAAAATAATGATCAATATTGTTTTTATGGTCAATTGTATGTGCTTTATATCCAGTAAGTGATAAAAAAAAACAGAAATATAAACAGAACATCTTCTTATCCTCATTTTAGTGAGGTATTAAAGTATGATAACATTGAATTTCCCATATGCATTTAAAACATACTAAAATTTGAAATTTTAAATAAATTATCAATTAACATTTTCACTATAAAAAAAATCTCAAATTGTTCCACTGTGTTCAAGTCAACAAAATTATTCTCCAAAAATAAATTTACTAATGATTCCTTGTAATAATAAAATAGATTATTTTAATGATGAAAATAACTATCCAAATATATATCATTTTGCTTTAATTAAAGATCTATCACGTGTATTAAACCAACAAATGGGAAATATAAGTCACAAAAAATGGTTTTGTGAAAGATGTTTAAATCGCTTTAAAACTGAAGAAAATCTTCAAAAACATTTAATTTGTTGTAAAACTATGAATAAAACCAAAATAACTTTACCATCTGATGATAACAATATTTTAAAATTTACAAATTTTAAATTTAAACAAAGAGTTCCTTTTGCAATTTATGCCGATTTAGAAAGTATTTTAGAAAAAATAAATCCAAACACAATTAATTCAAAGTCTACTACTACTACGACTACAATATATCAAGAACATAAAGCTTTCAGCATTACATATTATTTTAAATATAATAATTCTTTATCATATTTTAAAATATTTACAGGAAAAGACTGCATTGAATGGTTCCTAAAAGAACTTGAGAATATTACATACCAAGTTGACAAAATTTTTAAAAATATAATTCCAATAAAACCTTTAAACAAAGAAGAATTACATACATTTTATTCTGTATCTCATTGTTTTATTTGTAAAAAACCATTTGCATTCGATGAAAAAAAAAGTTAGAGATCATTGTCAGTTTCGTGGTGCTACTAATTCATCTTGTAATCATCTTGACCTTTTGTTATCTGCGTAACTGACCCCATGACACTTGTATTATTCTACAATCTCTCTCCGGCTACGATAGTTATTTCTTAATTAAAGCACTCAGTCTTAATGTAAAGGGAAAAAAATAATGTTTCCCTTTACAATTATAATTAATAAAGAAAGATATAGAAAATACAAATATTAATTTTAGATTTCTGGATTCTTATAGATTTATGTCTTCCAGTATTAACAATTTATCCTCTTATTTAGCTAATGATAAAAAAATATTCTTAAAAGTTTTTATACATCAAATACCGAATTTGAATTACTATCACGTAAAGGAGTTTTTTCCATATGGATATTTAGATTGTTGGGAACAATTAAAAGACACAACATTTCCGAAAATAGAATCTTTTTATAGTTCCATTAGTGGTAAAAATATTTCACAAGATGAATATTGTTTTGTCTCAATCCGTTTTTGGAATACTTTTAATATCAACAATTTACAAGAATATGCAGAATTATACCTTAAAACTGACGTTTTCTACTTTTGGCTGATATTTTTGAAAACTTTAGAGACATGTGTCTAAAAACATACGAACTAGATGCATTGTGGACCTATACAGTTCCAGGTTTAACTTATCAAACTGTTTTGTCACAAGGTATCGAATTAGAATTACTACTAACTGACATTGACATGCTTTTATTCATCGAAAGAGGTATTCGAGGAGGTATATCTCAATGTTCGAATAGATATGGAAAAGCTAATAATAAATATATGGAAACATCTTACGATTCAAAATTAACTCAATCTTATTTAATGTATTTTGATGTTAATAATTCATATGGTGCAGCAATGAGTTTACCATTACCTCAAAAAATTTTAAATGGAGTAATCCAAATAATTTTACACCTAATATTATTTTAAATATTGCTGACGATAGCGCCATTGGATATATATTTGAAGTTGATATAGAATATCCTAGAGAACTTTTTTCAATTACATAAAGATTTACCACTTTGTCCGGAACATTTATGTCCACCAAAATCAAAACTTTCAAAATTGCTAACTACATTTTTTATTAAAAAAAAAAAAAATTATGTAATTCATTATCGAAATTTAAAACAAGCTTTACAATTAGGATTAAAACTTATAGAAATAGATAAAGTATTAAAATTTGATCAATCATGTTGGTTAAAAAAAAACATATTGATTTAAATACAAATTTACGAAAAGAAAGCAAAAATGATTTTGAATTTTTTTTTAAGTTAATAAATAATGCATTCTTTGGAAAAACAATAGAAAACGTACGCAAACATAAAGATATTAAGTTAGTAACAAGATGGAATGGTAGATTTGGAGCAAATTTTTATATTTCACAACCAAATTTTCATAGTTGTATTTCTAATGACATTGTTCTTAACGAAATGTCACGATTAGAAGTAAAAATAAATAAAACCAATATTTAGTAGGTTTCAGCATTTTTTTTTTGGATCTGTCAAAAAACGTTTCTTTATGACTTTCATTATAACTATATAAAAAATAAATTTGGATCTAACGCAAAACTTTTGTATACAGATACCGATTCTTTAATATATCATTTTTTTTCTCGTTGACGATATCTATCAACATATTAAAGAAGATATTCATTTATTTGATACTTTAGATTATCCTTATAACAACGTATATATAATATGCCCTCAAAAAGTAAAAAAATTTAGGATTAATGAAAGATGAACTAAATGGAACAATTATGTTAGAATGTATAGGTCTTAAATCTGAAAGGTATTCCATAAAAGTATATGAAACACAAATGGAATTAGAAAAGATTAAAAAAATGAAAAATCAAGGAATAGATTTAAAGAAACTGATAATTTTATTCAAAATTATAACATTATAAAAAAGCAAAGGGAATTAATAAAACTGCACTTAAAACTATAACTTTTGATGACTATTATCAACGTATTTTTAATAATACTTGTAATAATGTTAATCAAAATTACATAAAGTTTATACATTTAATCAGAAAAAAGTTGCTCTAAATTTTTACGACGATAAAAGAATCGTCAATTACAAATATACAGATACTTTACCATGGGGATTTCCTTAAAACTAAAATTTACCTAATAAAAAAACAATATTCATGTTTTTAATTTTTCTAATTTATCTATTATCTGTTTCGAATAAAGCACCTAGAACAAAAAGTAAACAACAATATTAAAAGGTTATATTCTAAAAAATTAAATATATCAAAAAATATTATAATAAATAGGATATACAAAAAAAATACTATTTTTTTTTAGAATAAATCAAAAAAGAATGACTACACCAAGAACCAAACTTTTTGATGCACCATCATCATCGTCGTCGTCGTCGTCGTCGTCGTTATCGTTGACAGCAGCACCAACAACAAAGCAAGCAAGAACAGCATAAGACAATGGTA
>JAUTXW010000722.1:0-246021 GCA_030620095.1 Kuschelorhynchus macadamiae
TAAATGTTCATTCGACGATAATTATTCTAAATTTGAAAAATATAGAGGTCAAAATTGTGATACATTATTTATAAATTCTTTAGAAAGAGATGTGTATAACATATACAATAAATATTTAAAGACTCCTAAAAAGATGATTCCTTTGAACGAGCTGGACAAAATTTATCATAACTATGAAACAGTTTATCATATTTGTAATAAACCTCTTTTAAATGACAGGGTTGCAGATCATTGTCATATAACCGGTCTTTATAGAGGTCCAGCTCATTCACTCTGCAACATAAATTACAGAATACCTAACTTTATTCCAGTTATATTGCATAATTTGCGTAATTATGATTCTCATCTATTTCTTAAAAAATTATGCTTAAACAAAGAACAACTAACAGTTATCGCACAAAACAAGGAAAAATATATTTCATTTGAAAAGCTTATTCATGTGGATAACTATTTTGATAAAAAGACACAAAAGGCTAAGAAAAAAAATATATCATTAAGGTTTATTGATTCTTTTCAATTTCTATCCCATTCTTTATCAAAACTCTCTGAAAGCTTAAAAGATGAACAATGTAAGGAAATAAAAAAAATTTTCAATGATGAAGAAAGATTTAAACTTATTCGGCAAAAAGGTGTATTTCCTTACAATTATATTGATGATTATTTAAAATTAGAAGAAACAACTTTACCTCAAAAAGACCAATTTTATAATACTTTAACGGATGAGCACATCAGTGATGCAGAATACCAAAGAGCTGTAAAGGTTTGGCAATTGTTTAAATGTGAATCTCTTGGTCAATACTCCGACGTTTACTTACTCTCTGATACTTTACTTTTGGCAGATATTTTTGAAAATTTTAGAAGCACTTGTTTATCCACATATAAGCTCGATCCAGCTCATTTTTACACTTTTCCAGGTTTATCTTGGGAGGCGTGTTTGCGTTATACTGGAATAGAGTTAGAATTGTTAACTGATCCAGATATGATACACTTTTTCAAAAAAAGCGTTCGCGGTGGTGTGAGCTCTTGCATTTGTAGAAAATCTGAAGCTAATAATCCATTTCTTTTAAATTTTGATCCTTTAAAGCCAACTAAATACATAATTTATTATGATGCAACAAATTTGTATGGTTATGCAATGTCACAGCACATTCCAACGGGAGATTTTGTTTGGTTAACAGATAAAGAAATCAATGATTTAAATATTATGAATATTTCTAAAAAATCTAATAAGGGATATGTTTTAAAAGTTGATTTAGAATATCCTACAAGTCTACATTCCTATCATAACGATTTTCCGTTTTGTCCAGAAAACTTTAAACCGCCAAATTCTAAATGCATAAAATTAATACCCAATTTAAATGATAAATCAAAATATGTTATTCACTATCAATTATTAAAACAATGTTTGGAACATGGACTCAAGTTAACTAAAGTTCATAGAGTTTTACAGTTTTCTCAATCTGATTGGTTGAAAAAATATATAGACTTGAATTCAAGATTAAGAAATGATTCAAAGAATGAATTTGATCGTAATACTTACAAGTTGGCAAATAATAGTATTTATGGCAAGACTATGGAAAATGTTGATAGGAGAATTGACGTAAGACTTGTTACAGAGTGGGAAAAAAATAGAAGAAAAGATGGTGCTGAGAATTTAATTGCAAAACCATATTTCAAGGACTTAACAATATTTTCTGAAAACTTGGTAGCTATTCAAATGCAAAAGATTCAAGTTACTTACAATAAACCAATATATGTAGGCTTCTCAATATTAGATATATCTAAAACTGTCATGTATGATTTCTTTTATAATTTTTTAAAACCTCTTTATCAGGAAAATATTTCACTTTTATACACCGATACCGATTCGTTCATTTTAGAAGTCACAACTCCAAATATTTATTCTGACATGATAAAAAATATTCACAAATTTGACACATCTAATTATGAATTTAATAATATTCATGAAATGCCTATTACAAAGTCAGTTATAGGAAAATTCAAAGATGAATATGCTGGTGAACCCATTACTACTTTCTTTGGTACTGGAGCAAAAGCATATTGTATTAAAACGGAAAACAGTTTAACAAAAAAAGCAAAAGGTGTTAAAAAAAGTGCAATTAAAAAGCAGTTGGATTTTATTCATTATAAAGATGTTGTTGAAAATCATTCTAAAACCTTTTGTTCAATGTATGTTTTTCGATCTAGACAACATACAATTTTTACAGAGTTAATTAATAAATTGGCTTTGAGTTCCGAAGATGATAAGCGGTATAAAATTCCCTATAGTTTTAATACATTAGCTTGGGGACACCAAGATATTGCTTTGTATCAATGGAATGCAGAACATGAAGATTTAGATATATTTATGTAGATATTATAAGGTATTTAAATTTGTTGTTTTTGAAACCAAAGTTAGTCTTCATAAGTCTTTCACAAAATGTGCTTAGAAACTTTTGACAAAGAAATTGATAACAGTTATTTTAAAACATATGAAAAACGACTTTCCACTTTTAAAAAATGGAAAGGAAAATTGAGACCAGAAGTGTTAGCTGGAGCTGGCTTTTACTATACTTCAATCAATGATATTTGTAAATGTTTTTATTGTGGTATTGAAATTTTTGATTGGTTAAGTTATGATGATCCTATTGTGGAGCATAAGAAATTTGCTAGGAATTGTGATTTAAATAACTGTTTATGGAAAAATAGGAATCGAATAATTGTAACCATTCAAAATAAGTCTTCAAGCTACACATTTTATATAGTATTATTAATATCCTTATTTATGAACTTTTACATATATTTAAATTGAGTATTTTATTGTTATTTTTTTACAACTGCTTTTGCTTTCGTGGTGAAAGTATCTGCTTAATGTTAATAAATTTGGAATATTATTATTAATTTGTTTTAATGACTATCAGTAGATCTCAATTTATTCTTCTTTATTTTATTTTCCAAAATGTTTTTTATGTTCATCATCCCCCTGGCGTAACACAGTGTGAAATATGTTTTTCTAATAAAACAGACGTCACTCTAAGTAAATATTGTAAATTTATGAAAATTGGATTAATTAACAATAGTACAATTAGTTGGATGGAACGAATAAATGGAAATGAAAATGCAAGTAAATTTTTTAAAATTTTGTATCATTATCCAAATCGATCTATTTTTGATACAAATTGGATAGAAAGGTTAGAGTTTAAAAATAATCAGTTACAAATTTTAACCCCCAACTGTACCAATTATTATGACGGATTCAAAAATTATTACTTTTCCATCATTAGTGTTACATTAAACTTTGCATTATTTTTATACATTACCATTTTAATTATTTATCTTTATTACAAATTTCAAACTGGAAATCTATTTTTTCATTAATCCATTTTAATCAAAACTTTAAAGAAAGTGGGGATGAGAATATTTAAGTACAAGAATAACACAATATGTTTCAGTCTCGTTTAGTCATTATGAACAACGCCGTGGTTCATAAACCTTTGGAAACGCTTCTTAATTCAAAAATTTATTTTTTAAATAATTCTTTGTCAAAATTTGTTCTTGTTGGCATTAGTTTAAATGATTTTTCTCCAAAAATTGTAATTGGTGGAAAAACTGGATTTTCAATCGCACTAACCGAAGAAAATTGGAAAGACATTTGTGTTCATCAAGGAATTATTGTAAACAATTTCTACTTTCCTCAAGTTGATCAAACCAGTGTGAATATAAACAACATTCATCTGCAGGTTCAGAAAATAAATGATACCCCTGTTCTACAAATTACAAAAGGCCCACACTTCATATACTTAGGACAAGAGTCTTTGGACAATTTGTGGCGATTAAAGGAAATTATTGATTATAGATTATCTATACTTAAAAGGCAAGAATTCAATACATATTTCAAAATATTTCAAAATAATATTTCATCTGATTGTGGCGACTTGTGTACGCATGTTTATAATATAATAAGTCCAACAGAAAATCCTAACAGTGAAAATGTTTCAACTATGATGGAATTACTTGCTTTATATCCTGAACAAATGGAAAACAAATTGAAGCAAAATGGAACAAAACGAAAATATTACGAAGAAAACAATGAAAATGGATCAAAAAGAAAATATTACGAAGAAAACAATATCTTTTCTGGAAGAGAACAATAAGGTGCATGTGTTAGTGAAGTGGAGCTTTGCTTACAGACAAGCCCGTAGGAGTAACTTTCAGATGTGGTACTTAGATAGACTCCGTTTTGAAAAAAGAATAAATGATTGTAAACTTATTCTAGATTCGATATTATCTGAGGAACATAGAAATAAAATATATTTGACACGTTTTAATAAAAATTGTATTTGATGTTTTACTTAATAAAATTTTAGTTTAGTAAATGTGAATTTTATTTGAAATTAATTAGCACATTAAGACTTTGTAATTTGTATCAGCTAAAGCATAAAGTGAGGAACAGAAATAAAACAAATTTAACTAAAATTTAATTTCAATTTAATTAAACAATATTTTTTTTATCAATCCATGTATTATATTTTTTATCAAGTCCTAACCATTTCACATAAACTTTGTTTCCTTTCCTTCTCAAAATCTTCTCAATAAGATACACATCGGTATGCTTTACTTTTAGTAATTCTTGCTCATAAAAACCACCCAGAATGTCCTGATTATCTTCGTCTTGAATTAAATATGTCCAAGGGTTTGTCATCTTAACTTCTTTAATGTGGAATATCTCATTTGACCAATTTGGTGTGTAACCTTTTGAAAATGCCTCTCGATGCTTGCTTATTCGTACGTGATCACCCACTTTAAACTTTGGAGATTTTATATCTAACGTTTTAGCATGAGTAAATGCAGATTTCAAGATTCTATTTTCATTTGTTTTATTTACTTGTTTTGGCTTCATTCCTATTGAAGAATGTTTTGTATTGTTATAATCTTTTACAATATCCGCTAATATATTAAACCATTTGTAATTTCCTTGAATGCTAAATATTTTCCACATATTATTCTTTAAAGTCCTGTTCACTCTTTCTACTATACTCGCTTTCAAATTGGAAAACGTGCTATAATGGTTAATTCGAAATTGTTGCATCAAATTTTGAAAATTTACATTGAAAAACTCTCTTCCTCTATCCGTTTGCAAGTTTTTTGGTGGAGTTTTTGCACTGATTAATATTTTTTTCATTGCCGCTGTTACGTCTTTTCCAGATTTAGATTTTAACGGTTCGGCCCAAACATACTTAGAAAATACATTTATGGTAATCAAGATATATTTAAATCCCTTATTAAATTTGGCATAGGGTAACATTTCAACCAAATCAGCTTGAAAAAGATCATTTAACCCTTTCACTACCACCCTTCTGCGTTTGTAGTTTTTTCTAGCAGGTTTATGTAATTCATTAACGACTTGCTGTTTAACGGTTGTCATGACAACAAACTTGTTTATTCAATTTTAAGGAAGTTCACTTTCTATGTTTTGTAATAATTCGAAATATAACTTTTATATGTTTTTTCCCATTCATTCAATTTATCAATTTGTATTGTATAACTTTTTTCATTTAAAATTTTACTAATTTTAGTAATCTCCTTTTCTAACGCATTAAAGGATTTTTTTATCTCTCCAGTTAAGAAAGTAGTTGATCTACTATCACTATTTTTTAATTCCTCCTCTGTTTTATTTAATTCTTGTTCTAATTTCTTAATTACACTGGACATTATATTTTCCAAGGAAATATATTGTTGATTTTCTTCCAAAGTGAGTTGGTCAATTGTTCTACTGTTAAGAATGCTATTTTGATTTCTTTTTTTTCATCATCTAACCTTTTTATAAAAGTTCTTAATTGTTTAATTTTTTCCTTGTGTTTTTCAATTATTACTTCTCTTATATTTGTTTCCATTATTTTATTAATTTTGTTGATATCATCACTTAATTTTTTGTCTTCCTTTTTAACATGTTCATTTAAAAATTGCAAATCTTTACTTATTTGATTTAGCGTTAGCAACTGTTTATTAACGTTTTCAATTGAGGTATAACATACTTTAATCTGGTTTTCATACTTTAAAAAATTTTCATCAAAAACCTTAAGCTTTTTAGCAAAGATTTCATTATTTGTTTCATTTTCACCTAATCTCCTTTTTAAATTATTAATGTCACTTATTCTCTCTTGATTTTGTTTTGAAATATGGCGTCCAAATTTATCAACTGTCATGTTGAGCTTTCATTAAACAATAAATATGATTATATTTGATATCTGTTATTTATAGTATTACTTTATCTTCTCTTAATTCTTCAATAATAGAGATAATCTCGTTACTATGAGCATTATTTCCCGCATCACTTGATGAAATTAATAAACGTAGCCTATCAACAATTTCGTTTACATTATTCCAGTATACATAGTCTGTATTTGATCTGTTTGTTTTCAAAATTAATCCCTTTCCTGTAGATTTGGCTCTAGTTGTTCTAAACGGAGGTTGTGGTTTGTTAAATGCTGTAACTAATCTTGGCAAGGTTTTTGTCTTTGTAATCCCCTTTCTTTGTAAATATGGTCCTATTATTGTAACATATTTGTGTGATGTATTTCCTTGAACTTGTTCATTTGAATCAAAATTCCTACGATATACATTTGTTTTAGCTAGAATGTTCATGTAATTATCTAAATCTTCCTTCTTATAACCTATCGGTTCTTTTTTGAAAAGCAATTCGTATAAACCTGGCGTGCCTGTGTACGTTATTCCTCCCACTTTAATGTCCTTTCCAATAATTTCTACCGGTATCTGTGTTAAACCAAAAGAAAACTTATCCGTTTCGAGGTCATGAACTATTCCGTAATAATGGTCAAATTTATGTTGTGTATCTTTCACACCCTCATCAATATATGATCTGGGTAATTCATGAAAATCTGCTAAGTAATCTTTATATGATGGTGTACCAACATAGGTTTGAATTGTTTTTCTAGTTTGTTCCAATATGTCTGACAAGTTTAAATTTGTTGTTGTGTCACTAGAAGGATCTGAAGTTTCTGCTATAACAGTTGATGACAATGGTTGTACTACAGGAGAGGAAGAAGTGATACTACTGTCATTTAAAAATGTTGGTAGTTCTGTAGGGAGTAACGGAGTTTTTCCTGTTTTCTGAATATTTTTCGTCGGAGTTGATGTTTTATAAAGCTTTGTAGGTGTTTTGAATTCTTCATACTTTGAAACTCTTTCTTCTTTTAAATCGAATGGTTCGGATTTACCAATACTTGAAATTAGCTGTTTAAGTGGTTGTGTTATTGGTCTATAAGTTTGTTCTAATTCGGACTGAGCAGTAGAAGTAGCTAATTTCAAGCTTTGATATTTCTGCTTCACGGCTTGTCTCGATTTTATTAATTCTCGAGCTAAACGTTTATCCATGCTGTACAAGTTTTAAATGAAATAAAACTGCAAATTTTTTACTTTTATAAATATATAAAGGAATCGAATTTACTCCTATATCTGCCGTGATTTACTTCACAATCTTTGTCAATTACAAGAAAGCCATATGGATCCATCCAACAGTTAGCACAAATATTTTTAAACTGATCAAATGTCATATCCAATATACAGTGGTCATTATATATATGTTTTAAACTCAAACAGTCCTGTTTAAATAAAATTAATAAGTTTGCATTTTCTCGAATTAGACGTTTAAGGATTGAGGAATATCCTTGAAAAATAAAAAAACAATCGGTGTTTCTATGCCTTCCATGCGTGAAATAGTCCCTAATAATAGATTGATTATGACAAGGAATATCATCAAAAATGATAACGGAATTTGGCTTTATCTCATGAGGTGAAATAATGTTCTCATCGCTATCATATTCAAAGTATCCAATTTCTTTCATAGGCTTTAACAACTTCCTTAAATATTCATATTTTGGTTGATCTAATGACTTTGAATAAACATAGACATTTTCAAACCTAATTCCATTAGGATGCTCGAGCAGTGTAAGCATAACGTTGGTTTTACCGCTACCACTGCAACCAACTATAAGCCCTCTTTTTGAACCACCGCAAAATAAGTCACCATGTTTTCTCAACTGTTTACTTAAAATTTTTTCGTCATGATTATTTACTGGTAATGAGAATTTTTGTTTTTCAATCCTCATTCTTAATCACACTAGTAAATATTTTTAGCTGTAAAAGTATTTATACCAGAAAAATGTCAATGTGTTTTTAGTATAAAAAGAACTTCAATGACTGTGGGTCGTCATAAGTTGAAAAAAACTATTAAAAGACGTAATAGAAAAGGCTCTGGTTTAGTAAATAAATTAATTAGTAAATTACCTTTCGAAGTTCATATACCAGGATATAATTATTGTGGTCCCGGCACCAACTTGGAAAAAAGATTAACTAGAGGTGACGTTGGTGTAAATCCATTGGATTCCGCTTGCAAAGAACATGATATATCTTACTCTCAGACTGAAGATTTATCAAAAAGACACATATCTGACCAAATATTAGAAAAAAAAGCCTGGGATAGGGTAAAAGCTAAAGATTCTTCTATTGGTGAAAAAATTGCAGCTTTAAGTGTTGCAGGAATAATGAAGGGTAAAAGAAAGTTCGGTTTGGGATTAAAAAATACAAAAGGGGGTAAACTTAAATTGAGAAAAAAACGTATCATTCGAACACCCAAAAAAATTGGAGGATTTCTACCTCTTTTGTTTCCCATTCTTGGCGCCCTGGGTGCACTAGGTGGAGGCGCGGCAGGAATTGCTAAGGCAGTAAATGATGCTAAAGCAGCTAAACAGCAACTAGAAGAAATACATAGACATAATATTGCAATGGAAAATGCTTCTAAAGAAGGTAAAGGATTATATATTAGACCATATAAAGGAAAGGGACTATTTATTAGACCTTATAAAGGAGGATCCGTCAAAATGAAAGCAATCAGACAAAAAAAACTCAAAATAAGTTTTCCAAAAAGAGCACTTACGAACAATGATATTATTAAATATGTAAAGCTGTTAAAAATAACTGGCTTTAGAGGTGTTTTTATGCTCGATGAACTTCCAAAAAAAATTAATCTGAAAGAATGTGGTATTGTAAATTTGGATAAAAAACAAAATAAAGGATCTCATTGGACTGCTTATATTAAAAATAACAAAAATGTAATATATTTTGATAGTTATGGAAATTTAAAACCACCTTTAGAACTTCTCAAATATTTTAATTCGAATGGCAAAGTGGATGTATTTTATACTTATGAAAATAAACAAAAATTTAATTCATATAACTGTGGTCAACTATCCCTAAAATTTTTGCAAAAAAATATATAAACTCATTATTTATTGTAATATCTCATTCATAAATAAACTGCAATGTCTACCACAATTGCCATATCAGGAAACAGTTCTGTTTTGTCTGCTGATTTTAATCCGCCCATATATTTAGAGGATGAAAAACAATATTACCTGGGTTTAGCTGATTTTGAAACGTTTATGACTATCCCCAATATAAAAGAAGGATATAATAAATTTTATATAGATAATAAAGTAATTGTTATTCCCGACGGAACTTATGACATTACAGATATAGAAACATACATAAGAGAAAGTATAGAAGATTTATTTCCGAATGAAAAAATTTTTTTTCTTTTAAAAGCAAATGTTAATACTCTAAAAACTTTTTTAATGTGTAGTAGAATAATTGATTTTACCAAGGAAGATTCGATAGGAAAAATGTTGGGTTTTAATAGCAGGATACTAGAAGCTATGAAAGAGGAAGAATCAGATAATGTTGCAAAAATAACTAAGGTGAATGCTATTTGTATTGACTGTAATATTTGTGTCGGTTCTTACAATAATGGTAAACCTGTTCATATTATTCACCAGTTTTATCCAACTGTAGCTCCAGGGTATAAAATAGTTGAATCTCCTTTGCCCATTTTGTATTTTCCAGTTAGCGTCAAAGCAATTAACAATATAACAGTTAAAATAGTTGATCAAGACGGAGAACTTATCAGTTTTAGAGGAGAAACTATAACAGTAAGGTTACATTTACAAACAAGTGAAATATAAAATGGTTGTTAGATATAATAGAGCCCTTGGGATGAGACTTGCCCCTACTACTATCAACAAAGTAAAAACTTATAAAAAGAAAAAGCCTAAACAACAGTTCAGTATCAAATCCAACACCAACAAGTTAAGACGAGATAATCGTAAATTTCTCACATCCTTGGGTTTCACTGTTTTAAAATAATGAACATATTAAACGTAAACGAAAAGCTTTATGTAGACAATTCCATCGTCAGTTCTGAGCTTCACACATATCAACCATATATTTCTTCAAAATTCGATTACAATGATGAAATAAGGATCCCAATTCAAGAACTCGATGCTTACACTCTACCATCAGATAGTTTACTTTATATCGAAGGAAAATTAACTAATACAGAAGGTAAATATAAGAAAGAATTGCTATTTATTAACAATGGTATAGCCTTTTTGTTCAGAGAAATCCGCTATGAACTAAACGGAATTACTATAGATTCAATAAGAAATGTTGGATTAGCATCAACCTTAAAAAGCTACCTTTCTCACAATACCAACGAAAGTTTAAAACTGGAAAATGCAGGTTGGTTTCCACATCGGAAAGAAGGTGATACAATTTTAGTTGATAATGATGGAAAATTCTCCGTATCCATACCACTAAAAATGCTTTTAGGATTTTTTGAAGATTACAGAAAAATTATTATGAATATGAAACAGGAATTGGTTCTTATTAGATCAACTGATGATTTAGATGGTGTTATTTTCAAAGAAGATCCGGCACACCTTGTTACTGCTCCTGACACTCCATTGGTTACTTTCGATAAAATTTATTGGAAAGTTCCTCACATTCTAGTTGATATGCCACAACAACTTGCTCTATCAAAAATATTAGAATCAAATAAAGATATATTGATAGGATTCAGGAGTTGGGAACTTGTTGAATATTCTTCTCTAACCGAAACAACCCGTCACACATGGCCGGTAAAAACAACTAGTAAACTAGAAGCTCCTCGTCATGTTGTGATTGGCTTTCAAGAAAACAGAAAAGGGAAAATTGTTAAAGATATGAGTAAATTTGACAATATTACCTTGTCAAATATTAGAGTATATTTAAATTCTGAAAGATATCCTTATCACGATTTGTACTTAAATTTCGAAGAAAACAAATTTTCTGCTTTATACGAAATGTTTGCCAACTTTAGACAGTCTTATTATGGTGTTCCAAATGAACCCATTTTTAATCCTGAACAATTCAAAAACATTAGTCCTATTACACATATTGATTGCTCCCATCAAAAAGAAACAATTCAAACGGGATCCGTAGTAATGAGAATTGAATTTGAGACACACAATGCAATTAAAAAAGATACTTCTGCTTATTGTCTTATTTTACATGACAAATTATTTAGCTACAACCCTCTTACTAAAATTGTGAAACAATTATAAACTTTATCCCCACTATTTTCATATTTCGATTTAATTTAAAGAAATTTTCAAAAGCTTTTAGTTTTAATCATGACATCAAAACTACAACTACAAATTGAAAAATTTATTTTTAAAATTAATCAACTGAAAGAAGAAATTGCAAATTATTCAAGTAAAAAAAGTCTCATTAAAAAATTTGCTGCTTTGAAAATATGAGATTGGTTATAGATATTCAAGGATTCAAAGATGAAAAAAATAAATTTATACCGAAAGAGCTTGCAGCTTTTGATGGTTATGAAATGACTCATTACATTTTTAAAAAGCCTTTTCCAATGGAGTTTCTTTCACCTGATTGTCACAAGCAGGCGGTATGGTTAACGAAAAATTATCATTGTATACATTGGAATAATGGATTTACTCCATTACATCATTTCCCAAAAATAATTGAAACACTTACGAAGAAAGCAGATTTTGTTTTTGTAAAAGGAAGCGAAAAAAAGGATTTTATACAGAAATATTCTAAAAAGCATGTGATTGAAATAGATGAACAACCAGCGCTAAAGCTAATGGAACCAAAATGCTTCTATCATTCAAAATCACCTTGTATGTGTGCTTTGACAAATGTGTTATTTTTATATGACAATTGTTTTATGAATGAATAAAAATATAAAAAAAATTAATTACCTTTTTATTTTGCATTAACCAACCATGATTGAATACAATTAATATGATACCTTAAATCTAATTTTCTAAATTCATTTAAAAGTTCATACTCATTTTTATATTTTAAATAATCATTACAAAATTTAGCGGCTAATTTACATTGTTTCATTCGATCTATATTATTAACATATGCTGACAAATCTTGTGCTTCTGCGTCTTCTTCGCCTACAATTGATAAATATTGGAAGTATGCAGCAGATATAATAAACTCTTCATACATTTCAGTAACCATTTGCTCCATTGTAAATATTATTAAATTTATTCTTCCTTTTCAATTTCTTGAAGAATAGTATCCTCGTCAATAAATTGCTTCAAGTCTTTTAAATAGTAACCAAAGCCAATATCTTTTAGATCTTGAATAAGTTGAAAAAAATTTAATGTTTCAATGTATTTGTTGCAACAGAGGGCAGCCTTTACGAATTCCTCAGATTGGTTACAATAAAAGTCTATCCACTCCGGACCACTTGCCATACAATATGAGAAATAGGTTTTTGAAAGATTACTAAATTTCTCCTCTAATAATTTAACTGCAATCAGCAACTCAGCCATTTCATTTATTTAACATAATATTTTAAATATGTAGGGGGACGTCTCTTGCGAATAGGATTAACTTTCTTTGATAATACCTGTTTTTTATCTTCGTATAATTGAAACCTCTTTTGGGTTGCAATAATAGCAGGTATAAATTGGCAATCTTCTCCTATAAATTCTATTAGGTGGCTTAATTCTCCTACAAAGTATGATTTCCCAAATGTATTGAAAAACGTAGTAAGGCTTATAATTCCTTCTAAATAATCATCACAACAGTCAATTGCTTCCAAATAATCTCGTTTCAGTGGATAAAACAGCTTGGTGTATTCATCTTTCGAAATCACTTCAAAGAAATTGAGATATTTAACTTTTAACTGTCTGATAGTTGTAGTTAATTTTTCGCGATTACACATAATTCACTTATTACTTGACACATTTTTTCTTTTTGTTTTATACAAAATTGGTGGAAAAATTCAAAAATAACTTTTTACGCAACTCGAGCACAGCTTAGTAAATGTGCCTCGGCATACTAAAATGATCATGATGCACCTATTTATAAGACTTAAGAATGCAAAATCAAATGTGGGAGAACAAAGAGAAAAAATTAAAAATATGATGCGAATGAGAATAAAAGGGGAGGAAGTTAAGAATGAGGGACATGAGAGAGAGGAAGAGGAGGAGGAGGAGGCGCTCCCATATTATAACTACTGAGTTATGGACTATTTCCAAAAGCTTTTTTTATATCGTAGATATCCAGGAAGGCCTCAGCCACACAAGGCAATTTTTCGCCGAATTAAATTAAATTTAATTAATGATGGATCATTTTCAAAGCACAGGGCTAAAACATATAATAAACGAAATCACGAGAACAATGAGATTGTTGTATGAGCAAGTATTCAGGCCAATCACGCGAATTCATGTAGGCATATTCAGGAAACAGTGGGGGTGTCAAAATCACAAACGCAAAGGATATTAAGAAAACATAAATATAAGCCTTATAAAGTAAATGTAGTACAACAATTGCATCCTGGAGATGCTGAAAGGCGTCTAAATTTTTGTAACTGGTATCTTCAAAAAACCCAAAATGACCCTGACTTCGGTAGCAAGGTTATATGGTCCGACGAAGCCTATATAAGTTGTAGTGGTATTTTTAACAGGCATAATAATAGGCACTGGTATACGGAAAACCAATTTTTAACAAGAGAACGTCAGCAGCAAGGAAGGTTTGGGTTTAGCGTCGCTTGCTTTATATTGGGAACAAAGATTACATTCCATATTTACAATAATAATTTAACAGCAGATAGATATCTAGCAATTTTAAATTAAATACTACCGGATTTATTGGATATCTTGCCGCTAGCAAATCTGCACAATATTTACTTTCAGCAGGACGGTGCTCCTGCCCACAATGCCCAAATTATAAGGCCATTTCTATTTGAAAATTTTCACGATCGCTGGATTGGTACAAATGGACCAGTAAGGTGGCCTGCTAGGTCGCCAGACCTCTCAATATTAGATTTTTTCGTTTGGTCTTACTTAAAAAACAAAATTTACCTGAACCCAGTCAATACGATGGAGCAGCTGCAAAATGCAACGATTCAGGCATTTAGATCATTGGAAGATAGACCTATAATAATGATGAATGCTCTAAGAAGAATTCGCACTGTGTGCCAATTATGTGTTCGTGAGGGGGGCGGCCATTTTGAACAGTTTTTCTAGTTATGTAGAATTTGTTTAGTATTGTGATTAAGTTTATTAAGTTTATTTATTTCATAGTAAAAAAATGGTTATTAATTTTTTATGTTGTTTCATTTTGCTTCTGGACACTTTTAATATCTACCCATATTTCCATGGCCAACTTAGGTTTTTCTTTTAATATAGCGTTTATAAGGTTTAGTTTACGTCAAAAGTGCATAGTGTGAAACATCATTTTAAAGAGAAAAAAAAGGCGAATTTTTTGGAATAAAAAAATACAGGGTGTCCCATTTAAAAAATACTAAGTTTAGGCTATATCTCAAAAACGGATTGTCTAAAAATTTGTGCGACTACAACACTGGATTCTACGTAAAAATATCTATCCATAGCAGTTTTTACCTTTTCTCTATCGGATAGGGTGTCCGAAATATGATACCACCCCCAAAAGCGCAAAATCTCTATTTCACCCTGTATCTCGGGAACGAAACGATGTGGCACAATTCTGTTTGCGGCATTCAAAGTTTCTCGAAAAAGTGACACAGGGTCGCGAAAACCGCAAAGTTATATCTCTGCTGGTTTCCGAGAAACCCTGTGATTACAAGCAATCTGGGACACAGTGTACATTAAATAGGCCACATATTTTTGTGGTCGGTCATCTCCCGTTGTCTACCTTCCCATAAGCACTTGATTTGGGTTTCTTATAATTGTAGTTTGCTTTGCATGTCACTTTAATATTTATAAGAATTGCAACAACACATTTGTCATCACTCACCAATTGTTTGTGAGTATACATTGCATTGATTTTTTTCTGTTATCTTCATCTACCTACAATGTCCGTAGTTTTATCTGACCTAAACCAACCCCTACAGATGTTTTCGTATTTGCTTAAACTGTAAAAGACATTTAAAAACCTTTTTTTCATATCTAAGCTGTTTATGTTGTTACTCACAGTTGGTGTAGTTTATTGACATGTCTTTACGTTTTTCACCGTTACAATAATTTATTTCCAATGTCTTTACTTATGACTAGTAACAGGCTCTCTTAACCAATGTTTCCAAATTTGGTTTGAATCACTGGTCGTGGAACTTTCTCTCTCGATGGTATCACACCAGGGTTTCCATTTTGATTTGTTATTATTTTTTTATAAGTTAACCAGGTGTGTTCTACATAAATTCCTGTTCTTTTACTGGTTAGTTAAATTTGCCAAATTTCACAATTGCCTACAATTACTCATAAAAGTTTCAATATCATAGCCTTTGAGTAGTTATATTTATTTTTAATTCTGTGTCAATCTGGCATCCCCGTTGATTGTCCTTTTTACTATCTTTCAAAAAATTCAACCAGTTCTCTCTCTCTTCCATCATAGAATGTAGAAAACAGCTGCTTTGAGCACATAAAAAAAATTAAAATGTGATTTTGGTGTTCGTCAGTGTTTGTTTTTTATGTTTTGTTACATGTAGAGCTTTAAATTACATTGACCGATTAACCATGTATCTTTACTGACGAGAAAATATATTGTTTAATCCAAATTTATTTTTGCCGGCTTTTTTAGTCTTTCCCCTAGCTTTGAAATTGAAGGGTTTCATTACTCGATGTATATATATGCAGGTAACACTGAGTATGACTAGTTAGTCCAAAGCGCTATGCTATATTTTCTTTTTTGTTATTATATATGTTATACTTACAGACTTTCTTGTTTCATTACTCAAAATAAATGATCTGTTTTGCGCAGCTCTTACTTTCAGGTTAAAGATAAGTTCTAAGGTCAAGATGGACGGTCTTCATATTTATACCTCTCCCGTTTGGTTGACATGTTTTTATTATATACAACAAAGATCTAGAAGAATAAAGAAAAATGTTTAAACTATTTAAATACTCTCTGCTCCTAAATGAAGGTCACTACGAAGATGGAAGAAGATTCGAGTTCTTGATGTTCTAGTCAATCTCAATATAATTCGATCAAGACTTCCGTTTACAGGCAACCTACTTACACAGAACTGTATTTCCACCAGAAGTGTAGTCATTCTATGAAAACAGAACAAGGTGGAATTAGATCTCTGTAAAACCAAAGACCATAAGAAGAATGATTATAAAGAAAAATGTTAAAATAAAAATAATTCAACTCAAACTACGGGATACCCGACTGGCTCGCTCATAACTATTCCACCTTTTAAGTCGGGAAACACTTTAAAAAGCTTTGTTCCTAAAACCAAGTACAATAATGCAAATGACGGAAATAACTGTATCTATGAAGTAGCTTGTGAGTTTGGTGAATGCTTCAGGTGCCGCTGAACATTCTTGGAATAATGGCCATAGAATATAGCAATAGGAAGCTAAAATTATTCATAAAGAAGAACGCCGTAATAAAAGGAAATTTAAAGAAACAATATTGACCGCATATAACAAATAGGTCTTTAGCAAGCTCAGTATCAATATTTCAGATGTTTGAAGACCCTTATTCACTCGTACGAACATCACTCGCTTTCTCGCAACAGTGTACACTATATAAACTCGTATCCTTAGCTCTTAGTTTACACTTGATAATGATCGGAGATACATTGCTATCGAAATGTAAACAATTTAAATTAAAGAAAATGCAAGTCCGACAAGTCAGTTTTAACTTACCCGTGTTTTGGTCTCTTCTCAATAATGTATTCGGTGATTGGTGCGCCTCCATCTTTCCTTGGTGGACTCCATTCTAAGTCAACATGATCCTTGTCCCAGTCGGTTGGTTTAGGAGCCCCAGGTCTATCAGGTTTAGTAAACGGATCTTTGGCGGTTATACTTTCTGTTGTGGTCAATGGCGCAGAATCACCTTGTTTATTAACAGCGCGAACTCTGAACTGGTAATCATGACCTTCAGTTAAGTTAGGAACTCGCATAGATGTTCCAACTGATTCTCCTACAGGTACCCATCTCATATTTTCCGTGTCAAGTTTTTCAACTTGGTAATGGGAAATTTCTGAACCACCATCGTCTTTTGGTGGTCTCCAATGAAGCGTCATTGAGTTCTTAGTGATATTGTCAGCAGTCAGAGGACCTTCTGGAGGTGTTGGTACATCCAGTACTGTTACTTTCACGGTCTCGGTATCTCTACCGTTGACGTTTTTGACTGTCAACGTATATGGACCACTATCAGCCCTCTGGGCATCAGTAATTTTAAGGTAAGTTTTGTAATCTTCATTAACAATCTTGATGCGATCGGAACCGAAGAGGATGTCTTCTTTGTGCTTCCATTCCTTACTTGGTGGAGGTTCACCGATAATGGGAACGCTGAATTCGATAGATTGGCCGACTTTGACTTTGAGATCGTAGAAGGCATTTCTGTCAATTTTGGGAGCAACTGAAAAAAAAATTACATAAGTAAGTTAGTTCTATATAGTAGTTAAACTACTAGAGGCAAAACATAAAGTCGCTCCCCTAGGTTGATGAGTTGACTGTTATCAGCGGAGTGAGGCTCCCATTAAATCATTCGTTTTTGGTATGGTAGTCAAAAAACCATGTAGGAAACAATAACTAAAAACTTCAGAGACTTAGGCGTAACAATAGCTATGAAACTGCCTCCTTTCCAAACACCTTGCTCAATCTTCGTTTTCCACCTAGTGGTAAAATGGGAGACAAGAATGGGTGCATTTCGTTTCGAATTTGTAAAGCAGTATAACTTCTAGGCCATATGACATATAGTTTTTCATGCAGAATCTTATGCCATACGTCAATACTTCTGGAAAAATAATATGTGGGTATACTTTAACCAGCATGGTTTACATGGTGAAACATTTGACTAGAATAAATTACTAGTGTGAAAACTGTTTAGAATTTGGAAAAACTAAATTTATCGTATTGGTCAAACGGTGAAACTAATAACGAAATAACACACTAAAATTTTTGAAATATATTAGATGATATGAACTTCCAGTAAAAATTCGAGACTTCCAGTTTAAATGGAAGTGTCAAACTTCGTACATTTCCAGCAAAACTGAGAGTTGATGTCATAATATGATACATGTAAAAAAGTGAAAATAAGTCAGTGCAAGTCATTTCGTTTCAAGTTTAGCCATTTAGCTGATATAGGGCCCCAAATGACAATTTTTAAACGAAATTTTCTCGAAAACAGCTGAATTTAGGTATTGAACATGTAGCATAAAATGTATTTAGAATCTTCCACCGATGTTAAAAAAAATATACGGGGTGTTGTATTAAAAAAAGGTGTATGAGGTAATAATTTTTTACCCATGACACGATCAAATCGAAATTAATAAAAAAATCCATATCCGAAGAAATCAATTTGAAGAGTACAACATTTTTTTCTAAATTATGAATAGTACCAAGATGTATAATTTATTTCAATTAAAAATCCCATTTAAGACAGTCAGGCGGCTCTGAAGGAAGCAGTCAAATGAAGCACAGGAGAACACAAATAAATTATCTGTGAAGGACAAGTGTCCTCAGCACATTTTATTCGTTTCAAGGCGACCTTTAGAGTAACTGGGAGAACAACAGGTGACGTTAATTTGAAAATAATCATCAAGCCCTTTAGAATAATAGAATAATAGTGCCAGACCCACAACCAAAACTTTATAGAGAACCCTGTCCTTTAAACCATGGAAAAACTGTAGATTCCTTTGAAGGGAAAAGGAAACAGTTCTCAGTCTAATTGGTCATTATCAGGCTTTTAATGGAAACAGGCGTTTTATTTTCGACAAAAAAACAAACGAGAAGTGCTGCTAATTGTTATTGAGTAAACTGACAAGTAAATTATCATTCATTGTCTCTTGTTAGTATTATCAATAGAATATATACACTTCTCCAACTTAGAAATCGACAGTGATGATTTTGGCCCAAATTAAAGTCTCAAAAATAAGCGTCTTCCGAATTGATTTCAAAATCCGTCTGTTAAATAAGCGCCCTCTATATCTAGTTTTTATTCCCATTCGCTAAATTTATACAGAGTTATAACGACATAAGATACGGGATAAATAATGCAGTCTTGTTTTTTAGATACATTTTTAAGTAACTTCGTATTCGGCTACGGAGGACCCAAGTTTCAGCTATTGTTTATTCTTATCTTCATTATTAAGACAGCTACATCTAATTTTGCAAATACACGCTTTACGTAAATTACAATAAGTTCTGATTTATACAATCCACATTTGTGCAATCCACGAGTTTTAGGAAATCCTTTATTCCCTAAAGAAGTTGAAAAATAAAACCAAATTGAAGGAGATGCTTTAGGATTCACAGCAAAGGTGCAGAAATGATGTGTTACTTTATAAACGGGAAGGGTAACTTTAGTGACAATATACGTTTGTCAATATGTGTTTTGGTGTTTTCTAAAGCACTAAGGTCCAGTTTCACAATATGTGGGGACCAAAAAGTCTGGGTTAGTAGTGGTAGTTCAAATGAAGATTCACCTTTTAAGCTATAGAAACCCTAGTAAATAACTATAACCCATTGATTACCACACATTGTGAAACTGGACCTAAGATGCCTTATGAAGGTTTAGAAAAACCTGAAATAGATAGAGCAGTTGGTTTTATTTTGCCTGGGTGAAGCCAGGAACGTGTACCAGACGGGGGAAATCGCAAAGTCCTATATCTTCCCAACGGAAATCTTTATATGGGATTTTTTTTTTCAAGAAACGGTACTACAAGACCTACAAAAAGTTTTTTCATAAAACTAATAGGGAGCCAGATAAACGCCAACAAAGATTTTTGTTATATTGATCTTTAACCTGTGTCTAACGGGGTTTTTCGACACGCCCGATTCAATTTTCATAGTTTCAGAAGCGAATGAGCAATAGATTTGTAATTTGCTTGTGAAGTAGATAAGTGGTAACGGGATTACCGTATCCAACATTCGAGGGAGGTCGCCAATGAGCAACAAATCCCAGAATGTATTGATATTACTATTATCTAGAGAGTATGGTGGCGAGTACTACAAATGTCCAACTGTTTATTTTCAAATTAATAACGATTTTCTTTATATGTATAACACCGATTGGAGAGCACGATTAAAAATAGATAGTAAATAAAATTCCATTTATTGGAGGTTCCGTTTCTGTCAGGGGAGGGGGGATAACCTAATTTTTTATAGAAACTGTAATAGGACAAAAGTACCTAGAATCCTTATTCCTATTGTTGGTCCACTTATATAAAACTTGGAAGAGATATTTGTATATGTCAACGATAATGCGCGAATCGATCACGATAAGTTAACCAATCAGGACGAAAAAAATTTAGGAAAGAATTGGCCGGCTCGTTCTTCAGATTGTAATACGATAGAGCATTTGTGAGATTATTTAGAAAAACCGCTGGGAAAGAGGCGGATTACTCCATAAGCGCTTGAACACTTAGATTCTTTTAGAAGAATGGAATGTTATTTTTAGGTTAAGTTAGGTCTTGTAGGTAGTATGCCAAGACGATGTGAAGTGGTTCTTCCAGCTAGATGTGGTCCTAAACAATATTAGATTTCTGTTAAATAATATTGGGTTAAAAATATTTAAATGAAAAATAACAAAACAAGTACTGATTAGATGTAGTGCTCTTAACAATGAAGATAAAAACAAAATATAATAAACAAAAGATAGCTGAAACTTTGAATTCCCCATAGGCTATAGAAAGAGTTATGAACATTATGTTATATTCTAAAAAACAAAGCCACATTATTTACGCTATATCTTGGGTCATTCTAACACTGTATAAATTTGGTAAACGGGAACAAACACTAGATATATAGGGCTCTCTTTTATGATGTGGATTTTTAAAATCGATTCAGAATACGCTTATTTCTTGAGACTTGAATTTGGGCCAAAATAATTATCACCCATTTTAAAGTTAAAAAAAAAGGGTATATCTAAATGATATTAACTTACGATTTTTGGGTCTAGCCACGTGAATCTTCGAAGCGTCGCTTGGTTCTCCTGGTCCAGCTTTGTTGACTGCTCTAATCCTGAATTCGTATGGTGTACCTTCGATAAGGTCTTTAACTTTTCCTCTCGTGACATCACCGTCTACATCGGCGCATTTCTCCCAGTTGGGATTAAATTTATCCCGCTTTTCAATAATGTATCCAGTAATTGGAGATCCGCCGTCATTTTCTGGCCTGTCCCACTTAAGCTCTACAAAATCGCTGTCATAATCGACAATTTCCGGGGCGCTAGTTTTACCTGGTTCGTCAAATGGATTTTTAGCTTCAATTGCCTGAGCTGTAGTTAGAGGTTCAGACTTGCCTTGGCGATTTTGTGCACGAACTCGGAATTTGTATTTATGACCAGGAACTAAACCATCAACGTTCATTGAGGTTTGAGGTCCTTCAGTCTCGCCAACTGGTACCCAGCGACCACTCGCTTCGTCCATTTTTTCTACGACGTAGTTCTCAACGGGTTGACCACCATCATCTACTGGAGGTCTCCAGCTAAGCTTGCATCCATTCGCGTGAACGTCGGATACTTTAAGAGGTCCTCCTGGAGGACTCGGCACATCTAAGACAATAACTTCTACTTCAGCAATGTCTTTACCATTAATATTTTCAGCAGTTACAGTATAAGTACCAGAATCTGCTCTAGTGGCATTTTTGACAGATATTTTAGTATTGTAGTCGCCATGTTGTACTTTACAGTTTGGTCCAGATTTAACTTCTTTGCTCTTAAGTAACCACTTAGTGGTGGGCATTGGTTCACCCGAAACTTTGACGTCGTAGACAAAACTTTGTCCCGCACGGATCTTTACCTCAATCAGGTTAGTTCTATCAATCTTTGGAGCTAAATTACGTGGTTTAGCAATAATCGTAGGAGTTTCGTTACTTGGATCACCAGGACCAGCAGCGTTGACAGCACGAACTCGGAACTGATAGGGTTGTCCTTCAATGAGGTCAGGTACAGTAGCTTTAAGTTTATCGCCGGGAACTTCAAGAGCTTTTTCCCATTCGCCGAATTTGTCTTTCTTCTCAACAATATAACCAGTAATTGGAGCTCCTCCATCGTCCTTTGGTGGCGTCCATTCAAGATCAACGTGATCTTTATCCCAGTCAGTTGCCTTGAGATGTCCAGGTGCACCAGGTTCATCAAATGGATTTTTGGCTATGATAGTCTCTTCAGCTTCTAGTGGTTTTGATTCTCCCTCCGCATTTACGGCAGCTACTCTAAATTTGTATTCGTGGTTTGGAGTAAGTCCGGTAACCTCAAAGTCTGAAATAAAAAACAATTTGTAGTACCTACATATTACATTACTTTATCTGTGCTCGGAGTTAAAGGCTATGAGATGAAGGATTTGACAGTAAAGTATGGATAAAAAGAGAAGTTTTTTTACTTTTTGCTTCTGCTTGATTAAAAAGTGCATGATAAACGGGGATAAACGTATTTTGTTAAAGTAATAATAGCATCTATAAAAGAAGGGACATATTCAGGCCCATGTGAAGGAATGTTTCTCTTATGATAAAGAAGATAGAGGGCATACGTGTAAATTATTTCGGATTTGAGAAAGGACCCTGATCTTTTGATAGCCTTTGTCGCTAGTTTATATTAATCAGATTAAAGGTATCTTTCCTGTGAATAATTTGTTATTTATTTGCAGGGTCGTAGCGTCCATTCATACATTAAAGCTCTAAAGCGCCGCCTATACAACTTTTTCAGTAATACTTATTCCTAGTTAGAAACAACCACTATTTAAATTAATTTTGTGAAATATTTGTATCCAAACTAGACACATACACAACATTCTTATTTTCTTGAGTTTTGTCTTGAAACAACAAAACTCTCATTTTGCTGTTGCTTTAGCTCTAGTAATGACAATACACGTGACGTAGTCGCATAGGCTATGTTAAGGAGTACTACATGAGGAGCAGCGGTTTCTGTTGTTTGGTAATTTGAAGGCAGACATTCTCTTATTACTCTTTAAAACTAATAAATAAGATAGCAAATTTGCCTTGTTGCATTTTTTTTCACCTGAACTTTATGAAAATAAAAATATATTTCTATTTTTAAAAGGCTCTTGTATTCTCTAGGACTAAGGATTTATATACAAAGAGATGAAAGAACATTTACTCCAGCTATTTCTGTTTTCTACTTGACTGATATCGGTTTGTGTGTTCTCAAAATTATATATTTTTTTTACATTTTCATACCACTTAAAAATATCGAAGATCTACTTCCGTGACACCCAAAATCTAATCCTTGCGAAACACTAACATACACTATTCTTGGAGACTTGAAACTAATCGGTTTAACCGTTGTTAAGTTATCGTTCGAAAAAATTTTGTTTACACACACATCCGTACATAAGTCATATTTTTTTTTTAGAAAAATGTGTTTTTCTTATTATAGGGATTTTAAAATGTCGATTAAACCCGATTTATATTTTTCTAAAAATACTTACGCCTATATAGTTTTAATAATTCATTTTATTGGCTGTTATATGGGGAAGTAAAAAATCCGCACACAAAAAGTCACCGAGTTTGTGCGTCATTAAAGGTTACAAAACTGTAAAAAAAACTCTAAATACAATATCAAATTCCAGCAAAAATTAAATTTTTACAGTCAAAATAATATTAGTTGTCAGATTTTTTTTCATTGATAAATTGATATTTTAGGCTGTGTGCTTTTAATTTTAACTCTATAACGAGATTAATTTGGTAAAGTTCTATTTTAATTAGTTATTTAAACTTACTAGGCTCAGTAGCTCTTCCGCATGGGACCCAACATCCAGTTTCTGGATCCATTTTGTCTACTTGATAGTACTCGATCGGGGTACCACCATCATCCTTTGGTCGCTTCCATTTTAGTTTACATCCGTTCTTGTTAACATCTGATATTTGAAGTGGGCCTTGTGGTGATGTAGGCTTGTCAGTAACAGTAACATTGATGCTGTGGGTATCTTTACCCGAACTATTAGTAGCAGTAACAGTGTATTGACCTGTATCGTCTCTACTAACTGGTCGGATAGCTATTTTGGTACTGTAGTCAGGATTGTCGATAGTAGTACGTTTGTCGTTTTTCAAAGTAATGCCATTGTACCGCCATTCGACGCTTGGTGGAGGTTCGCCGATAATATTGGCCTCAAATTTAAGTGGAGATCCGGCAGAAACTGTAACATCGTGCAGGTAACGTCTATCGATTTTAGGCGCCACTGAAATAGAGATTAATGTATGAACAAATTAAGAAAATCCTATATCAGGAAAATTAATAGAGTTATTTTAGAGCAAATAATATAAATAGAGCTAACATACGAAATAAACCAAAGATACCCCTAGAATCACCTCAGTTTACCCCATATTTTTACTTGGAAAATTTTATTGAATATATTAACAAATGTAACAGAAATAAAGGGCATTACAACTGCCTCAGCCCTTAGTTTTTTTTTGGTTAAGTGGTACAAAAGCACAGATTAACTATCAGATGCGAAAGGCGTAATATTCTCCATACACCCACTACTAGAGGTCTCCTTCGCTGCGAGTGCGATGGTAAAGTGTATCTAAAGTCAATTTTATTTACCTTGTAAAAGGGAAGTATTATAATCGTGAAAAAATTACCCTTCAAGATTTTTTCTCATCTTGACGTTTCAGACTCCCTAGATAAACATTTTTTCTCTATTGCGTCTGTCTGTCTGCCGAACTATCTGTTCGCGGCATAGCTAAAAAACTACTTAACCGATTGACTTCAAATTTTAGTCAAAAATTAAGGATCATATCGGGATGATCTGGTAACATTTTGGTAAAAATCGAATATGGCAAAACAAAATCGTGGCGTAGTGAAATGTTAAAAAAAAAGAATTACTAAAAAACTACTTACCTAATTTGCCTAAAATTTTGTACAAAAACCAAGTATTATATAGAAAACAACTGATAAAATTTTGGTATGAATCCTAGATGACGGAACAAAATGGCAGCTTAATAAAATATTTAAAAATTCAGCATGAAAAAAATACTTTATTTCATTTTCAAATTGTGTGCCATAACTAATTGTTGTGTAGCCAAATAAAATATTTGTAATCGTCAAAAAAAATCAATTTCTCAGGTTTTAGATATTTTCAGGTTTTAGCTCCTCTAATGCTAAAAAATATGTTTTATCAATTCTGTCAGTCCATCTGTCGGTTTGTCTGTCTGTCTGACAGTTCGCGACATTGCTTAGAAACTACTCATCAGATTTGACTTGAGATTTTAGTCAAAAATTAAGGGTTATATGGGTATGAACTTATCTTAAATTTTGTATAAAAATCAAGTAGTATTATGTAGAAATCAACCGGTAAAGTTTTGGTACGAATCCAAGATGACGAATTGGCGGCTTAATAAAATATTTAAAAATTCAGCCTGAAAAACAACTTAACGGACTTAAATTGTGTGCCATAACTAATTTTGTTTTACATATTTTCAGGTACGAAGATACGATTGTTGGCGGTTTATTTTTACTGTAGGGAAATTTCGTCCAATATTCTAAAATTATTTATCAGCTCATGAGACATAATGTGCCTACATAATTAAATTAAATCAAAATTAAGAAATAATTTCCAATAGACACTTGTTTTATAAAGCATCATATGACCAATCTTTTACATGTTTTATAAGTGATATTTTGGATAAAAAATGTTATTTAAGAATAAAACCAATTTAAGTATTATCTTTCAAAAACTTAATTTTTGTGGCTGTAATTTGAAAATAAAAGGATTGGAGTGTATTGGAGTCATTAAAAATACATACTTCAAATGTATCTAAGTCAGGGGACTATTTATTAATGCCTTTTAACAACTATCGAAACAATCGGTAAACTTCCTTTACCCGGAACTTCCCTCGTTATGAATATTTTCTTTTATTAGGAATAGTGAAGTGTGAACCAATTTAGTTCAGTAGATAGTTATTTAAGACAACATATATCTGTCTTTTCAAACATTTTTATTGGACGCCATTTTGTTCCAACATATGCCAAACTTGATTTTCGGCCATAATTTAAAATAAATTCCATAAGTAGTTCTTACATTGACACACACCCCGATTTTGATACGTCATGCTGAATTCGTACCAGTTTATCTTATATCATATTTAATTTTTCTCCAACATTTACAGTCAATCTTCAGTTCATACCACAACTTTGCCAGTTTTATACATAGTTACTTAATGCTTGCACACAATTTGACATTAATAAGTAGTTTTTTCAGACTGATTCTTTAAATATTTTATTAGGACCCCATTTTGTTTTGCTCTTTATATTCGTACCAAAATGTTACAAAAGTTCATTCTTATGTAACACTTGGTACTTGTGCAAAATTTGAGGTAAATTGGATAAAACCTGAGAAGGTAAGTTTTTCAGATTACAAAAATTTCATTTTAATCTGATGAGTAGTTTTTAAGCTATGCCGCGAACTGACAGTCAAACAGAAAAACCGACAGATGGTCCGACCGAATTGATAAAACATACTTTTTGGTATCTAGGGAGGCTAAAACGCGAAAATATGTAAAACCTTGGAGGGTGATTTTTTCAAATTACAAATATTTTATTTGGCCGCAATTTTGTTATGTAATCTTGAATTAGTACCGCAGTTTTATTATTTCATCTCTATACTACAATTAGTTATATCACACAATTTGAAATCAGCTCATTAAGTAGTTTTTTCAGGTAGAATTTGTAAATATTTCATTAAGACGCCATTTTGTTCCGCCACCTTGTATTCGTATAAATATTTTAGCAGTTGATTCCCACATATTTGATTTTTGTGTAAATTGCATACTTAATTAGTTTTTTTAGTAATATTTTTTTTACGTTTCACTAGGCAATCTTGTTCCGGCATATTGGATTTTTACCAAGACATTACCAGGTTATCTCCAGATGAGACTTAATTTTTGACTAAAATTTGAAGTCAATCTGATGAGCAGTTTCTAAGCAATGTCGCGAACTGTCAGACAGACAGACAAACCGACAGATGGGGACGCCAAGACGCGAAGATATGTAAAACCTGAAAGGGTGATTTTTTCAGATTACAAAAAATGTATTTGGCCGCCACTTTATTCTGCCATCTTGAATTAGTACCACACTTTTACTAGTTCATCTCTATACTACAATTAGTTATGGCACACAATTTGAAATCAGTTCACTGAGTAGTTTTTTCAGGCAAAATTTTTAAATATTTTGTTAAGCCGCCATTTTGTTCCGCCTTCTTGGATTCGTACCAAAATTTTACCAGTTGATTCCTACATAATACTTGACTTTTGTGCAAAATTTGAGATATATTAGATAAGCACTTTCTAAGTAATAATTTTTTTAACATTTCACTAGGCCGCCATTTTGTTTTGCCATATTGGATTTCTACGAAAAAGTTATCAGGCCATCCCATATGAGCCTTAATTTTTGACTGAAATTGAAATCAATATGATAAGCAGTTGTTAAGCTATGCCACGAACTGATAGACAAACCGACAGACAGACCGACGAACCTGATAAAACATATTTTATGGCATCTAGGACCGCGAAAACGCAAAGAAATATAAACCCTAGAAGGGGGATTTTTTTCAGATTAAAAAAATTTTATTTGACCTGCATTTTGTTCCGCCATTTTGAATTAGTACCACACTTTTACTAGTTTTTCTCTATACTACAATTAGCTATGGCACACAATTTGAACTTAGTTCAATAAGTAGTTTTTTTCAGGCTAAATTTTTAAATATTTTTTAAGCCGCCATATTGTTCCGCCATCTTGGATTCTTACTAAAATTTTACCCGTTGATTCCTACATAATACTTAATTTTTGTGCAAAATTTGAGGTAATTTGGATAAGCACTTTCTTAGTAATAGTTTTTTTAACGTTTCATTCGGCCGCCATTTTGTTTTGCCATATTGGATTTTTACCAAAATGTTACCAGGTCATTCCCATATGACCCTTAATTTTTGACCAAAATTTGAGAAGTCAATCGGGTAAGTAGTTTTTTAGCTATGCCGAGATCGGACAGACCGATAGACCGACAGACAGATTGACGGAATCGAGAAAACATGTTTTTCTTCATTTAGGGACCCAGAAACGTGAAGATCTGAAAAAATCTCGAAGGGTGATTTTTTCACGATTGCAATACCTCCCTTTTACGAGGGAAGTAAAAAGTACAAATAAATAGGTAGTCAGAGAGAGAAGCGTCAAAATAATTAAGTTCTTAATATTCAAATATTAATCTTAATTGTTGCACCATATAGTCAAATATATTTTGATTTTCATGACTGCATACATTCTTAATATCATTATTTGTCTCTAATAACCAAAGAGACGAACAACACCTACAAACATATTTACATTCATTTCATGACTGCATACATTCTTAATATCATTATTTGTCTCTAATAACCAAAGAGACGAACAACACCTACAGACATATTTACATCCAGGCATTTTAATTTGTCCACGAAGGAATCTAAACTACTACCGCGTCTTTTTGTACATCGCTCCGCGTGCTAAATTTATCCCTAATACGCATCTGATAGGCGTTAATCTCTGACATACGCACATTGTTTATTATATAGGGCAACTTACAAAATCTAGGTTTGGCAGTGAATGATTTGCTAGCGTCAGAAGGTAAACTTGGGCCTGCAGCATTAACGGCAATAACTCTGAATTGATATTCGTTTCCTTCAATTAATCCGGTAACGGTAGCTTTTGGAGTTGGACTGGTAGTTTCAATAGCTTTCTCCCAAAGGGGACTGTACTTGTCTTTCATTTCGATTATGTAGCCTGTGATAGGAGAGCCACCGTCTGAGGCAGGTTCAGTCCATTTAAGATCAACATGATTGGCGGACCAATCTTCTGGCTCTGGAGTACCTGGCTTGGTAGCAGTAGCTAAAAATATACACAATTATAAAATATTGTGTAAATTGAAACAATAAAGCAAACTTACTATAAGGATCTTTAGCTGTAATTGTTCCAATGGTTTCCAAAGGTTCTGATTCTCCCTCCTTATTAACAGCCTTTACCCTGAATTTGTATTCATGTCCAGGAACGAGGCCGTCAACTTGCATTTCTGGAATTGCCCCAGAAGTCTTACCCACTGGCAACCAAATTCCTGTTTCAGGATCCATCTTTTCAACGACGTAGTTTTCGATCGGTTCTCCACCATCGTCTTTCGGTCTCTTCCATTTTAGTGTACATCCGTCCTTATGGATATCAGAGACCTCTAGTGGTCCTTCAGGTTGTCCCGGTTTGGCTAAAAATTGATATTTTAAATGATGTTCAATGCACCAAAAATATTCAAGAATACTTACAAACTACTGTGATTTCTATCTCAGCTTGATCTTGCCCATATTTGTTAACAGCAACAATTTTATAAACTCCAGTATCCTTGCGTTCGGGTCTGTCGTTGAAGAATTTGGAGTTATACGGTACGTTATCGACCCGTTTATGGGCAGAATCGGTGATAGTGCGACCTTCTTGGTACCATGTGACATCGGGAGCAGGTTCACCACTAACTTTGACGTCGATATAGATTGGTTCTCCCTCCTTTACAGTTATATTATGTAAGTTACGACGATCAATTTTAGGTGCCACTGAAATTATAAGGGTGATATTAGTTGCAGTATTAAAATTGACAATAATAATAACTAGGAACGCCAACAATAGGGAGACGAAACATCACTAACATATATTCGTTTTGATAAGGATTCTCAAGTTACTAAAAAGAATTAAATACAATGTTGGAAACAGTTTTTCTGTATTGCGTTCTTATGCATACCTAAATAATATAAGAGATATTCCTATCATACAAATTTAAAACAAACATTTTTAATGAAACGTCCTATATATTTATCACTTTTTAAGAAGTCCGTTTTATATACAGTCACGGACAGACATAATAAATACAGCTAATGTAAAATAAATAATGAAAAACGTTAAAAATAACAATATAAAAATGGAGAAATAGAAAGGAAATATATAAAGTTATAGAGTTCTTCCCACCAACATTTCTATAAATAAGGATGCATGTATAACTAATAAAAAAGATTTTATCTCTAAAAAGGATTTTATTTAATTAAAATCGAACTAAAAACGCAATTTCAGTCAAAACCAAACTTATACTCAGTGCCGGATTATCCAGGTAGTATAGGTAATTTTCAAGGGTCTGGCATCGCTTAGGGGCCCCGCACCCCGAGAAAAAAACTGTTCCTCAGAGTAAAAATTTCAATAGAAGATTTTTATATAAGACCCTAATGAACAATTATTGCCTTGTTTTTGAGTGACAAATATTTTAGTACATTATTATTACAAGACAGAGAAAATTGAAAGGATTGCAACGAGTAGTATCAGTGATTTGAACTACTTGGGAATTTTAGAGTTTTCCTTAGTTCGTATTTACCCAATTGTGATAATGATGGTAAGGGAAAACAGCCATATTTGTCTGGTATTCTACTGATCAGCTGGACTGTAGTGCTAAGATGTTACGTCCAATGGAGAAACGGCAGAACATGTTCTTACATTTCTTCTCATATACCACAAGGTAACATTGATATAAAAAATATTTCAAAGGACAGTCTTACGATAATCCATATGTTTGGTTGTTACACTTACTTTAAGGTTACGATAGTCTCCAAGCTTAAGAGAATAAATCACCTCTCACAATACGTTCCATGTGCAGCGCACTCACTGAATCTGGTCATACAGCCACTGTACAACTTTTTTTCGGTGTCAACTCATCTTTTGGCAACGCTCAAACACTTTGAAGGTGATGAAAGTTTTGCAGTCTTTTGTTGATGATGAGACTCAGACTTAAAAAAAGCCAAAAAGAAAAAATGCCGCAATGGCAATGTTCTGGGCTAACCTATTAGATCGAACCAATAGTATCAGTATATCTCTATTAAAAAAAACAATTTAGCTTTAAACGGCGGTCGATCTTTTGAAATAGAAGACTACGAAATAAAGAAAACTGATGCTCAATACAGTATGCGAAGTAGGAAAAGGCAACATGTCGACAGATCTATAGAAGACGTTGTACTCAGAGGAAAAGAGACGTTCGAAATTGAAACATATTTACCTGTACTTGATAGGTTCTGTACAGATTGTCTCTGCGCCATGAATCTTACCGGCAAAAAATTATCTAATTGGATTTCTAACAGATTATTCATCGAAGTCTAACCATGAAACTGGACAGTATTTTTTCAAAATTGAGGGAACATTATTCCGAGGACATTGAGCCTGAGACGGTGCAGTTCAAGTAGTTCATCTTATAATTAGAGGAGGCCAGAAAAGAAAAAATAGTGCCTGCCGAGGAATCATATACTGATTTTTGGTAATACGACTTTTCCAAATGTAATGACAGCATTGCAAATATATAGGAGTCTGATGATTAACGCTACTGGTGACCGTAACTTTCCGAAATTGAAACTTCGTGCATCAATGTCTCAGAACCTTTTAAATTAATTGGCAATAATAGAGATTGAAAAATATTGGAAAAGGTTCATTTCCACGATATTTAATTTGTATCCAAAAAATTTTGAGGAGTTAATATTTAAACATTGCATAATGTAGTTAAAGAAACGAATTTAGAAAAAGTTGACGCATATTTTTTGTTCGAACACTTTGAATTGAATAGAGTGATGGTATACCTATATAATGGGGTAAAAAAACGGCGTTTATGAATAAAAAAGAGTTAAGGTAGAAAAAAATATTTTAGGAAATCAAAAAAGGGGCCCGATAAGCTTAATCCGGCCCTTCATACACCCTTTTATTTTTTGTGCTAAACATGCTGTTAAAATAACCTTACTTAAAAAAATCTGAAGGGGGTAGTTTTGACATGGGTCGGGGTTTATTATACAAAAAAATACTCCTGATAGAAACAGACAAAATAAGCCGTTTTCGAGATAATCTAGTTGGTCAACTGTTATTTTAAATAAAAAATCGTAATGGGTAGTTTTGATGGTGGCGGAGGTTTATTTTCGTAGCTAGGTTCATAGCTTCTTTAGTATATATTATTGGACCAATTCTTGATAAACCAAAAAGCTACGGAAAAGAATGAGGGATTTAACTTTGTTTCAAAAATAGCTAGTAACGTCTTAAAAGTTTAAAGTAAAAAGTTTGGGAAGGTTAGAGGGTCACAATCCGAAAAAAAATCCCCTGTGGACTTTTTTAAAACTTATATAGTCATTTTAATGACATTAGTTATACTATAAACAAAATCAACTAAACTAAGAAAGTATTAACAATTGAATACCCTGTATCTCAAAAACGAAGCGTTTACGAACCCATGATTATATGACCGTCTTATTTATTTTCAAAGATAAATCATCTTCGAGAGTTCTAGACGCTATACTTATGTAATGTGGTAAAAAGACCGGCGTATATGAATAAAAATGAGGTAAGGTAGAAAAATATTATTTTCGGAAGTTAAAAAAGGGGCCCTGAGACGTCCATTGCTTAGGAGCCCCGACATGCTTAATTCGGCCCTGCATACGCTCTTTTATTTTTACGCGAAAGATGCTGGTGTTAAAAAATCTTAAGGGGTCGTTTTGACATGGGTGGGAGATTTTGATGATAACTTTACAACTTCAAATTTGTTCTCCATTTTTATATCTGGAAATATTGGACATTTTTACACAAAAAAGAACTACTGTTAGAAACAGATAAGATAAACCGTTTTCGAGATAATCTAGTTCAGGGCTTTTCAATCATTCACTTAAGGGCAAATTCCAAAGGGTTTTGAATTAATTAAATTCAGTCCGAAAACGTAGTTCTAGTCAAACTTTGCCCACAACGCGTATTTTTAAACAAAATATGCTGATACTGAAATTGTTTTGAATAAAAAATCGTAATGGGTGGTTTTGATGATGGCGGTGGTTTATTTTAGTAACTAAATTCGTAGCTTCCTTAATATATATTTTTGAACCTATTCTTCAGAAACTAAAAAGCTACGGAAAAGAGTGAGGGGTTTAACTTTGCTGTAAAAATAGCTAGTGACATCTTGAAAGTCTAAAGTAAAAAGTTCGAAATGGTTAGAGAGTCACAATCCGGAGAAAAATACCCTTTTTTCGATAATACTTGCTAGCAATACGAAAGTGCAGCCTTTTTTGGCTCTCAGTTGGGTTTTTCTTACTTTCTCTTGGGGGCATCCCTGCACCATTGCAAATATTTAAAAAGATATCTACGCCTACGATAAATTTTTGTATAGCTCTTTCGAAAGCATAATCTACTTATTCTGTTCATAGAAAAGAATAGCAATCATCTAATGTATCGCATTAAAAATAGCTCTCTTTACACAGCTAAATATGAAGAATTCTCTTAAAGCGGATTTTTGAGAAATTGCCAATTTTTCGAAAAAATTGGGATAAGTCAAAAAAAGAAAAGATATATCCAAAAACTGAGAAACTATATTAGACGAAAAATTTGCATCATTTTTGTAGAAACCTTGAAGTCACGAATATTGGGCTTTTCTTACCAACCCTGTATAAAAAATATGACACTAGTTTATTCAGAAAAACGATTTCTATTAAATTCAGAAAACAATTTCTATTGCTCTTTTGGTTTTCGAAATCCTACTTCAAATTTTCCTCGATCATACTATTTCTAAACATCCTTTAAAAAATGTAAATCAGACAACCTCCCTTATTGTGATCGGACCTAGTAATTTAAAGGAAATATACTTACATTTTCTTGGTTTAGTAATAACTGATTTAGAGGCTTGACTAGGTTCGCCCGGTCCAGCAGCATTAACAGCTCTAACTCTAAACTCGTATTCGACGCCTTCGTCCAAATTCTCAGCGGTTCCTTTGGTTTCGAACGGGCCAGTTTCACCAGCTTTCGTCCATTTTGGTGAGCCTTTTTCCCTCTTCTCAATTATATATCCGGTGATTGGAGATCCACCATCATTAGTTGGTGGAGTCCATCTTAAGTCAACATGGTCTTTGTCCCAGTCTACCACCTCTGGTGTTCCAGGAGCACCGGGTTCGTCGAATGGATTTTTAGCGACAATGGTTTGTTCCGCCTCCAAAGGCTCGGATTCACCTTCGGCGTTTACAGCGGAGACCCTGAATTTGTATTCGTGGCCAGGTTCCAAGTTGTCGAGTTCAATTTTAGGTTCTTTAGAACGGCCAGCTGGTACCCAACGGCCGGTAGTGGTGTCTAATTTTTCGACTTGATAATAATCAAGCGGCACACCACCATCGTCTTGAGGAGGATTCCACTTAAGAGAGCATCCTTCTTTATGAACGTCACTAATCCTAAGTGGTCCTTCTGGTTTACCTGGTTTGTCCAGTACTTTAATTTCAATGCTTGCTTCGTCTTTGCCAGAGCTATTTTCAGCTTTAAGAACCAGAGTTCCAGTATGTTCACGCTTAGCTACAGGAATGACAAGTTTGGTTCTGTAATCCTCGACGTCAACATTAATGTCGTCGCGATTTTCAATACGGGCTTTGTTTAAGAACCAGGTCTTGGACGGTGGTGGTTCACCAGACACTTTAACATCCAGTCGAATATGCTGTCCAGCCTTAACAGTGAGATCTTTAAGAGTGGTGCGGTCGATCTTTGGAGGAACAAACCTATCTTTCGCAGTAATTGTGTCTGAAGGAGGAGATGGTTTGCTCTCTCCGCCTTTGTTAACGGCCTTCACCCGGAAGGAATACTTTTGTCCTTCTTGTAAATCAGGAACTCTAGCTTCAGTTTTATTTCCAGGAACTTCAACAGCTTTATGCCATTTGCCGGTAATGGGGTCTTTCTTTTCAATGATGTATTTTTCTACTGGGGCTCCTCCATCGTTCTTAGGTGGTGTCCATTTAAGATCAGCGTGGTCTTTGTTCCAGTCTTTTAGTTCTGGCTTACCAGGAGAATCAGGTTCGGTGTAAGGATTTTTAGCTGTCGTTGGTTCATCTGTAACCAAGGGTTCTGATTCGCCCTCGGAATTGATAGCCTTTACTCGGAATTGGTAGTCTTTTCCTTCGTTGAGACCAGTAACATCAGCTTCTGGTGTTTTTGTGGTGGTTACTGGTACCCATCTTCCTGTCTCCACATCCATTCTTTCCACGAGATAGCCAGTTATTGGTTCACCACCATCATCTTCTGGCGCTTCCCATTTCAATTTGCAGCCTTCTGCAGATACATCTGACACCTTAAGGGGTCCCTTGGGTTTGGCAGGTTTAGTTACAACTGCGATTTCTACTTCAACGGTATCGACGCCTGACTCGTTTCTGGCAGTAACAGTATATATACCAGTATCGCTGCGTTGTGCTTTTTGAAGTATAAAACTAGTATGGTAGTCTTCATTATCGATTTTGAGCCTATCATTACTTCTAAGGGTTTTTTCTTTAAGCGTCCATGTTACAGTTGGTGGAGGTTCACCCTTGACATCAGCTTCCAACCGAAGGAGTTGTCCAGGACGTAGTACTTTTTTGGTGAGGTTTTTGCGATCAATCTTTGGAGCCACTAAAATAAAAAGAAATTATCATCCGCTGTGTGACAACAAAGATTGCATTTTTCGGATTTTAGTTAAAAAATTTTTTATTTAAAATTGGAACGATCAAAGATTATATGACCAGAAGGTTAAAGACTAAATAATAGACACAATTTTAAAAATAAATTAAATAAATTGTTTTACACGGAAAAAAATCTGCTTTTATTTTTATACACAATATATTGACAAGCCTTTGTATAATGTATTTATTGAACTTTTATTTAAAAATTGTAGAGATTTTTTTACTTCTTGAAAAAATTATATCCATTTATTCAATATAACAGTTTGGTTAAACAATCTCTACAAAAAGTGCAAATAAAAAACAGTGGAAACCATATGGCCGGTTTTTACAAAAAATAGATATATAATAGATAGAAAAAAGCATTAAATTTGCGCTGATCATTTTTAAATAAATCTCACTAATCCTTGTCCATAGTTTATATGTGGGTGCTGCACTATTATTTTAGTAGTGTTCCTAAAATTAAATAGTTAATGCTGATTTAAATAAATGTAAATACTATTCTAAAGGTTTGTCAATACATTTGTTTTTGTTTTTCAGAGTTGGCTTATTGATGCTAAGAAAAATGACTAGATGACGCTTCTTTAGCCAAAGACATTCATTGTTATGGCGGGCTTGACTTGTTATATGTGAGAAATGGGTAGCAGAGACGGAGGATGGAGTTGCAGTAAAGAAAAAGGGTTATATATATATATATATATATATATATATATATATATATATATATATATATATATATATATATATATATATATATATATATATATATATATATATATATATATATATATATATATATATATATTCACTGAGTTAAGTAAGGAGAAGGAATAGTAAGCCCACTTCGTTACAGGGCAAAATGTTTCTTGACATGTCTTTCTAAAACCTAAAATAATAAAGTTAAATAAAAAATGTATAACAGATCATCACAATTAACTTGAGATTCAAGACCGTCGGAATTAGTTTTTCTTCATAAAAAAATTGTATATTATTTTACATTTCATATTATCAAATAAATATTAGATCTTTTCTGGCTTTGTTTTAATTATTTTCCTATATACTTATTCCTTTAAATAGTTTGCATTATTTGTGGAAAATTTATTTTGCATAATTATTTGACAATTGATTACAATAAGATGAAACTAAAATGCATATTTTGGGTACTAATATAATAGTAGGTATACGGTAAATTCCATTCGGTTGTTAATAAACCACTAAGTTAATAAATCAAGTCCCATCTTTTGTTTAAGAGTATTTTTAATTGTTTCTTTAAAAATATCATTTCTGTAAGGAAATTTAGTAGAATTTTTTTTAATAATTTGTAATTGTGCCTATATGATTCGCAACTTGTTGTTAAAATGTTTACTGTTCTGGAAACAGACTTGTTTCCGTGTAGCTTTCAAAAAGCCCTAAAACAAAAAGCTTTCAAAAAAACCACAAATAATTCACCCAACTGATCAATTGGATTTTTTATAAATAAGTATGCTTACAGAATCGGAACGATCAAAGATTATATGACCAGAAGGTTAAAGACTAAATAATAGACACAATTTTAAAAATAAATTAAATAAATTGTTTTACACGGAAAAAAATCTGCTTTTATTTTTATACACAATATATTGACAAGCCTTTGTATAATGTATTTATTGAACTTTTATTTAAAAATTGTAGAGATTTTTTTACTTCTTGAAAAAATTATATCCATTTATTCAATATAACAGTTTGGTTAAACAATCTCTACAAAAAGTGCAAATAAAAAACAGTGGAAACCATATGGCCGGTTTTTACAAAAAATAGATATATAATAGATAGAAAAAAGCATTAAATTTGCGCTGATCATTTTTAAATAAATCTCACTAATCCTTGTCCATAGTTTATATGTGGGTGCTGCACTATTATTTTAGTAGTGTTCCTAAAATTAAATAGTTAATGCTGATTTAAATAAATGTAAATACTATTCTAAAGGTTTGTCAATACATTTGTTTTTGTTTTTCAGAGTTGGCTTATTGATGCTAAGAAAAATGACTAGATGACGCTTCTTTAGCCAAAGACATTCATTGTTATGGCGGGCTTGACTTGTTATATGTGAGAAATGGGTAGCAGAGACGGAGGATGGAGTTGCAGTAAAGAAAAAGGGTATATATATATATATATATATATATATATATATATATATATATATATATGTATATATATATATATATATATATATATATATATATATATATATATATATATATATATATATATATATATATATATATATATATATATATATATATATATATATATATATATATATATATATATATATATATATATATATTCACTGAGTTAAGTAAGGAGAAGGAATAGTAAGCCCACTTCGTTACACGGCAAAATATTTCTTGACATGTCTTTCTAAAACCTAAAATAATAAAGTTAAATAAAAAATGTATAACAGATCATCACAATTAACTTGAGATTCAAGACCGTCGGAATTAGTTTTTCTTCATAAAAAAATTGTATATTATTTTACATTTCATATTATCAAATAAATATTAGATCTTTTCTGGCTTTGCTTTAATTATTTTCCTATATACTTATTCCTTTAAATAGTTTGCATTATTTGTGGAAAATTTATTTTGCATAATTATTTGACAATTGATTACAATAAGATGAAACTAAAATGCATATTTTGGGTACTAATATAATAGTAGGTATACGGTAAATTCCATTCGGTTGTTAATAAACCACTAAGTTAATAAATCAAGTCCCATCTTTTGTTTAAGAGTATTTTTAATTGTTTCTTTAAAAATATCATTTCTGTAAGGAAATTTAGTAGAATTTTTTTTAATAATTTGTAATTGTGCCTATATGATTCGCAACTTGTTATTAAAATGTTTACTGTTCTGGAAACAGACTTGTTTCCGTGTAGCTTTCAAAAAGCCCTAAAACAAAAAGCTTTCAAAAAAACCATAAATAATTCACCCAACTGATCAATTGGATTTTTTATAAATAAGTATGCTTACAGAATCGGGGTTTGGCAATGACAGGTTTGGACGGATCGCTAGGCTCACTTGGTCCTGCCTTATTCACAGCAACTATTCTGAATTCATATTCATGCCCCTCTTCAACAGTCTCAACGCGACCAGTCGTTTTGTCTCCAGGGACAGTTGCGGCATCAATCCAGCCACGTCCTGCTTTGTCGTGCATCTGTATAATATACTTCTGAATCGGAGCTCCACCATCACTAACTGGTGGTTTCCATGCAAGTTCAACGAAATCTTTGTCCCAGTCTTTGAGATCGGGACGGCCTGGTTTACTGGGTTCATCTATAAAAGAAATAGAAAATTATTAAACAAGTTATTTAGATTTAGCCCCTCTCTAGCAGGATGGAACCAATAGTTGCTAGAATCTAAATCATAACTAAATAACTTGACTTCATCCAAAACAAAATGTTAGCAATTCGATAGATGCCAATTCTAAATTTAGAAAATTATATATCAAAAATACTATCTATCACGCAAAACCCTAAAACGTTACCTGAAACCACATAAAAGTTGTACTAAAAACTGACTTTGGCATCTATTAAATAATTTTTTTCGAATGCATCAACGATTCTATCTATCATCGAAAAACCTATATCGGTATTTTAAAATTTTGCTTTTGTAAGCTTTCACCAAAATACTATACTTCCTACTCGTTCAAACAATAAAATCCGTATTAAATACCATCCTGGTTCGTTTCTAAAATGATTAGCCCAAAGAGCTTCAAAAAGTGTCAAAATCAGCGACATTTTACTTTATATATTAGCAATTAATATAATATGAAATTAAAACTGCTCCTAAATCTCCGGTTTACTGCAAAATGCTGCTAGACCAGACCGAATTGCTGTATGCTATTGCTATCCTGTATATCGTAATATAGGGATAAACAACAGAACATACTAAAATAAGCGACACTTTACTTTAGATACCTAGGTATCCGGTATCCCTTATAAAGGAAAAATAAATATAAAACTACTTTCGAATCCTCCTTATATTGAAGATAGCATTTACTCCGATGTCAGTATTGATTATTATAATTAATGTATAAAAGACGGAAATTTCAAAAATCTTTTGGTCTAGGGTTTAGAAAATGAGCCTATAAACACAATTGTTGAATGCTACCGTTGTTAACAAGTCATTAAAGATTAACTTGACCTAATAACTCACCGAATGGATTTTTAGCAATTATCGATTTTTCAGTCTCTAGAGGTTCAGATTCTCCCTCTTTATTCACAGCCTTGACTCTAAATTTGTAAGGTTTGCCCTCTTGCAATCCGGTAATGTTTGCCTCTGGCTCAGTACTTCGGCCACAAGGTATCCATTGGCCAGTAAGAGGGTCAAGTTTCTCAATTTCATAGTGGTCAATCGGGGTACCACCATCATCCTCAGGTTTCTTCCATTTCAGTTTACATCCGTGTTTGGTTACATCAGAGACATCTAGTGGTCCCTTTGGCGCACCTGGTTTTGCGAGGACAGATATTTCAATATCGGCTTGGTCTTCGCCCACTTCGTTTTTAGCGATAATGGTGTATTTTCCTGATTGTATTCTCTTGGAACGCAACACAAAGAATTTAGTGTTATAGTCAATATTGTCGATTTTCATTTCTTCAGTTGACGTAATTTCCTTTCCTTCGTAAAGCCATGTAACAGTCGGTGGAGGTTCACCTTGGATGTTTACATCTAGACTTATGGAAAGCCCTGCTTTAACCGTTAACGGCTTAAGATTCGTACGATCAATTAGAGGTTTCACTGAAAACAAAAAAAAATATTTGTTAAGTAAGCAATAAAATATAAATATGAATGACTACTTACAGTATCTGGCTTTTGCTGTATGCCAGTTGGTTTGTTCAGAGGGTTCTGATTGGCCAGCCTTATTTAGAGCCCGAACGCGGAATTTGTATTGGTTACCTTCTTCTAGTTTTCCTACCGTACCTTGACATTGTGGCCCAACTTCAGCTACTTTGACAAATTGGCCTGTAAATTTATCCATTGCCTCAATAACGTAGCCAGTAATTGGTGCACCGCCATCTCTTACCGGTTTTTCCCACTTGAGTTTAACAGAGTGCTCATCCCAATCTACGATTTCTGGTAAACCAGGTGGTGCAGAGATATCATATGGATTTTTAGCAAGAGTTGCAGTATCCGTTTCCAATGGTTCAGATTCACCTTCTTCATTTACTGCTTTTACTCTAAAGTTGTATTTCTTGTTAGGTTCAAGACCAGTTATCTCATGGTCAGTTTTATCTGCATCAACAAATCCAGCTGGCACCCACCTTCCAGTTTGCGTGTCTTGCTTTTCTACCACGTAACCCGTTATTGGGAGGCCACCATCATCTTTGGGCTTATCCCATTTAAGTTTGCATCCTTCTTTATGCACATCACTGACTTCGAGTGGCCCTTCAGGTTTTCCAGGCTTATCCAGGATAATGACCTCAACTGGGGCCTCGTCAAAACCAGAGTCGTTTTCAGCTCGGAGGGTGTACGTGCCAGTATCTTTTCTTTTTGTGTCTGTTAAGGCAAGTTTTGTGTTATAGTCTTCGTTTTCAATTTTAACATTTGGTCCATTTTCAAGAGGTTTGTGGGCAAAACTCCACGTGCACTTTGGTGGAGGTTCACCCTTGACATCTACGTCGAACTTGACGAGTTGACCTGCACGAACTTTTACAGTGTGTAGTTTTTCTCTGTTGATGAGTGGACGCACTATAAAAAGAATAGTAAGTAAAGTACAAAATATTTGGAACTTATATACAGTGCGGCTCTTTATTGTCCCCCTCATTTATTTTTTTAACCGGTCAAAGTTAAGATGTCAAATCTGGCACACTTCAATAGCAAAGTAAAAACTATTCTTGAGTGTATTTCCATTCTAAAGTACTAAACATTTGAAGAGTAAAAATTCGTGAAAACTTTCAAAACCCTAGGGTTTTATTTATCACTTGATTTTTAATTGAAATATTAAGTGCCATTTTTTTCTATTTACACGGTGTTCTTTTTTTAAATAAAATCAAAATTGTGTCTTTTATACAACACCCTGTAACTATAAAAGTGGCCCACACATCCTTAAGAAAATTTTAATTAGGGAATTCGCAAGTAATGGGTGTTTCTAATGTCCCCATCTCTTGGGGATCAATTAAGATGTTCAAAATAGATAATACTGGACCCTTTCCATTTAATTTTTTTTTCAAGGTGGTCAGCCTCCATCTTGAAAATTTCATTCACGAAACATGTATAAAAAAGGAATATTTAAGTTCAAAAAATATAAAAGGGGGAAGACATTAAAAATTCGAACTGTCTAAACTGTTGCACCTTTGAGGTGCATCAATTAAATTTATAGTTTGAATTAAAAATTCAAAATCTTAAAAAGAACGAAATATATTTGAATACTGTTTGCGGCATATTTGGTTCATTGGACGTTTTAAATAAGCGATATTTGTTTTGTTTTGTTGTTTATGACAAAACAACAGAACAAAACATTTTTTACATTTTAAAAAGAATTAATACAGGACGTGGAAAGAAGTTTTTAATATTGATTTTTTTTTTGGAAATAAACTTTAACTTTTGCAATTTTTAGAAAATCTCAGCTAAAATACCAAAATGTTTTTTGTTTTTTTTTATTTAGGACTGTTGTTTGTCGAAAAAGGTAAGTTGCTTATATATCAATGATTAAAAAATAGAACAAGGAATGCAACAAACACCAGGATGTTTAGGTATATTATAAAAGGGTACATATACAGCGTATTTTATAAAAATTTAAAAAAATCTATGGAATTAAAAAATACTGCACTTTATTTATCTCCCTGTAACTGTAATGCAACCAAATATGCCGAAGCTATTCTAAATTCCTTTTGTGTTCGTATGATATTTCTAAGTTTAAAATTAGACAACCGTCTACAGTTTAGAAGCAAGATGGAAGTTATAAAGCCTAATGAGTCATGTATTTTTCCTCGTTTGTTGCTACGATAATTTAACAATTTAAACCCAAAATTGATAGTTTTCCTCTATATCCTAAAAGTTACTAGTGATTGTCAGGCAAACTTATGAAGAAAGATAAGATGGAGTTTGCGAAGGGATGTTCTTAGGAGTAGGTTTTTTTACGAAAAATAATTGACATATTTTCATAACGCAAACAATTTAAGCTCAATTTTTTTGTTTTATGAATTAAAAGGTATTATATAAGCTTTTAGCAAGAAAATAAGTACTTATAGGATTAAATTAGTTAATTAGAAGATGATTTATTTCGTAAAATCAAGGAAAAAGAATAATTTCACACATTTGGCATTTTCGAAGCTTTCTTTCTCGCGTCCGAAAAGAGACTGAAGTGTTGGTGACTGCGACGCTTCCTTTTATATAGGTTATATCTGCGCAGGCGTTGGTCGTTATTTATGTTTTCCGGATGGTGCTGTTGTTGTTGCGCTAATTGCGCTTGAGTTTTTGCGATTTTAGATTTGTCGATTATTGTCTTCCATACTGTTGGTAGTTTTAATGATTCGTTCCTTTTATTCAAATCACCTTGTTTTTCAATTTCAAAAAAGAAAAAAAAAAAAAAAAAAAAAAAAGAAAAATGGCTACACAAATCGCACCATAGAGAAAGCTGTTAATGCACAGGTTTCCCGAACAACGAACAACAAAAAATATGAGCCGGGAAAGCAACGAGTAGTCTTACCATATGTAAAAGGCACAACAGACAGAATCGGAAGAATGAGGAAACACAACATACAAACAATATATATATATAAAATTAAATATATATATATATATATATATATATATATTATATATATATATATATATATATAGGTGATTTGAATATATATATATAGACAATAATCGACAAATCTAAAATCGCAAAAACTCAAGCGCAATTAGCGCAACAACAACAGCACCATCCGGAAAACATAAATAACGACCAACGCCTGCGCAGATATAACCTTCGGCCCCGAGTGGGGATATAAAAGGAAGCGTCGCAGTCACCAACACTTCAGTCTCTATTCGGACGCGAGAAAGAAAGCTTCGAGAATGCCAAATGTGATTTTGGCGAAACGTCAGCAAAACTGTTCTTTTCAGAACGACAGTAATGAACGGATGTACACCCGGAATGAAAACACATATATATATATATATATATATATATATATATATATATATATATAAAAAATTTAAGAGAACAAAAACTTGGAAAATTTGGAATATAACTTTATTTTTGTAAGTATATTTACCTCGAAATCAAATTTTTTTAGCCACTTTATTAGCATTAGTCATAGAATACCACCAAATTTGATTTAAAAATCTCTGGAAATGTACGAGCTATATAAAAAAAAACCGAAACAAATATTGACATTTTAACACCCCGTATCTCGAGAAGGAAGAGTTTGTGAATTTCTGTGACCGAAATTGGACGCTGGAAAAGAATTCCGCATATGGAAGTACTTACTGTGTCTAGCTTTAGCAACATGTTGGCCTGTGGAGTCAGATGGCTCACCAGGTCCAGCTTTATTCACAGCCCTTACGCGGAATTGGTAAGTATTGCCTTCTTTAAGTCCAGGTACCCTTGCTTCGCAAGATGGAGACTAAAATAAATTATAATAAATAAGCTTAATATATTTTTAGTAAAAAACAAACATGTTTAAGGGCAGAAAATAAGTGAAATAATCTAACGTAATGTTAAAGATGTTAAGAGAAAGATGAGGGAAAATAACAAATACTTACATCAGTACTAAGAATTTCATCCCAAGAGGTCGAGAACTTCTCCTTCTTCTCAATAACGTACCCCGTGATGGGTGCTCCACCAGTACTTTTAGGAGCAGTCCATTTAAGATCGACGCGATCAGCATCCCAGTCTGTAATCTCGGGTGTACCTGGTTTACCAGGAATGTCGTATGGATTTTTGGCTATTATCGAACCATCAGTTTCGAGTGGTTCTGATTCACCTTCATCGTTCACAGCCTTAACTCTAAAGTCATATTCATGACCTTCCGTCAGTCCTTTTACGTCCATTTCAGTATCATTTGGTCCGGTTCGTCCAACAGGTACCCATCTGCCGGTGGCTTTGTCGAACTTTTCAACCACGTAACCAGTTACGGGCTTGCCTCCATCATCTTCAGGCTTGTCCCATTTGAGTTTGCATCCACTCTTGGTAACATCGGATACCTTTAGAGGTCCTTTTGGTTTTCCTGGTGACGCTATAGAAAAATATAAACTAAATATATGGCAAGGAATTTTCGGAAATAAACAATATTTGAAAAAAAAAACATGAAAACAACTCAATTTAGTTTTTAAGTTTCCCATATTTTAGTAACACTGGTTTGGCGATCTGTCAAAAGAAGACCTATATCTATATGTTTTCCAATGACAACACGGGTCACGTCATACTTTTTTGAAAGGTATTTCCATTGACTACGTTTACCAAAGTTGCTATCATTCCGTCAACTCGCTTGAAGATGGAATCGCTTAAAATTTAAGAATGTATTAAAATTTATATTTTATTTCCCTTGCTTTCTAGTTTACAATTTTACAGATTTTTTAATTTTCCTGTCAGGAAATAGTCATGAAGATGTCAAATTTAAGGCGAATGTGATTTTGTCACATTTTGATGTTTTTATTCCGAATGTATAAGGTAAAAAACCCATCTTAGGGAACAAATCATATTTATTAACAAATTATAAAACAGTAAAGACCCTGATAAATATTAACCGTAAAAACTGCTGAAATTATCGCCTTTAAGTACTCGGTAGTATCCTAAACTACCTATGAATTCCTGCCTTTATACTTCTTTTATTGCTTCAATCGTAGGGGACCTTTAAAGAAAACATTACTTTTTAAGTAATTTCACAGGAATGGTCAAGTCAGGTGACCTTTAATGTGACTACGTCGTCCAATCCACCTATTAGGAAATATTTCATTAAGATATTCCCTCATAGGTACTGCGCACTGATAGTGCTCCATCTTATCGCAAACACAACAGGTGTACAGTTAGTGTACCTGGATAACCTTGAGGTAACGCAGGGGATTAAGTTCATTTGCAAAAAATCTAGAAAAATCGCCCCAGTTAGATTAGTGTCAAAAAAATAAGAACCAATAATATAAAAATACGGATCCAACTGCAACTTTCCTGCATGATTTCACAAAATTAGAGTCTGCGTTCGTAGTCGTAGGTCATGAATTCAAATTTTGTAAGGATAGTATTTTTTCCTTAGCAGAATATTTTCAACTGAAGTGTGGCTAATATTTGAATTTGGGTTGCTGAATTGCTGAATTCTCGTTACATGAAACCAAAATATCAAGTTTGTGCCAGCCGTAGCAGGAAGGATGTTCGTGGGCGCTAATAAAGGCCTAAATTTGTTAATTGAGATGGGAATTCATGATCACAGTGGATATTTAAGAATTAGAACTGGTTTCTGGAACACTCACTTTGCTTATATAGTTTAAACATGCAAGAATACACAGGTACATGAAGCAATCCTTTAGGATTGACATGTGTTCAGTGCTCCTTTTGGCAAAAAAAATATCAAAAGGATAAAAGTATCAGAATATAAAAGGATTCTTTTGTAGCCAAGAATTTTTAAAAACGTAATTGACCGTTCTACTAGTTAACAAGAAATTTACTTACAAAGTACTGTCACTTCTACTTCAGCTTCGTCTTGACCATGTTCATTTACAGCTTTAATTTTATAGACACCAGTGTTTTTGCGTACTGAGTTGGTAATGTTCAATTTCGTATTGTAGTCAACGTTAATAATTTCAATGTTTCCTTCAGATTTGAGTTCTGTGTCGATATGGATCCAAGTGCATGTTGGTGGTGGTTCACCTCTGACATCAATATCGTATTTAATCGGCTTTCCAGCCCGAACAATTATTGGTTTAAGGTTCGTTCTATCAATTCTAGGTTTAACTGTGAAGAAAACAGAAGATAATATCATCATCAAAAAAATGTAGCTATAAAATTGAATACCCTAGAAATAGGCACACTTACAGATACTTTTCATGTTGAAAAAGTTTGCTAAAATGCATGATTGCTTGTTATACAGTAAAAATACTAAAAATACTAAAATTCGGGCAACCGCTTTTCCCTGGTGTGATTGTAGTTATAAGTCGCTTTTTTTTTTTTTTATTTTAATTAACGGACATGCCATTTACAATTTAACAATTTACACTTCAAATGACTTACTTCTAATAAAATTAGTTAAAAATGTATACAAAATAGAAAATTTAGCTTGGAACATTAAATTAATTAATCTAAGTTATTTTTATTTTTTATTTTTTTTTTTAAAGCTTTGTTAAATTCGACAATTAATACTAACAACACATATAAATATATATTTAATTTTGTAGTGGCGGGTCACATCACATTTAAAATACAAAAATTATATATAATCACAATTTGATCATAGTACACTTATTGGCCAATTAATTATCACTGAGTGGTGAGAGCTCGACATGTTTCTTTTTTAAATTGAGAAAATGTTAAATAGAAAACATCAGCATCTAAGGTATTTATTGCCCTTGACATCCTAGTAACGGGCGATGACTGTCCATAGTTTGTTCTATGGTATTTAACATGGAAGAGTTCCGAGTGTCTTGTGTTTCTTTGAGGGACCTGAATATATATGCACCCCAAGAGTTCTGGACATCAATTTTATTATTCATAATCTTGTATAGCATGTTGAGATCAAACAAAAATCTTCTCTGTTCAAGAGAACTAATATTTAAAATGTTTTCTAAAAAAATATAATCTAAATGTTCAATAGATATATTCAATTTATAATTTATTATCCTTAAAAATGTATGTTGGACTTTTTCAAGCATCCCAATATATTTGCCATAAAAAGGATTCCATATTGGACTTGCATATTCTAAGATGGATCTAACCATGGAACAGTATAAAGTTTTAAAACAATATATATTATTGAATTCTTTTAGTGATCGAGAGATAAAGCCAAGTAGCTTCAACCCTTTATTGCAAACATTCTCAATATGTAAATTAAAGTTCATTTTTTGGTCGAAAGTCACCCCAAGATCTCTCACAGAGTCAGCAGCACATAAAATATTAGAGTTTACTGAATAGTCGAATATAATAGGATCTTTAATTCGATAAAAATGCATTACAGTACATTTTTTTATGTTTAAAGTAAGTTTGTTAACTAAACACCATTCTCCAAAACGGTTCAAATCCTGTTGCATGCCAATACAATCCTCATAACATGCAATAGACTTGTAGAGCTTGAAATCATCTGCATATAGAAGAAAATTTGAGTTGGTAATACATTTAGAAAGATCATTAATAAAAACAATAATGGGGATAGATGGCCCCCCTGTGGAACTCCAGAAGAAACAAGGATAGAAATAGATTGAAAATTAAATATCTTAACAATTTGTTTTCGGTTAGTCAGATAGCTATGGAACATCACATGATCCACCTTGTCAAAGGCCTTGGAGAAATCAGTGTAAACTGCATCAACCTGACACTTACTCTCCAAAGCCTCCGACAAGTTCTCAGTATATACAAGTAAGTTTGTCACTGTGGATCGGCCACTCAAAAATCCATGTTGTTCACAACACAAAGTTTTATTTAAATTGTATGAAATTTTATCTGTAACTATTTGCTCAAATATTTTACTAAATAAAGATATTTTAGAAATTGCTCGATAGTTTTCAATATTGCCTGGGTCACCACTTTTAAAAATTGGAGTGACAAAACTAGATTTCCATGCTTCAGGAAAGTATCCACGCTTTAGTGACATAGAGTATATCTTATAAAGAATAGGTGCCAGAACAAACCTGCAGTTGTCGATAAAGGTATATATATATTATCAGGGCCCATTCCAAGCTTTGGGTTAAGCATCTCAATGTACATTTTAATACATGTTTATGATGACCTAATGCCAAAGTCATATAATGCACTACTAGAATTACGCCGCATTCATAAAAAAAGCTAAAATAACTGCTCTGCTTGAAGAGTGTGGGCCTGAAAAGAAGGTAGCTGAACGAATAGGAATTCCGAAAAATACCCTCTACGAAAAAAGGTCAGGTGGCAAAGAAGACATACCCTGGGTATATCAGCAGGTACTGAATAGTCAATTGTTTATTCAACTCTCCAGGAAGATAATAAGCAATCTGTTCAAATCCGCTGTAATTGCTAAAATATAAACTGCTTTTCCCGGATCGGTTGTAACTGGGCGATCAGATAACAGTCGGATATTCATAACCATGCTGCAGCAAAATAACCATTTTAATGTAGACTAACAAAAATGAGCGAATTTAATTTTCGTTGGAGTATTATGGAAAGGGACTAGATTTTTGGGAAAAAGATCCAATTAGCTTATAGTGGCCTGACAAAGGCTATACTATATACCTATAGACGACACCGGATGGTTGCCGGTAAATGTTTGGAGGTTGATAAATGCTAGGGAAATTGGAGTTTATTCAAAACATATAGGCAGGTTTAATGCAAGGCTTACACTAACATTTTGAAGAATATGATGCTTCCATCCTTCGAGGAGTCCGGATATTAATTCGATAGAAAGTCTATAGGGCTTTCTCGTCAGGAAACTATACTTTCGTACAAGCAACGAAGAAGATTTATGGGCAAAAATTGAGGAAGCCTGGAATGATCTAACTCTAGAGTTCACTAGAAAAATTTAGTTCATTCAATGCCCAACAGACTGGATTTTGTGGTGGAACATAATTGTTGCGCAGCTAAATACTAGTTCACAATTATTTTTATAACGTATAAAATCAAAATATTTTGCTATCTCAATATTTGTTTTCATAAGTGCATTTAGGTATACTATTAGAATAAGCAATAATAAATAAATCCTGATGATTTACCTAATTACAGCATTTTTAATAAGGATAAATCAGGTGATACGAGCCTGATTTACAAAAATTTAGAAAAAATAAATGTAAACATCTTATAGGTGCCCAGATTTACTGCAACTGCACCTTTTGTGTATGTTACTGTATTATTCATATTACCTATCTTAAGAGGATATCGAAGTGAATTTTAATTCTCGATTCTGCTGCTGCACATACATCATATGATATCCGCAGGGTGAGAGGTCGATTAGGATTACCTTTAGTGAACGAGCCGAAAATAAAATGTTTCTAAATTGAATAGCAGAATATTGAAAAGTTTACTGACGATAGTGTTTTCTTCAACTCTTAATGTGAGAGGTCAATTAGGATTGCCTTTAGTGAACGAGCCAAAAATAAAATGTATCTAAATTGAATAGCAGAATATTGAAAAGTTTACTGACGACAGTGTTTTCTTCATCTCTTAATAAGACGTTAAAAAGTCGACGCGTTTTAGCGATACTCCTATATCCTCTTAACACATAATTTACAATAAATAGTTATATATTTCAATAAATAAGTTATTTTTGTGCGTGCGTAGATCGACACTTACGTGCTCTGTGTTTTATTATCTGCATTTGAGATGCATCAGATGGCTGACCAGGGCCAGCTTTATTGACCGCTTTCACGCGGAACTGGTATTCTCCTCTCTCCTTAAGATCTTCAACGCGGGCTTGAAGCTGATCTCCGGGAACTTCAGCAGCTTTTTCCCAGTCTGGTTTGTAACGATCTTTTTTCTCAATAATGTATTTTTCAATCGGAGAACCGCCATCGCTTGCTGGAGGTGTCCATTTAAGATCGACACCCTTGTTGTCGTAGTCAACGATTTCTGGTACTCCTGGTTTGCCGGGTTCATCTAAAATAACATTACAGATTTTATAATACTGTTTTTATTGTAAAAGTAGGGGTTGCACGTATTTTCGAAAAACGATATTGCCGCAAGTGTAAACAAGTAATACGTCAGGTTGTCCCTGTGGACTCTGGGAGCGCGAATTAGTTGTGTGCGTGACCTTAGGTGTCTAGTACTACACACTTATTTTCGATCCTATTTTACTATTATCATAACCTTGACAGCTATTTTTTGTATTAACAAACGTCCGCCAGTCAGAAATACTAGAGGTTTTTTTGGAGAGCTGCAAAAATATTTCTCTAAAATAAATTACGACATTAAAAGTTACAAGAAATGTGAAACTCGTATCTAATTTTAAGCAATACAGAAGTTATGGGGAAAATAATTTTTTTTGACAACTCAATTTTTTTTAATTATCCTAATGAAAAGTACCTACCGTATTTGAAAATAAAATTACAGGGTGAAATTGTTTTGACAGATAAATTCAAATAAATGACGCCCCTAAAAGTGACATGGAACAGACAGAAGTTACAGGAAGAAGACAATTTTTTTTTAGAGCTGCCACAATATTTTTTCAAAATAAATTACTTCCCTAAAAGTTATATCGAATTTTGAAAACCGTATTTAAAAAATTTAAGCAGTTTTAAATTTTTTTTTTGTATCTTTTTGAGTACTTTACGGCGCCGTAACCAGTTTTCCGACCAAACGCCTACTTTTTTAATTCGAAAAAAATCAGTTTTTCTCAAAAATCTCTTTAAGGCGTGAATGCACAAACATAAATCAAAGCGATAAAAAATATCACAGAAATATTTACATTAAACAAACCAAAACTCAGCCTTGACATCTATCACAACTAACATGTCAAATATCTCTGTAAATTTTATTATCATCCTAGGCCAAGGCCACCTATCATTTCGTGTCGTATATGAATCGGTACCTTTTTTGACCGACATGTGCACTTTTTTTCTTTAAATCGAATTTTCACGCACTTGCTGAGTAGCTTTTTTGTAGCCAAATAAATGCTTCATCCGCGCGTCTGATAATAATTTCGATTACTATTCGCAGTAAGAGGCAAAATGAGGTTAAATTTGGAATTTAAATTATCAACTTTAAAAAATTGCATTAATTTAACCGTTAAAGTTATAAACTCGAAATTTAGTCACGGTCTATCAAAAATTATCTCTTTTCATAAAAAAATAACCTAAGAGCTTAGATATATTAGTTTCCTTGTAGTACAGGATATTTTTTCTTGGGAACCATGGTGCAAATTTCACCTCGTTATTGTACCTCCTGTATATAATCCACGACCCTTCCTAAATAGTCCACTTTTCGGTGCGGTAATTGGTTTTTGGACCCGATGCCAATTTATATTTATAAAAAAAAAGTGACTAAAAAATTAATTTTTTATGACTTTTTTAAAAATTTCAGTTTTTCTTAAAAATTTCTATTTCCTCGCCATTTTCCCGACAGAGACGCATTTAGTTTTTGTTCTCCTATATATTTCCTATGAAAAACGCGTCTTGGAAAATGTCGATAGGACTTTGAGATATAAGCGTCCCAAAATACCCTTTTTTCGAACGAAAAAAATTCGTAAAATCGTCAAACGAAATTGAAACTTAACTAAAAATAATAGGGTCCTGTAAGACCGGAAGAACTATCGATTCAGAAATTTTCGTCAGAAAAAAATTTAAATTGCGACCTCAACCGTGTTACCTCGAAGTTGACTGTTTTGACGTTTCATTCAAATATCAAATTCCACGGCTCTTCTAAAAAATACTCTAATAGTTTCCGAGATATGACCGCCGAAAGTGGAAAAACATGTTTTTCTGAAATGACACGCCCCACACCAGGTTTTCGTCGCTGAATGTAATAACCACGAAGCGGACGTTTGTTAACAATGGTGCTTCTGTTATTTCAGTATGACGTTTAGGATGCTTAGAAATGACGCATTTAATTAAAGGCTAACTGAAAGAGGTACACCCAGCCACTGACAACTTCTCATCCCAGATTTAAATTTGTTGGACGATTATTTTTGTCGGCTTGTGAACATCTTAAGTTAGCATGAAAGGAATCCCACTTTTTGGGTGGAGTTTGGAGAAGACAATTGTGGCAGGCGTACAATTTAGATTTCTAATACTCTGGCTTCAGCAATTGCGACAACACTGTGAATGACGTTGCCAATGGTCCAATGCGAATTTACAAGACTATAAAGACTAACAGAAACGAACAAATATAAAGACAAACTTGTTAGCATTCTGGCGAAAAGATAAAAATAATGAAAAGAAATTTAAATGTAGACATGAGTTTCTTTTTTTCCAAAAAAAACCTTGTTAATAGAATGTTCACATGTTTTCTTCCCCGAGGTACATAAATAGATAAAAAATTAATTAAACCATATGATAAATTGATTTTGTTAACTTTCAAAAACTATAGGGGAACCCTTTTTTCGGTCTCCATAACTTTCTAAGTGTTATATATATATATATATATATATATATATATATATATATATATATATATATATATATATATATATATATATCAAAACACCAAATTTTAAAAGACGCACATTTTCTTCTAATAAACACATAAATGAAATATTCTACAAATCAGTTATTCCTAAGATATAATTAACAACTAAATATAAATAAGAAAAACAAAGTGAAGACACACGGATTTATTTTTCGCACAGCGCTACGCTATTTGAAGGGACATAAGATTCAGTATTATGTCTGTTATACATTAGCATAAATAACTTCATAACATCTCCTTGGCATGTTTCCGTGAATCGTCAAAGATCTTGTGATATATTTTCCCATTCTTCAATTAAAGCGTCTTCCAATTGCTGGAGAGTCTGAAATGCATTTGGACGCCTTCGAACACGTCTTTCTAACAAATCCCATATGTGCTTTATGGGATTCAAGTCTAAATTTATCGCAGGCCAGTTCATGGTCGTTCCTGCGAGAAGGTTATAACAATGCGTGCAGTATAGACTTTGGAGCCACTCCATAAGCAACAGCGATCATATATTCCTCTAACACAGTATCGATGTGGGGAGAAAATTTAGACTCTCTTAGATCTTTTCTTCCAACGAGACTGATTCCACCCCAAACCATTACAGACCCGCCTCCTATTGACTTACTGCGGCTGCAGAATACGATCGCCTGGGTGTCTGTATCATCACAATGTGTAAAACTCGTCGGAAAAAAGTACTGGTTCACGACGAACATTTTTGAAAACTTGCTGTTAAAATCCGATAACGCAAAGACGAAATGACTCCATATCGATCCTGTCTCTTTATAGCGATCCCACAAACGCTGAATGACTCATGAGCTGATGTTAGAATTTCTTAAGACAAACACTGAATGACTGACAAACTGACACGTTACCTCACTAAGATGAAAATGTTCATTCTTTTCTATGCACATATCTCTAGACTTACCTTGAGTCACCTTTTTCACATTGTTTTTAGTAGTTTATTTAAATTGCTAACCGTGTTTTAGGAATTGAATGCATATTTAAACATTGCATTTCTGCATTTATTTAGAGAAAATGTGCGTATCTCGAAATATATAATACTACCGCTAAAAGTTAGGTAGATAGAAAAATTGTTCCCCTAATTTTTTTGAGCGAAGTTGTTCTTTTAATTTACCTCAAAACAATACACCCCAAATATCACCTTTTGCTTTTCTTGACTTAAGCATTTTGCTTTACTGACATGCCTACCATTTATATTTAATATCTTTAACTATTATGTCAAAACTCCAAATAAATTGGATTTGATCCCTAAAATTGTGCATTTTAATTTTCTTGTTTATAATCGTTAGATTTGAATACCAATGTAAAGAATCTCAATTTGTAATACTGCACTTTTTTTACTTACCGAAAGGATTTTTCGCAAGAGTGGGTCTATCAGATACAAGAGGCTCAGAGTCTCCTTCGTTGTTGACAGCTGTGACTCTGAATTTGTATTCAGAACCTGGATTGAGGCCGGTTACTTCAAATTCGCCTTTACCATCAGGAGACAGTTTATCTGCTGGAACGCGGCCACATCTGACCCATTTTCCTGTAGCCACATCCATTTTCTCAATCTCGTATTCCTTGATCGGACTGCCACCATCATCCTCCGGTTTCTTAAAGCCAATCTTAGCTTTCTCAGCAGTAACGTCGCTAACAACCAGAGGGCCTTGTGGAGATCCAGGTTTGCTGAGCACAGTTAGTTCGACGGTTTCTTGGTCTTTTCCATTAACATTTTCTATGATAAGCGTATATTTTCCAGTATCCTTCCTTACAGCATTGAGTAGAGTAAAGTCCGTGTGGTAATCAGAGTTTTCGATTTTAATGCGTTCTGTATTAGTAAGTGGAATGTTATCTCTCCAAACCCACTTAACTTCCGGTGGAGGCTCACCCATGAAGTCGACAGCCCATTTGTGGGTGCGACCCGCTTTTATTGTGATCGATTTAAATGTTTCTCTGTCGATACGTGGTTTTACTGTAAAATACAGAAAAATTAGTAATGATGGCTAAGGGAGTGCTGAAATACACATACAGTCCTCATACACATATCTGTAAGATATATGTTAGAAACGTCACAATTCCAAAAATATATACATGGGTATTTGTAAAATATATCCAGTATGGAAAGAAAATAGTTAAAAACCTGTAAAGAAATATAAATATGAAAAAGTTTTATGCACACAAAATTTAAATCACTCATTTTGAAAAATAGTGCAAAATAAATTGTGACAAAATTATCTTTTGGGCTATGAACGATTAATAAAAAATCGATTAGCAAAATCTAACTTCAAAAAATAAGTTAATTCAGGTTAAATCAAACAAAAAAATCTTACAGTTCTTGTGCTTGCAGAGATGGTTATCTGTAGGTTCAGATGGAGCGCTTGGACCGGCTTTGTTATGCGCTCGAACTCTAAATTGATAGACCTGATTTTCTTTCAAATCTTGTACTTTTCCTTCGGGATTAGAATCGGACGTTTTGGCGACTTCTCGCCATTCAGGAGAGAATTTATCTTTCATTTCAATAGTGTAATGGGTAATTGGTCTCCCACCATCGTTTTCCGGCTTGGCCCATTTCAATGTCACACTTTTGTTATCATAATCGATGATCTCAGGTTTACCTGGTGCACCAGGTTCATCATAAGGATTTTTAGCTAGAATGAAGTCAGATGTTTCTAGAGGATCAGATTCCCCTTCCTTATTTTTTGCTCTTACTCTAAACTTATATTTCTTCTTAGGAGTCAGCCCCTTGAATGTAAATTTCGTGTCTCCGGGACCAACTTCCCCTGCTGATACCCATCTTCCAGTGTCCATATCCATTTTTTCAAGAACGTATCCCGTAAGTTCAGTACCACCAGCATCTTCAGGTCTCTGCCATTTTACTGTCACATGGTCGGCACGAATTTCTTCTGGTTCTAGTGGTCCCTTTGGAGGAGTTGGTTTATCTAACACGATAACTTCTGCGCTCCCTTCACAGGTACCAGAACTGTTGGTAAGAACTAGTCTGTACTTTCCACTGTCAATTCTGGTGGCTCGTTTTACAGTAATGATAGTATTTTTCTCGTACAAATCAATTGTTATACGTTCTTCGGGATCTGGTTTAATTTCTTTCTGGTCCAAGAACCACTGAACTGTTGGTTCAGGCTCTCCACCGAATTTAATGTCATATTTAATAATTTGACCTTTCTTGATTATTATACTCTTAAAATCATCACCAAGAATATATGGTTTGACAAATCTGCACTTTGCTATGATCGGTTTGGTAGTGTCACTTGGTTCACCAGGTCCTGCCTTGTTGACGGCCCTTACTCTGAACTCGTATTGATTGTTTTCTTTTAAACCTGGAACGGTTCCAGAAAGCTGATCGCCGGGAACTTCTATGCCAGTAGTCCAGTCTTTTCCGAATTTATCCTTGACTTCTATAATATAGCCGGTAATTGGTGCACCACCATCATTATCTGGGGCCTTCCATGTGAGGTCTGCGTGGTCTTTATCCCAGTCAACTACTTCGACGTTGTTTGGTTTGCTGGGTTCGTCTAGAAAAAGAGATTGCCCATGAATAATAAATCAGTTTTTTATTGCAATGAGTAAACTTTATGTGCATTATTAAAGATAAATTTACCCATTGCGTAGGTACATTTGACAAAGAAAAAAACAGTTTCTTACCCCAAGGATCTTTGGCAAGAACAGGCTTAGAGAACATAGCCGGTTCACTAGAACCTAGTTTGTTTACAGCCCTAATTCTAAATTTATATTGTTTTTTCGGTGTTAATCCTTCAACTTTAAAGTTAGTCTGTCCTGGTTTAACTTCACCGACGTTGTCCCATCCAGCTGAAACGAATCAAAATTCAGTGCAAAATTAGAAAACGTGGTTAATATACTATGCTTTACTATTATTTTCGATTACAAGGAATATATAATGTTCACGGCTTTGGTAAAATTAAGACGTCATGGTTCTTGATCATTCAGTGTTTTTGATACATAGAAACCCTGCAAATTATTAAAAGTAAAATTTAATCACTAAGATATAGATGGCGTCAATTTACAATTACATTATTGATTACACAGGGTAACCAAATGAAAACAAAAATTTGGTGTCGGAAATCTAACATCTGATTTTAGATGTTTTTAATGTGCTGATTCCAAAAATGCCACCAGATTTTTTCTATCAGCTCTAGTTTTTTGAGATACTGATTACAGGTTAATTGATATTTTTTTCTGATAAAGGACAACAAATAAAGAGCTAAATATTTACTTAATCGTCAAAATAGAAATGCCCAGAATCTAATTAACCAAATGGATACCTGGAATTGTCTCTGACCCAATGTTCCTATACTAGGAACTACTCAATACACTGCTCTTAATTACTTTTATACCCGTAATTACCTATGACCCGATCCTTCTATATCTGCTTGGCTGTACTCGATTTAGTATATTACTGAGTTTTCACAAGTAAAGCTGTGCTATCATTTTGTGTAAATTTTGGTCGTTTTGTAGTATCAAGACACTAAACTGAAACAATGGCATCCACAAGCAGACTTACCTGTGTAAATCATCCAGATGTTTTTTGTTATGTGTGTGGTGAATACACTTTGAAAGAGAGCAGAAAAACGACTTCTGACTTTGTGAAAAGAGCTTATCTTGCCTACTTTGGCGTTCATTTAGGAGATCAAGATAAATCTTGGGCCCCACATTTCATATGTAAAACATGTGTTGAACATTTGCGACAGTGGACAACTGGAAAGAGGAAGTGCCTAAAGTATGGTGTACCAATGGTTTGGAGAGAACCGCGAAACCATCATGACGACTGCTATTTTTGTCTCGTTAATATTAAAGGCATAAATAGAAACAATAGACACAAATGGACATATCCTGATCTAGATTCTGCAAGAAGGCCTGTAGCGCATTCGGAAGAAATACCTGTTCCATCATTCAGCAGTCTACACGAACTGACAGAAGATGATACAGAAACATCAAGGTCTGACGAAGTTCAAAGAATTCAGTCAGAAAACGACAGCGAATTTGAAGCAGATTTAGCAACTCCGAGGTGTTTCAATCAAGAAGAACTAAACGATCTTATAAGAAACCTGAATCTCTCAAAGGAATCCGTTTAATTACTTGCATCCAGATTAAAAGAAAAAAATCTACTTTGTCCCGGTACTAATATTACATTTTATCGTAAAAGAGATAAGGATCTGCTGCCTTTTTTCGCTTAGGAAAATGACTTGTATTCTGTAATAATATAAAAGGGCTCTTAGAAAAAATGGGTTTGCCTGAATACACTCCAGATGATTGGCGCCTTTTTATTGACAGTTCAAAACGTAATTTAAAATGTGTTCTTTTACACAACGGTAACAAATATGGCTCAATTTCTATTGGTCATTCTACTACCATGAAGGAAGAATATGAAACAATTGCATTCGTTTTGAGAAAAATTAAATACGAAGAACATCAGTGGGCAATTTGTGTTGATTTAAAAATGGTTAACTTCCTCCTTGGACAGCAGAGTGGTTATACAAAATATCCTTGTTTTTTTGGGACAGCAGAGCTAAAAATGAGCACTGGGTTAACAAAAATTGGCCTTCAAGAGATGTCATGATTCAAGGAAAACAAAATGTGATCAACGAACCTTTGGTTTCAAGAGAAAAAATCTTACTTCCGCCCTTGCATATCAAGCTAGGCCTAATGAAGCAATTTGTGAAGGCTTTAAATCGAGATGGAAATTGTTTTGGGTATTTGTCACGTAAATTTCCTGGCATTGGCACGGAAAAACTAAAAGCTGGTATATTTGATGGTCCTCAAATAAGGCAACTTGTTAAAGATCCACAATTCACCACCAACGAGACTGAATCTAATGCTTGGTGTTCATTTGTTCAAGTAGAACAAAATTTTCTTGGCAATCATAAAGCAGAAAATTACGTAGAATTAGTGGAAACTATGCTTTCAAACTTTAATATTCTCGGCTGTAACATGAGTATAAAAGTTCACTACCTCCACAGCTACCTAGATCGTTTTCCAGAAAACTTAGGTGATTGTAGTGAAGAACAGGGGGAAAGATTCCATCAGGATATTAAAACTATGGAAGACCGTTATCAAGGACGATGGGATAGCCACATGATGGCGGACTACTTCTGGAGCCTTCAGCGAGACTGCCCTAGTAAACTCCATTCTAGAAAGTCGTATAAAAGAAAATTTTTATGTGATTAGTGACTAATGTAATTATGTAAATTATTTCGCAATAAATACTTAAATCCATGTGTCTTTGTGTTTTTAACTGGCAATAGTAATATTAGTTTAACAAACATTAATATTTAATAACAGTTATATCGTAAAATACATAAAAATTTTTTTTTAAACTAGATCTGATAGACAAAATCTGAGAACTTTTTTACATTCTGCATCCAAAAATTACCCAGGAACAGTTAAAAAATCGCAGGCACCAAAATGTGTGTTGGCCTGTGTTATTACTTTAATTTGTAAGATATCAGACTTTAGCTTTTCATTCATTGACAATGATTGGAGACAATTGAGATGTTATGTAACGTTGTTACACGCTAAAACTAACCCAATCCAAAAACCGTTCACTAAAACAAACCATAAAATAAATAATTAATTTGTTGCTATTTTAGTGAACAAGTGATAGTTAATGAAAAGAAAGAATTATTTTATATCTTACTAAAGCAATTAAAGGAAAAACTAATTAAAGATGATTTTATATTACATTACGAAAAAGATGAGTGCAACAAAACTTTTAAAGGCCATCTTCTACTTGACAGGAAAATTGTTGAATTTTCAGACTTTTATATCTGTTTTTTCTTTCAAGTTTTAGAATATAATTGTAAATCGAGCTAAGATGTTATTTGTATGGACCATTTCTAGAAACATTCTTTTATGATAATTTTTTTCTTTTTCTAAGATGGAATGATTCTGAAAATTCTCAAATAACCAGTACATGTTTAGACAGAGCACAAGACAGTTTTTCAGTGTTAAAATCCCTCTTATGTGAAGTGATGCGATCAACGAGATTTCTAGAAGTTTGGCCTACATAGACCTTATTGCAATTTAAAAATTGTATTTTATAAACTGTATTCCAATTTTCGTATAAAGTGTAGAAATAATGTATGTTTCTTTAAATGCAAATTTGATTTATGTCTGAGTAGTGCATATGCCTTTGATTTTGTAAGTTAGGTCTTTAATAAAAGGTAATGAGCAAAAACGTGGATGAATAGTATACATTTGGCTTGGAAAATTCATCGGTTCTAACATAGTGTTCTGAGAATGTAATGTTTGTAATGGGCTAAGTCGACTAGGTTCTTGGAAAATGTTATCAGGTATATTATATATAGTGTTATATAAAAATTTATTAATCATATTTACGGGATAAGAATTTTCCACCAAAATTCCCTTAAAAAGTTTAGGCTGCTCTCTCTATAGTCAGGGTGAGTTAGCTTGACTGGTCTTCGTTTCATACCCAATATTAGTTTTATTTTCATATTCATAGGATGATAGGATTGAAAATTAATAAATCTATTGGAGCAGATAGGTTTTCTGTATCATTGTGTTTTTAAGATGTTTCGATAAATGAATAAATAAATGGTGTTCCATTTAAAAAAAAAACAAGGCTGGTAAGTCACCTTTTTTTTAAATCAGTGTATTTCATATGTAACAAAATTGGCGAATATACCTTCAACTTGTCTTTTTTTTTTGTTTATTTTGATACGTCAAAAAATGATAACATTATTAGAGTTTAAAACGTTATAAAGAAAAATTGACCACACTCTACATATCCGTAATACCGACTATGGTATTTGGATAATAAAATTATTCTGTCATAATTATTAACTTTTCAAGGCCAATGATGTTATGTGCGTTCTAATTAAATGTCGGCAAGCTAATGGAATGTCTATTTGAAGTATAATCGATTTTTGATAATAATAGAATATATGGGCAGTTATATAAGGAAGTAAAAATAGAAGTGGCGCAATTATTACAAGAACATAAACTAAACTTGATTGCGCTCGGGAGCTAGAATATTTCCTTTTTACACTCCACAAGTTGTCTCAGTAGAGTACAGTATATGGTTGACATCTGGAAAAGATGAGAGTACTAAGTTTTACGCCCGCACAGTCTCTTTAGGAAAGAGTATACATAACGTTAAATAAAATATCTAAAACTACATAAAGAAGTTAGAAATGGTTGGCTATATTATTACAAATTGGTTGCGTAATGTAGGATTGGATCTTTTGACATGTTGTCAATAAAATAATGAATTTAGAAGTAAAGCTTAGAACACAGTTGATAAAATATTCACACAATTTAGAAAACAAACCTTTAAGACTCAAGTCTTGTCGTTCAACAATGTATTGCTGGATCGGAGCACCACCATCGTCTACAGGGGCTTTCCACTTTACTTTACAGTTGGTTTGGAACACTTCGGTCACGTCAACATCTTGAGGTGGAGAAGGAACATCTTGCATAATGATTTTAACATCTTTTACGTCTTCGCCTTGTCCGTTTGACAGTTTTATCTGATACGGGCCAGACTGATCTCTGCTGGGCTTTTTAACCTTGAACGTTACCTTGTCATCGGCTATTATTACATCTACATCTTTAAGTGGCAGTACTTTGCCATCTTTGATTAGCTTGGCTTCTAGTGGTGTTTGTCTTGTTCCCTCAACTGAAAAAGAAATAATTATAAGCCATGTCCATACTACTTATTCAGTTTTATAAACGTTCTATTATGTTGTAGAAATTGAAATTTGTTTTACAAAAATTGCTACAAACATTTTGTTCTTTGCCACCGTATCATTATTCAGAATAGCTTTGAGAACGAACTTTCAGCAAAATTATAAAATAAATAAACTGCTAAACATATACATCCATCCTTCACTCGTAATGTAAAAAAAATAACTATTACGGAATTATACTTACTTTTGTATGGAACTTCCATAACGACAGGTTTGCTGATAGGAGCCTCAAATATAGATGGGAAATCAATTTTGGGGACGCTTTCACCCTTCTTGACCGAAAGCTTCATTGAAGATTCCAATTGTCCGGATGTAACTTTAATTTCACCATCATCAACCATGTCCAATTTGTTGAAGATAAGCTGATGTTTGCCGCCACCTAAATTCTTAATTTCAATTCTGTCAGATGGTACGATGGGTTCTCCATTGAAGAACCATTCAGCTGGTGCGGTTTGGTCTTGTAATTCAATGTCAAGAACAAGTCTTTCTCGTTCGATGCCAATAGTGTCCTTCAATTTCTTGTTGAAGCGGTTGAGATAGTTGACCACCAATTCGGCTTCTGTTTTGTCAGCGTTGCTTACACAAGAATACATACCAGCGTCAGTTACTTTAGCATCTTTTATTACCAGTTTTCTTTTTCTGCCGTCTTTACTTACGACTAGTCTTTTATCGGGGGTAATTTCTTGGTCGCCCTTGAACCATTTTACATCACCTCCTGCATCGTTCAGTTCGCAAACGAAGGTAATATTTTCCTTTTCAACGTGTTGTTGATGTTTAAGAACTTTGACAAACTTGTAAGGATATTCTACGATATTTACTTTGGTTACAGTCTTTTCCGTTTGTTTTTCTAGCTTGCAGGTATACTCTGTAGCATCGTCAAAGGTGCAATCTTTTATCGTAAGACGGCATACGCCACTAAGGTCCTTGGAAATTTGATATTTATCCCCATCTTCTAATTTTTGCGTTCCTTTATACCAACCAACAATAGCCAGGCTGTTGCTTACTGTACAAGCAAGCTCAACTTCATGTTTGGTATAGCCATCATACTTCTTCTTTAATGGCTTCGTAAATGTATATGAAGGGTCGGGTTCTTCAACGTTAAGGAAAGCTGTACAATGTACACCACCAATTTCAATAGTATATTTTCCTGAATCCTCGACTTTTGGATTCGTGATGATAAGCTGGTATATGTCATTTTCGTTTTTAAATTTGTATTTGGCTCCTTGAAATAGTTCCTGTAAATAATTAACATAAAAGCTTAGCTGAAGCTTGCACTTGCATTGCCTTAAATACGCACTACACACCAACAGGAGCCATGTCAGCCATGAGGTCATGTTATAATTGCCTAGATTCTGTGGCTCTTGCGTAATACAAGGCAATACAAGTCTAACTCTATATCTAATTCTAAATACAACACACAATAGAATCTTACGTCTTTTCTGAAGAGCCATTTAGGTTTGCAGTTCGGTTTGGAGAATCCAGCTTCGAATACGACTTTTTTGTCTTTTCCTTCCTTGGCATATTGGTCCACTAGTGGCTTCAGGAATGTTTCAGCTTTCTAAAATAATAGAACAGATTTGTAATGAAATGAAATCACTTTAACTGTCTAATGAAATAACATACACAAAAATGTAATGGGTCTCCATCAAAAATCTGCCGCCTCAAAAATTGGCTGGAAAAAAGTCCTAAAAAATGCGAAATATTTACAAAAAAAATGATTCTCTATGTACAGGGTGAACCTTCACGTTTCACCACGATGCAGATACAACACCTATATTTGGAAAATTAGTTGGCCAGGATATGTTAAAGCCGCATACACACGGGAGGCGAAGCGACGCGAAACGAAGAGAAGATATTTTTTTCCGCCCCGAAAACTTACATAGAATTAAATGGAAGCCTGCCTACTGAAGTATCGGGAAGAGATCGGAGCGATGTTTATCGCTCGTGTGATGTAACGTCTCTAAGTGGAAGAAATTATATTCGCTTCGCTCCGCGCTTCACCAAAGTGGGGAGCAGCTTAAAATGGAATAAATGGATAGGGGTATAGCTTTGTCATGCTGTCGTGCATAACAAACATCGATAACAAATCTCGAGATCTGCCGGGCCCAAACCTCTCTCTTTTCGAAATGATGCAAAATCGGCCAATCGGGAATAAGTTCTGCTAGCGAAGGCCTTCTGGAAGATACAGGATTCTAGAAAGAAAACTGTAACTGAGATTTTAAGCTACCAACTACGCTGTCTAATATAGCGTCTTGTCTATTATTTGTTATTGTTATTAATCTCCTATATTGTTATTACCTAAAAGGATAAAAGGAGAGAGTAGTTAGTCACAGGTGAATTTGTTAATACTAGAGTCCGCGTACTCCATCAATAAGCCATTTATGTCATAAAACGCGTGGATAAGCAAGTGTGTACAATTAGTCGTTTCTAGCCGCAGCCCTTAACAATTGACAACTAACTAGCATCCGAACATACACTGATCGGCACGAAAAACTGGTACATTAAAATTTTAGGAAATTTTAAAGAAAACTTCTTTCCTACTGGCCCGGCTACTCCACAAGGCGTTTTAAACTTAAACCAGTCAATTAACTCAAAGAGAAGTTAAGAAGCTGAAGAATTTATATACCTACAAATTGCATTGAAAATCATAAAAATAAGCTCAGTAGAAAAAGTTTTCAAACCTTGAAATTTCCTAACATTTTAAAGTGTTGTTTTTCGTGGCGAGGAAAATTAGTAATATAAACGAATTTAATTTATATCTGATAAGTCATTGGTATACTTTATGAAGCTTGTCAAGTTTATAGTCAGGTGAATAATACGTCATGTGCTTATTCTTGCATTAAACAGACTCTAGTATTGGCATTTTAGGTTAGTACTCTGTTTACACGGCAGTATAGGTTTTATTGGTGGACAGGCTACTTTAGCAAAAAGTGTCTGTTTTTTTTAATCAGACTTTAATTTTTATTCTTAACGAGAATATCCTTTATATCATTTACATTATTATAATAACGCATTGTACTTCGTGATATGTCCAGACATAAAATGAGTCTTTTGGAACTCATTAATACATTTGTTCGATACATTTCAATCAAAATAAAATGATTAATTTTTTTGTTCTAAAATACCTTTGAAAAAAATATGGTTTATGAATTGGTAGAATGGATCATAAAAATGACATATACATCAAACGGATGTACACCTAAATGACTATGCCAAACTGACGCCCAATAAAAGTACTATTCGCCAAAATGACCTTCCGCCAATACTACGTTATCCGCCTAATTAACATATACCTGTCTCAGGGTGTTCAATTTAGAGTTGGCAGTTAGTAAAACATAAAAGAAATATAAAGTGCATTTTTGTAAGTAGAAATATAGACTTTTCTACTGGGAGAGTTTCCACCTAAAGTGTACCAAATCTAAGTTAATAATTGAAATAAATGATGAACCCTAAGACTGACGTAAAAATCTTGGTCTCCTTAACTGGCGTGATTTCGGCAACCCTCCTTTACCTGTGCGACTAAGAAAGGCAGAAAATCCTCAATACATTTTCGGGACTAAATCGTTTAGGCATCTCAATAAAACAATAACACTCAATTTAATATTCGGTACCGCTAGCTAAACCAAGCGTGGTTCCGCCCCAGGTTAGCACCTGGTCCTCAATAAAGCCATAATATAAATAAAATCGGTAAATCCTTTACCCGGAACTTCCCTCGTTACGAATATTTCCTTTTATTACGAACAGTGAAGTGTGACATAATTTAGATTGGTACATAGTCTTTAGTAACACATATATACTGTCTTTTCAAATATTTTTATTGGGGCGACATTTTGTTCCACCATATTCAATTCGTACCAATATTTTACCAGTTCCTACCTATGCCACACTTGATTTTTGAACATAATTATAAAAATACGCGGCTTGATACCTTTATTTTTAAAGACAACCGAGAAAATTCGAAATATATTCCTATTGATCCTATAGATTGTTGAAAGAGAAAGCTCTGTCTCTCTAACGCATTGGGTTTTATGGCAGGGTTTTTTTTTCAGTTTTTTCGGTTGTATTTAAAGATCAGAAACTTTTATATTCAACATTTTCCTCTATCTTGAATATATGAGAAAAAACCCTGGGTGATCCACGTAAGATGACTTGATCTCAGAAGTTGTATGAAATACCAAAAAAAGTTATATATAAAAATTTCTAGCTTTAATCTTTTAAAGATAATTTTTTTAAATTATATTATTTTCATGTATACAGGGTGTTTATGTTGATCTGAGTACTGATCAACTTTCTTATAGAATATAATGGAAATAGATATTTTAGTAGTTCTTCTAAAGGCAAGACTTCAGATATATAAATTGACAAAACTTTATTTTAACTTATTTTTAAAAACACAACGGTTCTTTCACTAAACCACGACGCGTTTTTAAGATCAACCGCCAAATTTTGTATTTGGCTGAACGTCCTGTTCGTTTGCCAAACAAATGAGGTTTTTGTTGGTGGCCCTCATTGATCTATCATATTACAGATAACATTTCATTTATGTACTGAATAACTATTTCAGTGTAATTAATTTAGAATATCAGTCAGTTTCTATGATTTCGTCAAAAAAGAACCGAACATTTAAAAGGGCTTTTGTACTTATTGCTAATTAGTATTTAGTTATTTATTTAGTACCCACTAAAGTACAAGTGATTCAATTTCTTTCCGCTGTGGTTTTTGTAATTTTATTGAGTGTTGCTGATTTAGATTTTTTTTAGAGTATGGGAAGATTTTCTGTACCTTAAGAATAAATGACAATGGTATCGTCTCCATATCTGACTAGCATCCTGAATTAAATCGAGAGGATTCTAAAATATTTTTTTCAACAGCCTCCATGTTCCAAAAATAAAGTAAGGTTATGTAAAATATTGTTTAATAAGATCAGAGAAACCTATTACAGATTCTAATCTATATTTTCTTTAAACTGTCTTTATTTGACCTTTCTTAGTTTAGTTAACGGAACAGGATATAACAGAGGGTCCGAAGTTAATAATTTAAAAAAAGTCCTCTTTAAAAAATTGCATTGTATAAAGATACTTTTATAAGTATCATATTGGCCCGAGTGACATATCGCTTCTATTTCTAAAACTGGAACACGGTGTAAAAAGTACTTAGTAGTTCTAATAATGTAACTAATTGTAGTCTTAACATCGGCTTATAGTTTGTGCTTGATAATGATTAGAAAAAAATACTAGACTAAATGTTGAATATTGCATAATACTTCTTGTTTATTATATTCATATGGGCAAGTCAGTTTTACGTGCATTGCGTAAATGTCGGTCAAGGTCAACTTTCAGAATCAGAATAAATGTGACTTACCGACTTTCGAAATTATTTTTTTAAGGAACGCAATAAATGTCAATCATTTATCACTTCCTTGTTTTTTAGCCGACTGCCCATGGACCGATTTTAATGATAATTTAATAAATATATATATAATATATATATATATATATATATATATATATATATATATATATATATATATATATATATATATATATATATATATATATATATATATATATATATATATATATATATATATATATATATATATATATATATATATATATATATATATATATATATATATATATATATATATATATATATATATATATATATATATATATATATATATATATATATATATATATATATATATATATATATATATATATATATATATATATATATATATATATATATATATATATATATATATATATATATATATATATATATATATATATATATATATATATATATATATGTTGATTTTTCACGGATGGAAAAATACAATGTGTTTTCATTCCGGGTGTACATCCGTTCATTACTGTCATTCTGAAAAGAACAGTTTTGCTGACGTTTCGCCAAAATCACATTTGGCATTTTCGAAGCTTTCTTTCTCGCGTCCGAATAGAGACTGTCTAGAGTCCAATATGGTAGTATTTTAATATTTTTTTTCAAGGTTCAAAATCCTTCTAACAAAGTACTGTATAAGCTTATTCTTATTATCACGTTTTGATGGTAGTAGGCTGAGAAAAAATAGGACGTTATAATTTCATATCTGAACACGGGTTTTGACTTTAAACGACTTTTAAATTAAGGCTATTTTGCTTTTGATCAGTATTCACATTTTTTGCTTACCCTGTATATCTTTCGATTTATACTAAAATTAACTACTGCTAATACAGTATTTTTTGTATCTCAAAAGCAAAGTAAGCCATGAACATTTTGGCATCGTAATCGAATCTTTACTAATAACGGAGATACACCGGTACAGGCAAATTTTGTAAGAAAGATTGCCCTTTGTTATATTTAATTCAGTAGAGCAGCCACACTTAGCGCTTGAGGGGGGGGGGGTATAATTATTTTTCAACACGGTTGCAAGTTGTTGACCGACATTAACCAAAGGGTGGAGACAACAAAAAGTCAACAAATATTGCAAAACTATTTTTATAGTAAAATGTTTAACAAAAGAAAAAATTAAAAACAAAATGCCTTTTAAAAATTTGGCTGTACTTAAAACATCTTGGTGGAGATATATCTCCTCCCGTGGATATGCCATTGATTTAATTACTTTGGTATTGTTATAATTTAATAAATTAAGTGTTAATTTTCATTTTCTTTAAAATAAATATTAGTTAAAATAATATTTACGATTCGGTGGGCACCTATTATACAGGATGATTACAATTCACAGAAAATCAAGAAATTCAAACGTATTTTCAAAAAAACAATTGAACATCAAAAAAAGACATATAATATCAGTTTATTTTTATTTTAAATGCAATAACCTATATTTTACTATTAGAATTATTATTAGAATCGACCGAAAAAACTAGGCATTTAAAGTAAAATATCCAATTTTTCTCAACTTTAATCATGCGCTGAAAATCCATGGAAGAAATCAACAAACTCGCCTTGGAACAAGCAAAATTATGAACAGAGCTATCCCAATTATTAGCCAATTGCAAAAAAGACGCACCTATCATAAAAACACAGAGCTACTCGTCAGCCCGCAACCAATCAGCCGACAAGATATGAGAAAAAGTCAGAAAGATTCATGCCGATATTTTAAAGCTAAGAATAACCAAACATTCCTACTTCGCTACGAAATATTATGACGAAATCAAAAATAAATATCTCCCAGAATGTAAAAAAGCTGAAGAAGAAACTACCGAGCTAAGACCAGAAGCACCAGATATTAGAAGAATTCAAAAAGACATGCTTGACCAGGACCTGTTCCACTCACGGAACAATACTCAAGAAGAACTGGAAGCAGATATGGTCATCAATCGATACGAGGTATTACTAAACGAACTGGAAGAACAATGGAACACGATCCACAAGCTACTTGGAGATATAATGTCACATGCAATTCAAGAAAACAATAAATACGTGGAAAATCGTTGAGCCATTAAGGACAAAAGCCAGCCCATCATAGCAGCAATATAGTACAAGATCAAACAAAGTCATATAGCTCCCACAAGTAATAACCTCCCAACATTAAAACTCCCGGTGTTTAGCGAAAGTTATGAAGAACGGCCAACTTTCAGCGATTTATTTACCAGAATCAAGCAATTTCCAAGTCAGAAAACTGCAATTTTTGAAGATACATCTCCGAGGTGATCCGCAAAATTTAATTTAACATCTAAGTATCATTCAGATTAACCATAAAACTACATGGGAGTTACTGAAGTAACGCTATGAAAGGAATCGCCTTATCATCTCCAAATTAACTGACAAAATCCTAAACTTCCTAACCATCAATCAGGAATCGGCTGAAAAAAATAAGACACCTGCATGACACAACTAATAAGTGCCTAGAAGCAACAAAAAATTTGGGCTATGAAACTGCAACATGGAGTCCAATTATAGGAAGAATAATTAGAAAATGGGACTCAGAAACAAATAAGCTCTACGAAAAAAGGTACAGGAACCACAAAAAGTTTCCACACTTCAAGAAATATTTAATTTTAAAGAAGGAATTATTGCTTGCAACTGCCTTAGTATCAACTAAATCCAATTCGGGAATGCCCCAGATTAGTGTACTCATCGACCAAGGTTCACAATCATTCTTCATAACTGAAGAAGCTGTGCAGATAATAAGAATAAGAGCATAAATCTTGGTAATCGGTAAAAGTCAAGCGAAAATCGCAAAGTGGAAAGTGGAAACCGTACTCAAACCACACTTTCCAGCAAATACAGTTTTAATACAGCACTGATAGTCCTGCCCAAAATTACAAAGGCATTTCCAAATCAGCCGTTACCAAATATAAATATGAAAGAATGGCAAAACACCATGTTGGCTGATCCAACATTTAACAAAAATTAAAGAAAAATAATTTTAGATGGTCTCATGAAACACGGTTCTGGCCTAATAGGGCAACATACTGAGTTTAGATGGATTTTATCAGGACACTTAATAAGTACTAAAACATCCAACCTAAAAATATCCAGCATGATCACGTGTACCTAAGAAGATAAGCAATGCAAAGAAGATCAAACATGCGAAGAATTCTACGCACGGACCACTAAAAGAAACCACAATTAGGGTAATCAACATCAAGAGGGGTCGGTATATTTTAACAATTAGAATTTAATCGGGACGAAAGATCAATGAAATAAACAACGGGAAATACTATATTCCGCATCAGGCAGTAATATGAGAAGATAGTAAAATAAAGCTAAGAGTAGTATTCGACGCATCATGCAAAACAAACAACAACGTAAGCTTAAACGAGACGATACACAGTGGGCTAAGACTGCAAAACGACTTAGCAGGAATATTAGGCAGATAGACGAAACACGGAAGTATTTACCGCCTATATACAAAAAATGTAGACAAATAAAAATTCTTGCAGCAGACCGGCCATATCAGCGTATTATTTGGAGGTTTAACCAATTGCAACCAATACAAAAATTTGTAAAAACAGTAACCTACGGAACCCCATCAGCTCCATTCCTAGTCATACGAACACGTCAACAGCTCGCACAAAATGAAAAAGGCAATTTTCTCGAACCTACAAAAATATTTCAGCACGATTTTTATGTTGACGATGTTATCTCAGGAGGCAGCTTCGAAAAGACCTAGTTCCAGCTGCTCAAGGCTGATTCGTTAAGAAAATGGTCTAGCAATTCAAAACAACTCCAAATCTCAGATGCAAATAAAGAAAAAATGAATGTTGAAGTTGGACAAGAAAAAAACAGAAGAAAAGTCCTTAGGGATACATTGGTCCCCAGCAGACGACTTCTTCAGTTTTAAGAAAAAACGACCAACAATGTAGTGTAAAACCAAGAGGCAAATGCTGTCCAAAATTGCCAAAATTTTCGATCCACTTGAATGGCTCGCTCCCTTTGTCATCACAGCCAAACTACTGATCCAAGATCTCAGGTTACAGGAATTAACGTGGGATGAACCAGTTAGTAAAGAAATCTTCGAGAAATGGCAACAATTTCAACACGAAAGCAAAAAAATCCCGACGTGGATGCATAAAGACGGAGACTCCACTGAGCTTCATGGATTCTCTGAAGCCTCAAAAAACGCATACGGGGTAGTATCTACAGTAGAACAGTTATATTAAGGAACTGTATACATCACCTTGTTGCAAGCCAAATCAAAAGTAGCTCCATCAAGACAGAAGACTACGCTACCAAAATTGGAGCTCTGCGCAGCGATGCTATTGGCAAAACTGATAAAAAAAAACAGTTAATGCCTTGCGCATCGATAACACGACAGATGCATGGACAGATACAATTATTATACTAAGGCGGATAAAGGCTGATCCACTACGATGGAAGACATTTGTCGCAAATAGGGCCTCCGAAATATCTAGATTAATCCGTCCAGAAAATTCGAACCATGTAAAAACAGTGACTAACTCCTGCAGACCTAATAAAAGAGCAATCACCAAAATTTACACAGGTCCCCAAAATTGACCAGGAAGTGAAACGCTGCCATAAAAACGCTTGTAGAAATTCGAGAAGACTGGAGTCGATTTTCTGAACTCACCAGAAAGGTACGAGTTCTCTCCTATTGCAGGAGATTCCTAAAAACTCTCCCAAAACCAGTAACTTAACTCCAGAAGAAATAGATAGCACACTGGTAGCAATAAAATGCCTACAGGCGTGTGAATTCAGTGAAGAAAAAACTGCATTAGCCTATAAAAAAAATGAACATAAGAAAAACTAACTGCTAAGCCTCAGCTCATTCCTGGATCAAGATGGTATATTACGAATAACACTAGCACATATAAGAACCGAATTTTGGATCATAAAGGCCAAAAAAGCAGTAAGTTATAATTGGCAAATGTGTAACATGTCGATACAAGCAACAAATGGCGAAACAACAAATGAGCAATCTACCTGCACAAAGAGTAACACCCTCACTCCCATTCATCCACGCCGGCATAGACTATGTAGAGCCAATACAAGTTAAAACAACGAAAGGGCGATTTCACAAATCTTACAAAGGTAATATAGCTGTCTTTATATGCGTAGCACCAGCATCTCGACGATGTAAAGCCCGCAGGGGATAGCCATCCGATATATACAGTGATAATGGATCTACCACCGTAAGAAAATTCAACAGAGCTTGCGTATAGTCGCCCAAATAAACACAGCAGTTACGAGGGACAGTCCGCAAGAAGCTCATAGGAAACACCGACGTATTCGACACAAGATAGTCCTTGTATTATATTTGGCTATGATCATTGCATGATTACCTAACAGTAAAACCAACCATCCATTACCCAGAAAAGAAATTATACGTACCTAGGCATAGCCAAAAAAGACGGAGGAATCTTTAAAATACAAATCAGCAGCAACAAATCCAGGAGCGAAGCTGGCACTAAAAAAGTGACTGAAGTAATCAACGACTTCAAAAAACTATGCGGTCAGACTCTGCAATTGTGAACAGAAACTCAATGTCTGAATGTTGGTAAACACCTTCAAGAAAGAGGAAGAGAAATCCAGGTCGTCAGACAAAGTTTTCATACAAAGCACTGATGAAAAAGCGGATTATTTGGAAAATTCCTGTTTCTGGAGTAAAGGACGAAATATACAGATACATCAACAGTCTTCAAAGTAACCAGAATGAACTGATTAAAGCATCCAATGACCAAACCAAATGTATCAACAGTCTCGACAGTCAACGATATAGAAGTTCGGATAGCGAGCGAACTAAATCACTTCAGAGAGAAGCTGAATTATGGGTTAAAAGAAATCAACGAGATAAAAAATGGTACAGAATTACTAGAACTTATTAAGTTTTTACCATTCGGCACTCAACTTCGTCAGTGAGATCAGTAACTAATACAGTAAGTTGCTCGAAGTCCTGTATAGCAAATATGACTTCCTTTCACCATCACACATCAATAAGGTAATCTCCGAAGCAAATAGAAAACTTCCATACAATCTATGGATTTCCAACTTTCCACTAGACAAAAAAACAATGCGAAGAACGAAATGAGTCCATACATGTATTCAGATTCTTTAAAATTGAAGATATCTCAGAATATATATGGGGGATATGGTGGATACACAAAAAACAAAGACAATACAGCAAAAGAAACCGATGGCTGGAAGCAGCTCGACAAACTACTATGATCGAACTTCAGCCCTTAGACAGCCCTTGGCAACTGGAGACTGCAGAATGTTTACCAACAAATTTACATATGTTTTCGTTAAAATACACCTCTAATATTTAATAATTTTATTTTAACTAAAAATTTTATACAAAATATAATTTCGTATACAATTGTTGGCTTAATTCTAAAATTAACTGTACATCACGAATTCTAACAATATTTAGTCGACTAAAAACATTCATGGCGATGAAAATACACATATATACAACCTTATCTTTACATTATAGCATTGAACTGTGTATTGTTACCAGTAGTTGTTTTTACTTTGTTTGATATATATAGTGGTTAAGAATATGAATTAAATCAGTATCGAATCCAACAGTGTTTTGTACACATTTAAATATACCAGTAACTCCGCTAAACCTATTACAAACGAAGGGGAAAACCCCAACCCATAGAAGATTAGGAATTACCCCCCGAAAAAAAAGTTATTAAATAAATAAAAATAATATAATTTATATTGACATTTAGATAAATATTCTAAGTACCTTATGAATGAATATTTTTTTTGTAATCTTTGGAGATAATATAGAATAGTAAGATGCGAATATGGGCTACATTTGTTTCTAGTAAGTATGGATTTTTCATAACGCATGTCTGAAAATAAGAAATATTAGATATTTTAACTTAAATATCTCGAAAGTCTCAAAAATTAGACCCTCATAACAGCAAATTAATAAAGAATTCATAACTGTATAATCGAAAACTAAAAGTTCTCACATTCCAAATTTTATTGAAAATAAACTGTACATAATATTTCAATACGTCCTGGCTCTTAAATATTTTTATTGACATTTTGCCAGATTACATAAACTCATTTATAGGTATCTAAAAATAAATATAAGTATTAAGTGGACATTAAAAATCATTGTTGCATCTGGTGGCTATAAACTTCAGAACGATGAAAGGAAAATCTAGTGCAAAAGTAATTTTAATTGAAAGTATTCTAGAGTGCTTTTACTTTACAACTACTACTATCGATATAAATTCGGTGCACGTGAATTTTTCAACAAGACGACCACCGGAAGCGTTGCCAAATATTTATTGATACGTTTAAATAAATATTTCTTCGAAAAAAAAATTCTTCAAATTTGCTTAAAATGTATAAGTTATCCAACACGGCCTACTGCATTAAAGATTTACAACAGAGGTCTTTTTGTCTTGACATAACGCACACCTTAACAAACTTCCCGCCTACAGTCTTCCTCAGGCATATAAGGCTTTCGCATGAATAACGAGTTTTGTTCTTTCACATTTAAAATCCGAGATCTGAATATTAAAAGATCGAATTGAATATTAAAAACAGTAATAACTTTGCATCTCCCTCAAGCCCTCCAAATATTTTAGGTTAGGACCAAAGAACCTTGTTCACTCTTCTGAGCTCCAAAGTACAATTGTGTTCATAAAAAACCTCGCAAGTTTTTGGGCGAATTTTTTCCTATCTGCTTTAAGCTGGCCTTTGCCCTTGCTTCTTTGACATTATTACTTGATAAAGGTTATAGTTGCGTCAAAAATCTAAAGCATAGACGTCGGTAAAGGAGATGCCACATTTCTATCAAGTATTAGCAGTAGCGGATTTAAGGGGGCTAAGGGGCTTTAGCCCTCTCTATATTCCCCAAAAATGAAAACTGTATATTATTAATCATGCTATATCCTATAAATAAATAAAAAGAAAATTAAGGTTGCTAGGCTAGTACCTTACCCCCAATTCTAAATCTTAGATCTGCACCGGAATATGAGTTTTGGGTTTTTCGACAAAGAAGCGATTATATCCTTGCTTACAATTCCATTTAATCTAAAATGAATATTTAGTTCTGTGGACTAGCGTCTAGAGAAAGCCCGGATGTTTAGGATATTTGGCTTACCGACTTCTGTAGCGCCACACAACAAGGTTCATTAAAGTTTCGTTGTGAAGTCTGATGGCTGAGTGGTAGGGTGATCCAGATGCTTTACAAAGGATTTATGTTCTAATCCCGGTTCGGGTGATGACTTTTTTTTAGTTTTTTTTAACTTGTAATTTTGTATGTAGTTGTGTTTTAAAAATCGGATTGCAGTTTGGTTAGCCGTGGTGAGGTAAAAAAGTGTATCAATATTAAAAGAAGGAGCCAAACTTTTTTAGTTTTTTTAGCAAATTTTAGGTGGATCCGTCCCGTTAGGCTAGCACCAAGTGTGTCAATAAAACCATCATTGAAGCCATAATAAATAATAAAAAGTGACAGAAGTCAGGAAACCAAGCAATAAGGCGTGCATATTACAATAAACTAGTTTCATGTCGATGTCGTTTTTTTTTAATGAAAAACTTTATTTATTTAAGCCATTAATATTTCAAATGAGGATGTATTTTTACTTTGTAATAATATAAAGAGAAGTATAATAATATTAAACGATGATAAAAAAATAATTTAAAAACAGACTAAAAATATTATTTGATTGTATTATAATGAAAATCACAATAATATTTGGTTTCTCCATAAGCAAAATAAAAAAAAATACCTGCAATAAGCACAACAATTTAAAAAGGAGGTTTATTTCATAACGTAAACAGAGTTAGATCAATATCTGTTCGACAATGTAAGCAAAATTACAATAGTATTTAATAAAAACAAAATAAACTGGCAGAAGGTAGATAATTATTTAACATCGTTAAATATTCATTTAGCAAATACATTAATATTTATTAACAACAAAGAACGAATTGGCTATCCTTCTTTAAGTGCAATTACTATTTGAGCGTTCTTAACTTTTGTTAAATCACGAAGCCTTTTAAAAAATCTGTACATTCATTGTCAAATGTTGCCACTTGTGACATTTTCATAAGTGTATATCAAACATAATTAAATAAATAATAAAATAATTTGCACTATAGAACATTTTTGATGTACCCATTTTTAATAAACACAACTGTACTTTTGTCTCCCGGCATAACACACCCCGCTTAAGAAAGTCTTTTGTAACAAAAGGGTACCCTCCCTCCACTATAGAATACGAGTAGAAGTAGAATACAGAAAATTAAACGCTGTCAAATGTCTTTCTGTGAACGACATAATTGACAAAAGTCAGTGTGGAGTCATTCCAGGCAATGTCCGTAACACCAAATTACACTTTCCATACCCATTTCTCTGAATACCCTCACAATCATACATCAATGTTTAAGCCAAAAATTTAAATACTGGTAGAAAAAAAGCGTTACGGACGGGAGACAAAAACGTATTTCTCCTGGAATGGATTGTTAGCCTTACATATATTATTTAATATATCATGTCATAAGGTTTATTAGTTAACATCGAAAATAAAATAAAAAAATTTATCAGATTAAAAATCCTAGGTAGCAATATTTTACTTCCGATGGTCTCCCGTAATACTTAATAGTGCATATTTGTGTATTACCGTGCTTTTATAAAACGTTTAAAAACCTCTGGTTTCCGTAGCAACGGCCACTCAAACGAAATCCCAGCAAAAGAAAAGCGCCTTGGTCTTATTCTCCACTGGAAGTGCGAAAACATTAGAATATTAAAAAACATCTCTTCTCACAATTATATTATGTTTATTAAAATTAAAATTGTTAATTTTTGGCTCAATTTTACAAGTTCGTTCCGCTGTGCAATGGCATCATTTTATTGAGATTGTTATGAATCTGTAAACAATGGTATATATCTAAGGCAATGACTTTTTGTTTTGAACCAGAGTTTTCTTTGACCAGAAAACACAATATGGAAAATACATTTGTTTTTATTGTCGTATTTTGGCAGTTTATGACTGATAATGGCGTAAATTCTTGACAATCTGCCAATAACACTCGTTAAAAAGATATGTATTACATACCTAAATCACGGTTTATTAATAACATTTGGGTCTGTTAGGTTAGCGGGATTTTAAACAACATTGGAATTTTAGACCTGCTAGACAATATAATAATGTATTTTTAACTTTTTGTTTACACATTTTTTCGGACGATAGATTTGTAGAACTTGTCAATTTTGCTAGGTAATTGTATAACTTGAGGTTTATTTTTAGGGTCAGTTTACATCGAGGCGATATTTATATACTCACAGTGTTTGTTATTATTCATTTGGATCAAGCGAAGGTCTCTACTAGAGAATTATGTTCAATAAAAACTTTTAAAACATTTATCTAAAAGCAAGAACATGGCGCAAATTATTTTCGGTTCCGTGAAAGTCTCTTTAATATGTTGTCGAAACTTTTTATTTTCATTTTTAAAATTTTTACAGATATTTCGGGCAGAAAAAGTTGTTGTCAAACCGATTTAATTGTTCGTCGTAAGACCTATATTATTATTCTCCGATATTTTTCATATTTATACAGGGTAAACCATTAATTAATATAAATTATTTTTTGCTTTAATAAAAACATTATGCAGTAAATTAACATTCAGTTTGCTATTACACTATTTAGAGAACATAAAATAAAAGTGGTATTCGTAGAATAAGTTACTACTTGCATTATTTTATACAGGGAAACCAAAAAAATAACAAACAAAAATATTCTGGGTCACCTTTAATGTGAGGCTGTAAAAGATGTTAGACTTCAAACCTCCATGTCATCTAAATATCACTGTGTATAAAATTATAATATCTAAACACACGACTAAACATTGTCACTTAATATATTGTCACGGAAGTGCTGGTAATGTCATTATGTAGGTCCTAAAGGGATATAATTATTGGCACACCATTAGTATTACTCTTTTTACTGAGACTAGATTCCGTTTTACAGAAGAAGCAATTAACGCGAATACGCAACTATGTTATTCATTAAAACCCGTGTGGCCTGGTACTAATCTATGCAAAACGCTTTGAGAAATCTCGCGGAATCATAATAAAAGTCATCCAAAAGAATGTCATTTATATACAGGGTACGAATAACAGAAAACAAAAAAAAATTAAATTCCATTTTTTTGAGCGAATATGTAAAAAATTACGCATTTTTGACAAATTCACCATACATTTTCTCAAAAACTACATCTATTATCAAAAACCTTCTAAAAACTCTTTGACTTGTATTTGCAGACTCTTTAATTTGGCTGTCTCAAAAAATGGAATTTCAAAATTTTTGTTGTTCTGCAAACTTCTATTGTTCTCATTTAGTAACCTGTATATAAATTTACATTTTTTTAAATTAATCTTATGTTTCAGATAATTAAAACTTTTTATGAAAAAAACTTTTTTGCTTAAGATCACAAATTAGAAAATTACTTTAATTAATTTAGCTATTTTCAACTTATTGACTTAATTCTGAATTTTACTGCCTAAATAAAAGAAAAACATTATTATTTACAAAAATTGTTTTCAACAAAACGGTTGGATTTTTTTAGGGGCCTTGAAGCGGGATTAGTTTAATAGAAAACTATAGAGGAAAATAATGTTTTCACAATAGTGCTATGTAGAAAAAGGAAGAACATTTTGGGAGATCAGTGGGATTGGAATTCAGGTAATAGCCAGGGGAGATCCAAGGGGTCTGAACCCCCACCTCACCCGAAATTCTAAATATATTTTGCCTTTTTACATACTTTAATCTAAGAAAGCAAAATTCCAATAACTGCTGATTAGAAGTTCCGTATTGGCTCTGCTTACCAGAACCTTTTTTAACTTTTAGGAAGCAGGCCAATTTTTTTGAAATTCTAGCTTTTTGAGCGCTCTTTTAAACTAGCCAAAGTTTATATTGTTAGACACTCTACGAGCGCAAACAAATTGAAAAAAACTGTTTTTTGGCTAATATCTGCTAAAATATTTCAGAGAAAGTAAATACGAAGACTATTAGGAAGACTATGAATTAAGCTCTAAAACAATACCTCAGAAAAATGTCCGATTTTGACAATGAGGAATATTTAAAATTTTCAAAAAATGGAATACTTTTAAGAAAAAACAATATTCTCATGAAAAGTAGGCATTTGAAGATTTCCAGAGATACTAAATATATAGCTAAATATAAAGAAATATCATTTATTTGCTGCCAATCATCAGATTTTTTAGAATTCGGAGAAAGGACAGTATAACTTCGACAGACCCAGACATACTATACACCGGACACTCCAGTAATTCAGATAGTTGAAGAATAATTTTACCTCTATATTTCGGACAATATATCAATGTAATGAGGAAATGTGAAAATGCAGAAATACACATGGTTTCTGCAGCAACATTTCGTCTCGATATTTTGCGTAAAATATAAGTAAAATATTTTTATGAACAAGCAACTGGTAGAAATGATTTTTGGCTAGCTCAGGATGGCTGGAAAAATTTAAACAAAGTTATAGAATCCGTTTTTTGAAAGTATATGGTGAACGAATTTATACTAATATAAATGCTGTACAGCCTTTTCAGTGACATTTTTAAAAGTGGTTAGTGAAATGAAATTAAACAAAGCACAAGTTTATAATGCTGCTCCAGCTGCCCCTAGCAGAAAATTATCGAAGGATTGTAGTCATCAGCTGCCCCTTTTGGTTATAGGGAAACCCCCTGAAAACCCCAGGACTTTTAAAAATGTTGAGCTGCCAGTAATATATATGGCAACTAATAGAGTATGGATGACAAAACTTTATTTTTAAAATGGTTTAAAAACTATATTATCCCAAGTGTAATCAAATTTGCAACTGAAGCTAACTTCCCATTAATGCCTTACTAATACTGAACGACTCTCCTGCACACACACATCTGAGGAGGATATTAATTTTAAAGTTTTTCTTGCCACCCATCTGTACCGCCCTCATACAACCGATGAATCAAAATTTAATCCAAAACATTAAAGTTCCTTATTAAAAAAGCGGACTGAACTACATACTAAACTCGTAAGAAAATCACATTTAAAAAAAACTATAATTTAGCAGATGCTGTAAAAAAATTAGATCAGAACTGGAAATGAGTCAATGAGAAAAATATGATGGCAAGTTCGTCAGCGATTTGGCCTTCAGAATTAGTATTGCAGTGGGATGATGAAGACCTTATTCTATTTAGTGAATACCTAAAGATGAAATTTATTGATGGCATGTACGTCTACAGTGGACAGAAGATAATGATATTCAGATGGACCGTCTATTGTTACAAAAATTAAAAGATGCAGCACATGACAAACTTTTAAAGAGCACAACTCAGTCAAAAATACCGCCTTTTCTAAGATAAATACTCATGGTACTGTTCTGTTATCAAAAATTGTGTTACTATGTTGTTTTTCTATCTTTATTTTTTTAAATATTTAACTTAAATACATACCACTGTTTTATATAAGTGCAGTTTTATAACGTATTAAAACTATATCTGTCCGGATTAAATGAAGTTATACTGTACTAACAAATAATAATGTATATATATATATATATATATATATATATATATATATATATATATATATATATATATATATATATATATATATATATATATATATATATATATATATATATATATATATATATATATATATATATATATATATATATATATATATATATATATATATATATATATATATATATATATATATGTATATATGTATATATACTTAATAATGCATTCTACATTTGCTACAAATATTTGATGAAAATCACGCAATTTTATGAACCCACCCAATATTTTTGAAGAGAAACTTACAATAAAAAAAATCATTAAAATTATTGATCAGTTGTTCCAAAAAATAATTATTATTTCATCAGTATGAAATATGCTTTGCTGTGTATAAGGTGACATAAATAAGTGAAATATATCACTGGAATATCCGCAGCACCTGAAAAGTTATTGAAAATAATGTTCCGTCTTACCTTTTCAACCTTTTTAAGTTGAGGTATGGGTTTCTCAACTTCTTTGAGTTCACCCCAGTCAGGATCACCCTTATCTTTATCCCATTTGGCATATTTTCTTTTCATTAACATGGATCTAAAATCAACACCACCAGCGCCTAAGAATAAGAAGGATATTTTAGTATATCTATTAAAATCTTAACAACATAACAAAGAGAACAGATTATTATGATGCATAGGAATATTTCTGGTCTGGCATTATTCCACTACTTCAAAAAGCATTGTTTATAGCTGGGGGGTTTTGAAGTTTTAAGGGTGTATGGGTTAATGGTTTTTACGCTTAATTTAATTATATTATTTGTAACCAAATTTCAGAAATATTGGAGGAGAAACCAAACAAGATTTAAGGGAAGAAGAAAATGTTTTGGTACAGCTAACGAAGGACGGTAATGATGAAATTCGAGGAGTTTTCATTTCTTTGATAAGTAGGTGAAAGCTACCATGTTTCTTTGTTAATGAACTCAAATGGTTTAGATTCTAGAAAAATATTTTAATGACTTTTAAACCTGTCGCGTAAATTTTGAAAAATCTATTAAATTTAGAGTGACTGAAAAATACTCGATTCGTCTAAGAAAAATGCTTAAAATTTGAATACTAAAATATTATTTTAAGCAATCATCAGATGACTAATAACCAATAAAAAAGTGGGGAATCAGAACTTTTGACTCGAAGCACTGCCCAGGCGGTTGATTTTAAGAGAAAATTTGACATAAAGAAGTGTATAGAAAATTAAATTTCTACAAAATGGCTACTAAGGTGCATCTTTAATAGTTTAGAGATAAGATAATTCTCGACGAATTCAAATTTTGACCATTATCGTTGTTAAATTCAAAATATATAAATTAAATAAATCGAATAAATTCTCATTTGAATTAAATACTATATAATGATTATAAACTGCTCAATAATTGCACAACATGAACGACCACGACCGGCATTGAATTACACTGTTGATGCCGGACTTTCGTTGGGAGAAGTAATGTTAATGTAGTTTTGTTGCACGTTACACCAAAGTTACAACAAAGAAACCAAGATCCCTGTCTGGGACATGTTCTGCAATGCCGCAAGGCCAATGATCCATTTCTTTTTAGAGCACATCAGGCCGCTATAGGTTAGCGAGGGCAAAAACACAAAATTGAATCACAGAAACAACTTGTTTTTTCTTGTTTGTTGTTATTCTTTCTTCTTGTTGGGGCTCGCTAGTTTATGGCGGTCTGATAAGCTCTAAAAAGAGTGAAATCGCGAGTGTCATATTAAGCAGCAGTAGTAATCTAAGAACAATCTCACATTAAAAAGCAATAAGGTGCCTAAAAGGCGTTTTGTTTTCTACTTTCTAGTTAGCGTAGTATTAGATTGATATGAGCTATTTTTTTTAATGGTACCCGGTATAAATGTAAAAGATATCTGAAAATATTATTTTAGGTTTTCCATATAAATATTTCATATTAAAATCTGTTTAAACAAATTTTGATGGCCAAAATACGTAGTATATTTAAAAATAAATAAAAACAACTTTTGTCCTGCGATTGGCATAACATGTAGTTTGCAAAATATATGCATGGCAAAAAATATTCCTTATGGCGTCGGCAGAAACATTAAATGTACTTTAACGGAATCCAAAATATGTTTGGACGAAAGGTACACGTCGGACATAGTCTAGATTGATCGGCCTATTTTTCTGCCTATATACAGATGTGCTTACCTGCAACATACAACATCATCTCTGCGGAATCTTCTCCGTGAACGTTCGAAACAACCACCTTGTATTGGCCTTCATCGTTAGGTTTGACCTTTCTGATACAAAGCGTAATGAGGTTGGTATCGCCATCTGTTACGAACTTAAACCTGCCTCCCTCTATAATTTCAGTTACGCCCTAAAACATACGAGCAGTCTTTTAAAGTAGAGTAACATTTATTGCAAAAAGAAAATTCGCACTGGGAAACGTGTATATAAAATTGGCAAGTTTATACAAATTTTACTTTTGAATACCCTGTCTGAATATAAAGTATACTTAAAAGATGAAGAAGAGTCTAAAATTGATATACAAAATATTTACTTTGTAGAATTTGAATTTTGGTGGTGGGTCGCCTTCTACCTGGATGGTGATGTAGGCAGTTTGATCTGAAAAGAAAAAATAAATTGAGTTATTATAAAAAAGATTTTTAATGTGCGAATAATTGCTATCGAATAGTGAATTTGAAGGACCTTTCATTAATAATGTTGTTTTTCGCATGGTCATAGGGAGACTTAACTAGAAGTTAGGACATACCACTGGCTGCCTTAGATTACCCAAATAAATACTATATAGTGTCAATTCCGCTACTTCAAGAAAAGGTCATTTGTTATATGAGATGTTTAGCTAACCTGTCTGAGATAAAAGAGAATTAATTTAAGAACTGACATACAGCATGAAAGGAAAATAACTACAAAAATTTTAACACAGTAGCAGTAAAGTACATTCCAAAAAAGTAAGCTTCATCAGCTGCACACCTTGTAATTTGTTTGACATAGACGCAAGAAGATACTTTGTATATTTTGAAGACCCCTACACCTACAAATTATAAAAAAAAACTTAAAAGTTGTAAGGTTTTTCTTCAACTGCCAGGATTTTTTATCAGAACAACTGAACGTGGAAAATCTGTCAAAAGAATACCAGCTTGTTTCTCTCTAGTAGAACACCATGTATATTGTTTTTTTATTAGAAACTTTATATCTCCGATTGTAACAATGACGTGTTCTATATTTACTCTAACCGTTTTGTCAATATTAAAGAAAGATATGACTTTTGCCGTTGTAAGTGGACAATAAAGACATTCTGACCATCTGTTTATGAAAGGTTGCAGAGATGGAGTTGAGCATTTTATTCATTAATGCACACAAGGTAAATAAAACTATTAAGTGTTTATTTTAGTATAGGTGTGTGTAAAAAAGCGAGTAGTAAAAGGCACAAGTTACATTAAATTAAAAATAAGTGTACATTGTGTCCCCAGCAAGAATTTACAAGATGATAAATGGGGACATATTGTATAAATGAAAATATATTTTAAGTCAAGCTTAATTCAGTTTCGCTATCACTGCCATCATGGTGGTAGTTATCAGAGGTTCATATTCTATGTACGAACTTTTACAACATGTTGATTGGAATTCTTCCAGATATTACAGGGTATATTATTTATAACTTTTTTCATTAATATACCGACTAAAGGCGGTTAGATTTGAGTGGCGGTTAGATGTGAGTAGCACTTAGCTAGATCTCGTCGCCATTTTACAAGTGTATTATTTAAATATTTGCTATGAAATAAAGACATTTTTTATTTAATTATTTATTTAAAATGCCCAAAGTAGGAGAAGCGTTTTGTGCACTTACTCTTGATTTAACTTGTGCCAAATATGTTCAATCGGATTAAACATATAATAATATGGAGGAAGCCGGAAAACTGTGTGTACCATTTTCTCATCCATACATCACAAACGTATTCCTTTTTAAATTTATAGTCTTTTAAAACTTAGAGAACATCACTTTTTTAGTGATATATTTAAAATAGATGTCGTTCTCTAACATATATTGATACTTATATATTTCAGATTTGGTGTTGGCTGCATTCGGAACTTTATTTTCGAAAAATTCATACACACCGTATTTTTGCCACAGCGAATCAGCTAACAAACACTCCAGGTACTCCACAAGTAGTTTATGAAGACTTGAATTTCGTTGTGCTGGTGTAAATAGTAGCGCTGCCCATTTTCAACACTAACTTTAAAAATGTTTTATTTGGTGTGTTGTGTGTGGTGCAAAATTACAAAAATTGTAAGAGTTTCTTATTAATAATTTTTATTTTATTTATTTACAATTATTGGTTTCCTAATTTAAAAAAATGCTAGAATGAAGTTCGATAAAATAATATTAAGTATTCATAGGGATTTTGCAATAATTAGACGATAAAATTTAAGTATAATTCTTAAATTAAGTATACTATGATCTACTCTAAGAGTGTTCAAAATGAAAATTCGTGCAGCTCAAATATTACTTATCTCTTAAGGGAAAAATCCAAATTGCGGAACAAAATGGCGGCCAAAAAAACGTTAAAAAAACCAGTTATTTTAAAATGTTGCACAAAAATCAAGTGTTATATAGGGATGAAATTGTAAAACTTATGGTACGAATCTAAAATGGCTGAACAAAATAGCCGCCTATTTAAATGTTTAATAAATCAGTAAAATTCCATTTCCTAGAATAAAAGCTCTCTATATTGGAAGAAAATAATAAATATCATAATTGATCTTTTATAGATTATGTAAATAAAGTTATAAAAATAATAAAATAAAAATAAAATTGACAACAAATAAAAACAAAATTTAGAAAAATGGTATACTGGAATATCGAAGCACTTGTTTTATTTAAGTATTCAGGTGAAACAAAAAAAGTTGTGGAGATGAAAAATGTATATTTGGTTCAATCTGAATGATTTTTAGATATGAGAATTAAACGAATGTAAATATTGTAAAAAATAACAATCCAAGAGAACGCTGACTTTCCGTAGAAAATATAATTGTACTCAGAACATCCCTTGTAACGAATTCCTCCATACAGAGACAACAGTGATTATACATACATATATTCATTAGGCAATATTGTATAATTTGTAATATATTTCACTTTTCCTAATAAAACGAGAGGTTTATTTTAAGGTAAGTTCTGGTTACTTTGGTAAAAAAAGGTAAAGTTCTTTTACCGAAAATGTCCACGTATCAATTTTTTTCTTTATCTAGAAAAGTGACACATTAATATTTTATTAATTGATGGCTGAAAATGAACGACTTACTTATTTTGGCTCATTTTAGGGTTAAAAGTTTATGTAAATATATATCCGTAAGCCGTCCCTTTTTAAGATACAGCTGTAATGAACAGATATTTTAGAAAAATCTTTTTGTACAGCGATGTCACTGGCCATTTTTAATATAAATTTAAATTATTTATTCTGTTCTGTAATTTTTGTTCTCTTAGACTTTTTCGATATGTTGCTTTTAGTTCTAAAATGAACCATTAAAGTACATCCTGCACTTTTAGCAACATTTAAAAAACACCCTGTGTAAACCGTATTGGCGAATCCGTGATGAAGAAAGTTAGGATAAAGGCTCATTTATCGATTTAAATTACTCGTACTTTTATCTGTTACAACATTTGACGTCGTTTCCAGGCTTCTCCCCAATTGCGCATGTTTGGGATATGATGTAAGGAAGATTCCAAACTTTACACCATTCTTACAATATAAAAAGCTCTTTGACATTAAATTGTGATATATGTTTTCTTATGATGATAATGTGTTGAACCATATTTATAACCCACTTTAATGAGGTCGTGAGTACTTGCTGTCAGAAAGTTTTTCATATCGAGTTGTGCCAATATCATAAATAATAAATAGATATTTTCAGTTTACAAAGTCAATGAATCAGTAATTAACGAGCTTTTTATTTAACAAAAAGTTACATAAGACATCAGCATCGAATTTAAGTCTGGCTTTCTAAATTTAAATAGGTATGGGGCTGATTAAATCAAATTATAAATTGCCCGGCTATTTTTAAAACCAGACTATGTTTAAACTGTTGATGTGTTCTATTTTAGGCCAAATATGATAATAAATGATGCTAAAATCTGTTCAACAAACAAATATGTAACGGAACTACTTTTAATAGTCGGTCCAAAAACGTATCATCCTGCACACACACATATCTACGTTTGTCATTGATCTCTTAAAATAAAATTAGAACAAACAGAGCCTGCCTATTTTTAAAATGCATATAAGATACCGTTTTAAAGTGGCATGTTTAAAATTAGATTTTCAATGAAAAATATACGATAAATGGTAAAACGTATTTAACCAACAGGGTGTTTGCAAACCACAGTGGGCTTGAAATTATATTGAGCGAAATACCCCCACGAATAATCTTGAGGGATGTGTTCTTGTGGTAATCTGGGGATCATTTTCCCACTAAGCTCAATATCTAAAAAATGCTATAACTTACATATACGGTAATAAATACATATAATTACGTATCAAATAAACTTTAAACAATCAAAACCATTAATACTACTTATGACCTAATGTTTTATATTTAAAACTGTTTTTGAAATAATACTCCCGTAACTACTGTTTAATTTTTTTAATTCTGTTTTAATATATTTTGGCAAATGTTGAGTTTAATAATACCTTGATAAAAATTGATTTATATGTAATTATTTTAAAAACAAAATTAAAATTAGATTTTTAATCAAAAGTATAAGATAAATGGTAAAATGTATTTAACACACAGGTTGTTTGCAAAGCATGGTGGGCTTAAAATTCCCTTATATTGAGCGAAAGACTCCCATGAATAATCTTGAAGGATGCTGTTTCCTGGTAACCTGAAGACCATTTTCCCACTAAGATTGAGACCTAAAAAATTCTACAACTATGAGGCAAAAAAGGTTCTTAATGAAATAAGCACAAAAATATCGTGCAGGGAAGCAAAAAGCTTCATTACCCAAAAGATCAGCCTCGCTATTCAAAGAGGTAATGCGGCTTCTGTGTTAGAGACTATCGAGAATGGAACAGGTTTGGATGCAATTTTTTGTATTTCATTTTTTAAATTTCATTTTATTTTTAGTATATATTTTGAATAAGTCTAATAATAAAAAATATTATGTCAAAAAGAAACAAAATTTAGATGGAGATCATTCCTTTGTCTTGTTTGGTCATTATGGATTTCACAATTTTGAAAAATAAACTTTTTTAAATTTTGTGTTAACAAATTATTTTTAATTATGTCAATTTAAATTTGAACCAAATAAAAAAACAAATTAGGTACATACATATATATATATATATATATATATATATATATATATATATATATATATATATATATATATATATATATGAGAAATGTTTGTATATTTATTCATATTTAATATTACCCGTAGTGCCTTGTTTTGTAAAATTTGTAAGCGATCCAAAAACATCTTGATTAGACAAATATAAAATAGAAGAACAGTAAAAAAGTGTGGATAATAATAGTACTATATATAATATTTTTAGAATAAAAACTTACATTTGAACAAATGCGTTTTAATAACCAATTTTTCCAGCAATTTTAGCAATACGTTGGAAATGCAAATTGAATTATAATTTATTATCCAAAATTATACAGAAATATTTGAAAAAAAATACTATTTCTAAATTTCTACCCTCTATTGTGATATTCAAATTATCAACAGAAAAATGTTTTCGTAACACCATACATTTTGTTTCTGTTATATTTAATTCTAGTTTATCTACTTTGAGCCAGTTTGATAATAATTTATGTTCCGCAATTAAAATATTTTGCGCCAAAACTAGATTCTTAGATAGCTTATAAAAATTGCCATTATCATTTATATATAAAATCGGAAAATTTTCCGGAACTCGTTATGAATCTGTGATGTGTAACCTAATTTAATTCAGTACATAGTAAATTAGTAACGCATATATATATTATCTTTTCAAATATTTTTATTCAATGCTATTGTGTTCCGCCATGTGAATTCCTACCAATATTTTACCAGTTTCTACCTATGCTTCGCTTAATTCTTAGGCATAATTTAAAATAAATTCAATAAGTAGTTTTTCCATTGACACACACCGCCCTTTTCTTACGTCATGCTGAATTCGTACCAGTTTATCCCTATATCAGATTTAATTTGTCTACAAAATGTGAAGCCAATTGAATGAGATTTTTTACGTCGATTTGAAAAGTTATTAATGATATACCACAATTAGTTACGTCACCCACTGTGAAATCAATCCATTACTTGTTTTTTAGGCTGAATTTTTAAATATCTTATTAAGCCGCCATTTTGTTCCGCCGTCTTGGATTCGTACGAAGATTTTACCAGTTGATATTTACATAATACTAGATCTTTAAAAATTTGAGGTAAATTAAATAAGTTTTTTTGTAATAATTTTTTTAACATTTCACTAGGACGCGATTTTGTTTTGCCACATTGGATTCTTTCCAAAATATTGCTGTCATCCCCATACGACCCTTAATTTTTGACCAAATTTGAAGTCAATCGGGTAATTAGTTTTTTAGCTATGACTGACGGAATTGAGAAAATATGTATTTCGGCATCTACGTACTCTGAAACGTATAGATCTGAAAAAATCTCGGAGGGTGATTTTTTCACGATTACAATACTTTCCTGTTACGAGGAAAGCAATAAAAAGTATTGGGCCCATAATAATGCCTTGCGGAACTCCAATTCTCAGAGAAATATATATTAGAAAATTTAGTTTTTTATTTCTTGATACGAGCCATTTAAATAATTTTGAAACCCATCAAATATGACCTCTTATCCCATATTGGTTTATTTTTATTTATATAACTGTAAGTGTAATATCAATTTCATCAGCAAAACTAATAAATTCTTACACAAAAAGAAATACAGTATGCAAAGTAAGAGCATATTTTTTTAAAAGAATTTTGACAGGAGATAGATGGTATCTTTGGCTACTAATTATTTTAATGTGAATATGTTAAAATACACAATAATCCACACACATCGTGTCCAAAGTGTGTAAAAGGCGTGAAAAAAGGTGAATATTTTTATTACCGAAGAAGATATACTCCCTAATTATGGCTGATCGATGAGGTGTTGCAATACCATCAATGAGTACAAAATCGTGGCCAACTTTCTGCGCAAAAGACACAACAATATGTAAAATATGACTCTATGTTATATATTGTTACCCCTCTGCTTCCAAAAAGCCACTGCATGACGGCGATGTTTTTCTTGAAACCTTTCCCCTTTTCGCCTTCAAGTAAGAATTCTTCCATCTGATCTTAGAAAGTTTATGCTGTTTTCATCAGCTCTCAGTCAAAGGGATTGTTCAATGGATTATTCGGACTTTTATATTGTTTATAAGTGTTATAAAAATATATATTTGAACTTTTTGATATACCCTCTATTTAATTATTTTTTATCTGTCCCACGAAACTTTCTTTGTACAAGCTTTATAATTATTTGAGCATTAACTGTTCAACCCACAACCTAGGAATAATACAATCATAAATCCGTTATTGTTAAGATCTGAGAAAACCCTATCATAGAGAAACCAATGAAATTCAAAATGCGTTTGGGGATATCATTATAAAATATTTTAAAATAAATGAAATTCAAATCATTTTAGAAAAAAAATCAGTAAATTTCCTTTACTCAGAACTTCACTCATTATGGATCTTTTATTTTCTTAGAAATAGTGAAATGTGACCCAATTTAATTCCGCATATAGTCATTTAGTAATAGATATACATTACACTGGCCAATGTGTCAATTGAATAAGAAAAAATTGTTTATTTTTTAAAATATTTTATTTGGTCGCCATTTTGAATTCTCCACAATTTTACTACTTTATCTCAATATAATGCTTAATGCTTGCACACAATTTGAAATAAGTCTAATAAATAGTTTTTAGGCTGATTTTTTAACTATTTTATTAGGCTGCCTTCTTGGATCTTAATTAACACTTAATTTTTGTGCCAAATTTGAGGTAATTTGTATAATTACTTTTTTAGTGATATTTTTTTTTAACATTTCAGCAGGCTGCCATTTTGTTCTACCTTATTGGATATTTTCCATGTAAATATGTTATCAGATGATCATCCCCATATGACCTTTATTTTTTTTACCAAAATTTTAAGTAAAACGGGTAAGTAGTTTTATAGCTATGCCCCAAATTGACAGACAGACAGACCGACGGAATTAAGAAAATATGTTTTCGAGCACCATGTTGGAGGAGGATTTTTTTAAGATTAGAAACATTTTATTTGACCGCTATCTTGAATTCGTACCACAATGTTTCCAGTTTAACTTCGAACTGATAGACACCCTGACAGGCAGGCCCACGTACCAAAATTTTAACCAGATGATTTCTACGTAATACTAGATTATTGTGCAAAATTTCAGGTAAATTGGATAAGCAGTTTTTTAGTAATAATCTTTTTAACATCTCCGCCATTTTGTTACGCCATACTGAATTTTTACCAAACTATAACCATTTCATCCCCTGATGACGCTTGATTTTTCACCAAAATTTTAAATCAAACTGATAAATAGTTTTTGAGCTATGCCGCGTACACACAGACCGATGGAATTGAGAAAACATGTTTTTTAGCATCTACGGACCCTAAAACGTGAAGATCTGTAAAAACCTGGGAGGGAGATTTTTTCACAACTACAATACTTATATTTTTACTAGGGAAGGAAAAAGTAGAACGGTTTAAATATTCATCTTTTTGCACGCCTTTTAAAAACACGTTGTATACGGACCATTTTTTTCTTAATCACACTATCACCTATCATTTTCCAAAAGACGTTTTCCTTTCTTTAAGTAATGAAAAACTATCCCCCATTGAAATTACCTAAAATTATCAACCATGAACCATTATTTTAACTTTAGTGCTTAAATTCCTAATAATACGCCAACAAAGATATCGCATAGAGAATTTTTATAGCAGTTTATACAAACAACATGGAATTCAATATATAACAATTTCAAGCAAACACGAAAAAAAATGAAAAATATATATACTTAGTACACATGTAAATACCAACTATAGCATTTACAAAGTTGGTTCTGGCGTTGCTTTTTTGAGACACCCTGAATATATTAAAATATAAGCATATGAAAAAGCAGATCGAATTAAACCACTTTTGTTTGGAACATTTTTTTCTAATTTCAAAAATAACCGAGATATTTTCAATTAAAGAGTTATCTGGATCATCCCGTACTTTGCAAAACTTTAATTTAGACTAAATATTAAATAAAACTTCTAGCACAAAGAAATCTTAATAGTGACATCGCAAAATGTTTGGTATAAAATAAGATAGAAATGGGGAAATGGAGTTAAGTAAGACTGGTGGATTTTTAGCCCAGAACTGTAGCAGAAAATATAGGCATTAGATCTTAGGTTTTAAGTTTGGTGTGATAAACTGTTAGAAATTCATTATTATTTGTCAAAAAAAGTGATACAGTGCTATTTTACAGATCAGTATATCGAAAACGATTCTGATCATTATTTCAAAATTTCGAAGCTAGTATGTTTGGCACTTCGAATTGATAAGCCGATTAATTATTGGTTTATTTTGCAGTTTTGCATATTGTAAGGTAAAATTACAACTAAACAAAATAGTAGTCGTCGAAGTGTCAACTACTTATCGAAGGACCCCTGTATACAGAAATTATGTCGTCGCTTCTACTGTTCTCGATATCAGATGTTTCTAGACAACATTGATTTACGAAACGGATATATATGAGCAGCCAGCCGGCCGTCGGACGATCAGTATTGGATATACGAGCGTCTGCAAAGAACACAGTAGACACAAAAACAATATTAGGGAGCGACATAAAATACTATTTAGGCAGTATTTAGCGATGACATGCGGAAAACTTTAGTTTTTGTCCTTTTAATCAACTAAAATTAAAAATCATTTAGTTAATGTCTATAAATTTGACCATAAATATAGACCTAGGTATCTGTATATTAAGTACTACTCCAAAAATGTTCTTTCTGCTTTAATTGAGGCTAATATTATAGCATGAAGGCGATATATTCCAGGTACTTTCGGTCCTTCCGGCAATATTATACTTTAAAAATGTTGATCATTTATCTTACCTTCAACAGAAGAGTAATTCTCTTGGACATCAATAATACTTGGAGGGGCACCCTTTTTTCCGGATGGTTTAAGAGGCGTTGATGGTTTATTTATCAGATCTTCAAGGTCTGCTATGCTAGGTCGTCTAACCTCAGCACTGGGTCGGCGGCGCTATATAATATTAAAAATTAAGAAGAAGATAGTGACAATGTTAATATAATATATCTTTAGGTTCAGCATATAAAATATATACATAGATATATTTATTTTTGCTCTTGATATATATATTTATATTAAGAAGCACAAAAAGTATGTTGGACCAAAAATATTTATTTTGATATAGCAATATTCTAAAAAAGATGTGAAATTTTCAGATGATGTATGTGTGTTATATCTAATATACCGTAATAACCAAAATAACTGCGTCAATTAATTGACCAAATATTAAAATTACTGCCCATATTTGTGTTTAACAAAAAAAAAACGAAATTTAGGAGTGGGTTTATAGTTGGTAAGAACAAAAATACAACATTCAGTTTTCCAGTTTTTGATCTGAAAATTTAATATACTACTACTACCGTCAAAAATTAATTTAGTCACTTTATTTTAGTTTTAAATTCAGGTGATTAGAAACGAGTTTTAACAAATTAATATTCTTGGTTCGATTCTTATTAACAACAGTTTTAAAACAGTAAAAGCAGCTAAAGCATATATAGCCTATACAGCAATTTAAAGAAGCAGTTAGATCCAGCAGAAAATGTAATATTAGTAGTATTATGTTAAGTATTATATATGCGAGCGAGTATATACACTACTAAAATATTCAAAAACAAAATCTAATAGGAGTAGTTGTACTAAGAAAACTCAAAAAACCAAAACCATAATTAGGAGCTACAGGAAAACAAACTCTCAAGACTGAAGTATTTTTTCTGACATAACACAACAGAATATGGAGTACAATTTATTTACTATCTTTTCTTGCAAATTATGAAACGGTAAAAAGTTTTTTCAAGTAATATATATGACCGACTAGCTAGACAATATTTGTACTCTATATATATATATATATATATATATATATATATATATATATATATATATATATATATATATATATATATATATATATATATATATATATATATATATATATATATATATATATATATATATATATATATATATATATATATATATATATATATATATATATATATATATATATATATATATATATATATATATATATATATATATATATATATATATATATATATATATATATATATATATATATATATATATATATATATATATATATTACCAAAGAATCTTAGAAGAGGTTTTGTTTAGGATATTTTTTTTATTTGGCTGAATACAGTCTCCCAAAATTTAATTTAACGCGATTCCTATGATTAAGTTTTTTAGTAAATTATCATTCAGCCTTTAGTTTTGTATGATTTGTTACCACCAAAGTCTGCATAAAATCCTACAAGGTTTAAGGAATGGTACCATAGATCATAGAAAATACAGACTGAATGACACTTTATTAAAAAAATCTAAATATTATAAAAAATATATACATTTTCCAATAAAAATCGAGATTTCAAAAAAAAAATATTGAAAAATCGTCTAAATTGTTTTTTTTTTAATAAGGAGCAACTAAATTAAAAAAAATCTGCGTGCTCTGCTTCTATGCCCACATCTTAATATCCATTCTCATTAACTAAAAACTGTGATTTTCCGTTGATCTGTCTAGCAGTTTATATTTTTAAAAAATGCTCCGAGTAATAAGGCTATACAAATTACGGATTCTGTTGCATTAATTGACTCAGAATGTCTTGAGAAAATTAAAAAAAATAAAATTAAACAAAAAAAAATAAAAAAAATAATGAAACAAATAAAATGGGGACAAAAGGGGACTAGTGACATAAAATATTAGATACGATTCTATAATCTATATACAAATAACAATGTATTATTTACATTTGAAAATCCCACATGTAATGTTACAAAAATTCTGACAGAAACGTCTAAACTATGGTCTTCCTTGAATCTAAAAAAATTCGTTAGACACAGACATTAAAATATTATTAACTTTTTCTAAATAAATCTACAATTATAATGTCCCTCTAACCTGTCTATCAGAAGCAGACAATTCCCCAGGACGTTTTGATTTCGGCTTTAAAGAAAAAAAAGGTAAGATAAATCAGAGGAAAGTAAATAAGCAATAAACTACAACCAAAACATGTTAGGTATAGAAAATTCATATACCAAACCAAAAGGCCAGCTTTGTGTTTTTAAACACAAACCTCACCTTTGGATCTAGGACTTCCCCAGGACGTAACTTTCCTCCCTGTGGAAATATTCATGAAATATCAGTAATGCTATAAAGGCACATATATTAAATAAAAACAAAAATATAATTAACGAAAATATAAACAGAGAGTGTAATACTCTTTGTCGCTGCAAAAATTTAAAGTGATGCCTTGGCTGCTTGCTAGTGCTAAAAGTGGTCTCACATTGTGCATAGATATAGTGCATGCACGGAAGAAGGCGTCATAAAGAGAAACGTTTTCTTCAAATAAACCTCGTTCAAACCCATTTGAACAAAGCTATGACCTGGAATTTAGAAAAGACCACAAGAGAATTCAAATTGTAAAAAATTATTAAACCGAATCACGAAAAAAATTAATTTTATGTTTTATGAAATTGGCTTAGTTAACAACTGAATCTGAGGGGATTAGATACGCCTTTCATATTTAACAGTCAATTAAAATTATAAAGTAACTAGAACTTGAAATTAAAGTCAATGAAGTGTGAACAAATCTTGCTTTGTACAGGAATCGGATCTATAACCTCCATGTTTCTAGCATGACACTTTTTCAACTAAGCCATCAATACACACCAAATAGTAATAATTTATAAATATATATTTGATTTAATATGTGTTACTAAAGTAAGCATTTTTAGTATTTTCTAGATTATTCGGGTCAAAGATCTAATAACGAATAGTACGGCTAAAGCAGCACGAACTGCAACCGTAAAGGACCCCGCACAATTCTTATGGAAAATGGCTTCTAGTCAGTTTTCTGAAAATGTGATGTTGTAGTTCTCAATCTCCTGATTAATAGCGTTCGTGGCCATAACTAAATTCTACGGGTAGTTTGTGATATACAGGGTGACGAAGTTTGAAATTTTGCATTTTCCATGTTTTACGCAAAATGTATATTTTGTTAAATTTTAAATACTTAATATGTATTCAAATCCGTCAGCCGCTTAGAATAATTTTGATTAAAAGCTAATGTATGTAAAAGTAAAAATAAACGGATACAGGGTGAAGCTGTATTCCAGAATCCAATCATCTTTCTTTCATATTCGACTGCACCTAAAATATTAAAATTCCAATTTTTAGTATCCAATTTTTAGTAAAAGCTTTATTACAGTAAAACAAACAGTCAGGTTTTGCTGGATTTGTTTGCGAAAATTACATATTAAAGATCTTTATCGGACATTTTTGTAAATAACTGACATCACAGTGGCCATGCATTTTAATATGCAAGTTTTATAACCTACTGCATTATCTAAAAATCTAGATCTAATCTGTTTATAGCGAGGATATTTAAATAGCCAGTGAAATTGACACATTTTAATGATTTATCCAATGCATATTGTCAATAAATACAGTCTTAATAATATAACTGAAAATAAAACAATACAGGGTGTTTCATGGAATTCTAGAAAAACTATGCGACTACTGTTAAGTCAGATTCACTTGATTTTTCATAATAATTCCTCAATTGTAATTATAATGACCGCATATTTTGGAGATAAGTTATTCTTTAAAAGACTTTTCAAAAGATGTACTATCCGCCCTTTCCATTTTATGTTTTCTTATATTATCACACTCTGAGGAATTATTATGAAAAACTAGGTGAATCTGACGTAACCATAACAGCATAGTTAGTCAACAATTTTTTAAAACCCCTGTATTATTTTATTCTTAATTAAATTAATAAAGCTGCATTTAATAATAATATTCGTTCGATAATTTTAGTGTCATTTTTAGTGAATATTTAAATATTCCAGCTATAAGGCGATGATCTTGATTTTCAGATAATATAATGCGTTACAAAACTTGTGTATTAAAATTCATGGCCAGTATAATGTCAGCTATGTACAAAAATTTCCGTTACAATTATTTAATTTTCATTTAATTTTGATAAACAAATATTCACCAAAATCTGACTGTTTGAGTGTAGTGGAGCTTCTAATAAAAATTGGAATTTTAGTTTTGTAGGTACAGCCGAATATGAAACAAAAATTTCCAAATTCTTAAATACAGCTACACCCTGTATAAGTTTATTACAAATACATACCTTAGCTTCTAGTTAAATTCTAAGCGACTATCCTATTCAAATGCGTATTAATTAATTAAACTAAAAAAAAAATAAAAGTTTTCATAAAATTTGGAAAATGCAAAATTCCAACTGCGACTCCCTGTATATAAAAAACTAGAGGCAGGATTAAGTAGGCCACGAAAGTTTTTGATCAGGACGTCAAGAACTATAACATTTCAGAGAAATTGACTAAAAGTCATTTTCCTTAAGAAATATACGAGGTCCTTTAAACATAGATTAAAGTTTTTTTCCTTTTAACAAACCATGTTACTATACAGGGTGCTATTTAATTGATATCTAAAATTTCATGAGGTGATTTATATTATAAAAATAACAAAAAAGGAGTCCGCAAATGCTTCGTTCTCGAGATACAGGGTGTTAAAAATATAATTTTTTTCGTTTGACTTTTGATACACCTCGCGGATTTTCGAAGATTTTGAAACAAATCTGGTACATTATATAATATGACTGAAGTCAACAAACCGACTTAATAATTTTTAGAAGTCAACAACGACATCGCTGACCCTTTTTACAACACAGTCAAATTCCCTATTGTGTATTAAAACTTCTAATTCATTTTTATAATTTGCACTGCCTAAGGTATATCTAATTAGCATGTCTGCATACGTGGCTAATTTTAAAATCATGATGCGTTCTCGTATAATGCAGTGGAACATGGGAAACATGGTAAAATTGTAATGCATTATTACCTTCAATTTAAGTAGGCACGACTTTCTAATAGAAGTATTTTATCATTTTTTAAAAATATTTTTTCAGAAATTTTTGATCAACCGTAGAATTTATGGTGTTAGCGGGGATCGAACCCGCACCTCTGGATCTCTACCATTGATAAACAATTCGTTAGAACTTGTAGATATTCAAACCTGCCAGTATTATAACCATTGTTGATCCTGCCAAATATTCTAACCTTATAGCGCAGCGTTGCTCACTCGACGACAAATCTCGACACAATTATTAATTTCCATCCTTACCAGTAGATTAAAAATTTTTACATTATGCCCGAGCCAAATTTTTAATAGAAGTATTTTATCATTTTTTTTTTGTGAAACTTATATTTGGCTGGATCATATGATCATTAATGGTTATGATACTGGTGAGTTTGAATATGTACAAGTTCTAACGAATTGCTTATCAGTGGTACGATAGCGCAATTGGCTAGAGCAATGGGCTAGAGTTCCAGAAGTGCGGGTACGATCCCCGCTCGAACTATAACTTTTACAGTTGACCAAGTATTTCTAAAAAAATATTTCACAGTTTAAAAAAGTCTGATAAAATACTTCTATGAAAAATTTGGCTTATACGGGCATATCGTAAAAATTCCAAATGTACTAATATGGACGGAAACTGATAGCGATGTCAGATTTGACGTCCAGTCAGGAACGTCGCGCCATAAGGTTAAAATATTTGGCAGGATCAACAATGGTTATGATACTGGTAGGTTTGAATACGTACAAGTTCTAACGAATTTCTTATCAGTGATACGATAGCGCAATTGGTTAGAGCAATATTGATCAAATATTTCAAAATGAATATTTTGTCCAACAATTTCTAAACGGGGCAAAATATTGAAAATATCCAAGAGACCAAAAAGTTACAGAACCGAATAATGAATTTGATTGTGATAAAAAGTGGTAGTAAAAAGTTCGAGCGGAGGCTACAAGGGGTCGCAACCCGGAATGTACAAAGTATATTAAAAACACACAGAATCTCAAGAATGAAGCATTTACGGACTCCTGTTTATAAGAACTTTTTTTATTTTTATGAGACACATTTTTGACAAAAAGTACATACATGTAACAGAATAATCAGGAGAAAACAACTTTTACTACAAATTTTAGTAACCGGCAACCCCAGCTGAGCGGCCTCAAGCAAGTATGATTAAGAGTCAATTAGCTCACATAGATAATGAATAATTACGGAACTGGATTTGTGATTTAGAAACAAAATATTTTTAGGTACTTCGCTACACTCTATTTAATAATTAGAAATGTAAGAGCAAAATTTTGTAGATGAAAACATTTTATAAAAAAAATACTTTAAAGCAAAATAATTATCCTAATGAGCTCATTGAAAAATGTTTTTATAAATTTCAGAATCCGAAAGTTAAACCAAATCAGACCAATATCAAACTTCTGTATTCCATACGTATCAGATAAAATAAAACGAATATGTAAACGTTTTAACGCAAAATCAAATGTCAAAAACAAAAAAAAAACATTTAGAGCTTACTAAAACAAAACATTTTGACCAAAATTTGAAGTCAATCGGATAAGTAGTTTTGTAGCTATGCTACACCGTTCCTTAAAATAATCGAGTTAAGTATTTTCGTTAATTCACCTTCATTGCATTAGGTTAAGTTAGGTTAAACATTCTTTACTATATCTTTGACTCTGATCCACTTTTTACTTTGATTTGTACGAAATAATTTAAAATTAACTTGAATAATAATAAAAAGAAAATAAACGTCTTTAAGAATTTAAAAAATAAGCGGAGTTAAGCAGAAAAGGCGTATCCACAAAAATCGGGTGGCTTTAAAGTTAACAAATGGGTCTCGTACAATAGCGCTATTTTTTTAAACCTGACAGACGATTTCATTTATTTAAAAGATAGACTTACTCAAAGTCCAATTAAGAAAAATGAGAAAAAATATGTTTGCAGCGTTGTCGGCTTGAGCATTATTATATTATATTTCCTGGCACAAAAATCCTGTTATAAACAACTTTATTCTCTATATTAGCTCAGAAACTTTGAATTCGTAACTCTACATTGAAAGTTGCCCATTTCGGCTCGAAATTTTAAAGTGAGAACTTTAAATGAGTTGTATAAATTAGACATGCCCCACACAAATCAGCTCAGTCACCACGGACAGTTTGGAAGGCTATCACAGGAATAATATAATTGGGTACTTTTTTGCACTAAAAGTACTTCTCAAGGGGTTGTTTAAAAACGTATATTGTTCACACGTAGGCCATCAAAAAGTGGCAAAAAAATAGATTTTTGGCCAATATCTTCCAAATTCCCCCAGATACAGCAAAATGGTCTTATTAAAAAAGACGGGGCAGATCATATCCTAAAAAAAAAGGTATTCATAATTTTTCTGCAGACCTCATAGGCTTTGCAAAAGTTAAGTTTGAAAAAATAGTTTTTTGATGTTAGGTTATGTTGCCACGGACGTTTTCTTCCAAACGCATTTTGAATGATAAACAAAAAATAATTTTCACTCATGATATTGCAAAATTTGTCTGCGCTGTTGCTAACAAATTAAAAAAATTTTATCTCGGTCCGGAAAGAGGGGAGAGGAAAATCAATAATGATTTTAAATTAATTTATCTCGGAAACTATTACATTTCCGAAAAAAATCATTATAACTTTTTTGGAGGTAATGATCTACCCTACATTTTTTAGCAAACCAATCTTGTTCTATCTGCAATATTTTGGAAGGTATTGGACGAAAACCTCTTTTTTTTTGTCTATTTTTTTGTGATCCAGACGGCCCAGGTCTGAGGACTCTGCACATTCTTAAACAGCTCCTCAAACGATAGTATTTGCAAAAAAAAATAGTACACTTTAGTATTTTGCACGTCCACAATCTACTATTTACTGGACTAAATGGTATCTCCTGCACATTTGTTGTCTTTAGTACTGAAACCGGCAACGCTGAAGATAAAAAGTTACATGTCAGTTTAAAAAAAACTGAAAATAATATATTTTTATTGCCAGTGACAATAATTCCCTTTCGAGCTGTTGCGTGCTTTTAAACTAAACTGAGTGTCAATTGAACTCCTAGTTACTTTCCACAAAAATTGAAAGGCTTGTAATACCGAAATTTGAAAATCCATTTTTAAAAAATTTGCAAATTCTGAAAGCTAGATTCTTAAGCTTTAAAAATTGCCCCGGAAAATGTCTTATTTTGTATATAGAACTAGAGAGTGTAAAACAAGGCTGGGATGTTTTGGAGAATTCTGTGTAAGCGTCATTCATTTCAAAATAAAATTTTTGAGATTTTGTGAATATCCTAAGGAATTATGATTATATTACAATTTTTGTCCCGAAAATTACCAAAATATCATAATTATTATTGATAAAGTGGTTATACTTCTTTTACAGAGGAGGTTGCAAGAAAATTTGACAAATTTTCTCTGGAAAACATTTTGGTTGATTTAAATAAACACATTTAACAAATATCTCTGCATATATAAATTGAAAGCTTATAGTCACCTCAAAACATTATTAAAAAACTTTATAGATAACTTTTATATTTTGGTAATTTTCGGGTCGAAAGTCCAAATGCCCCACAATTTCACAAACATTATAATATAATCTTAGTTGGCCAAGATCTTTAAAACATCTAAAAAAATGCCCTTATTCCTTAGAAAGGTGGTGTAGTATATAAAGTTATCTAATTTTATCACACAACGAATGGTGGTTCGGTATTCCCTTAAATTTTGGGCCCCCCTACAGTATTTATTTCTAGAAAGCTAGAAAAAAATGTACATGCGAAAGTTGTAAGATTTTGTCTAAACCGCTAGGATCTTTTATCATAATAAACAAATGATGTTCATTTTGGACAAATTGGACAAAAAATACCAAATTTTGTTTTTTTTTCAAATGGAATACCCTGTGTATTTTTTTATTGTAAACCTCATAACTTCCAGATTTTAAAGCGGTATATTCTGCACTACTCTTAATGAACTTCTGCAATATTAGCCCCATTTGTAAAATAAAACTGTACTATGTTAAGCTTTTTTTGAGCTGAATATCCCATAATATAAAGAAATTGAAATACAGTTCTAGTTTTGGTAATAACACCTAATCAATCATCATTATCTGCTACCAATTTTTTGAAATATTGAATGAACGGATAAAGTAAATATACCGGGTGACGCAGGAGACAGGGTACAAGTCGCCATTTTTTTAGTTTCAAAAATATCAATTTAAAATTTAAAACATTTTTATAACTCCATAAGAGAGGCAACTTGAAAAAACTATTAAAAAATAATTTAAAAGTTGTGTTTTTATTTTAAATAGAAACCTGTATAATTTTATGGGGTATTGTATTCAGCCTAAAATTAGCTTTTCAACGATATTTCACAAGTTAACTTTTGTTTTCAAAATGGCGGCTCTTGAAAATTCAACATTGCCTCGTTATACAAAAAATACAATCACTGTTTATAAAATACTAGTTTTACACATTCCAGAATAAACTTATTTCTTCATTTTTTGAAACACTTCGATTTAAAAATCGTTTTGGATACTAAGAGAATTTTTTAATTTTTTTCACTTCTCGTTCAATCGAAAGAGCATTTTACTCCAATATTATTAATGGCATCTTGTATATTTTTTGTTACAGTAATATTTGCCAAAAATTACCTTTTTAAAGATCTGTCGCTAGCCTTTATTTTAAAGATGGTCATATGCTAGCCGTTTTTTGACGAATCAGGGTAGATTTTATAGTCATTTTGAAAATAAAGGATAGCATGTGATACATCTTTGAAAATGTAATTTTACGGCGAAAATGACTGTGATCAAAACATACAAGGTGCCATTAAAAATATTGGAGTAAATTGCTCTTTCGGTAAAACAAGTCAAAAAAATTAAAAAATTCTATTATTACCCAAAAGGATTTTTAAACTCAAGGGTTCTAAAAAAATAAAAATAAGTTTATCATGGACTGTTTCAAACAAGGATTTTCTAAAACGTGACTTAATGTTTTTCATAAAGCGGCAATGTTGAATTTTCAAAAAATGACTGTCTAGCCGCCATTTTGAAAACAAAAGTTAACTTGTGGTATATTGTTAAAAAGCTAATTTTAGGCTGAATACAATAGTCCATAAAATTTACATTTATTTAAAATAAAAAAGTAGGAGTCACTTCCGGTAAGTAACTTTCAATTGTTTTTTCGTAGAAAATGTTCCTCTTATGGAGTTATAGAAATGTCTCAAATTTCAAGTTAATACTTTTAAACTAAAAAAATGGCGGACTGTACCCTCTGTCTTGTATCACCCGGTATAATAATATTATGTTTTTGAAATAATATACAGAATGTACTTTAAAAAAAACAGAACTTGGTATTTTTAATAGATTTGCGATGTTCATTTGTTTATTATGATAAAAAGAATCCTCGCGGTTCGGGCAAAACCATACAACTCTTACTTTTAAAGTATTTTCTATCTCTAAAAATAAAAGCTGTTGGGGAGCGCGAGCTTGCTTTCTTTTACACAGGGCAATCTTCAAGGCCCAAAATAGTTTTTTTTAATGATAGCACATTTCAATTTTATGGAAAAAACTGGGCGCTTAAGATCAATTGACGCTCACAAAAATAAGTGGTGCTCTGAATTCAAAAATATGTTCATTTAAAAATATTTGCCGTAACAGAAAGGCACGTTTTTTTTAAATTGCTGAATTGTGACTCAAAGAATCAACTAAAAAAATATTTTCTGAAAATTATGTTTATTTTCGGTTTGCTTTAGATAAACATTTAAACCCCTCGCCCAAGAATAAATTGGTTTATTTCAAATAGATCCTTGTTTACTTTACGCCAAGCTAAATAATGTTTTATTTATTTTCTTCCCAGAAATTAGATGTTTCTCTTTATGCACACTTGAAAGTGAATTAATAAATAATAAGACAAGTTTATCGGGTATAAAAATGCCGAAAATTCCAAGGAGTTTTTTTGAAAGATTAGACGTATTTTTCATGGATTTCTGAAAATTCCTTGAAATTTAAAATAGGCATTTTTGTGGAATAGTTATAAAAGTTAACGTATTTTAAACGGCATATCCAGGCTGAATGACGTACATCACGACTTGGGAGTTTACCTTTTTATCATCTAACACCTCTCCTGGCCTGAGTTTTCTATGTTCCTAAAGACATAAAAGTTAGGACACGTGACATAATTAACATGTGACATCACTTCATAGGAACACTAATCACTTTCCTTTACAAATAGAGTTTAAACAATTATAACAAATATAGGATTGTTTTAAAATTGCATTACTATCTACGACTGATTTGCAATGACATAGAAAAAAAGTAAATATATGAAAAAATAATAATTGTTTTGAAGTATATCTAATCTATTAAGAAACACTTTTGCTAATTTCTGGTTTCCTAAGCCTTATTTTAAGCTCACATGGGAAAGAAATAGCTCCAGACCCATGAGATACAAATATTGTATTATTTACAGGAAAATCTGTTAAATCCAGTAAAACTAGAACGCGCATATGAAAACCACATTACAATTATGTATATATAATTATTTAGATAATTAAAAACGTCACAGAAATCTACATACTGATAAAGCTGTATATACAAGTAGGCTCATTAGTTAGGTTCACTAAAAAATTTCGTTAAAATTTTATCAAATGTACTGGTACTTTATTGTATAGAAACGAACATTGCTAAATGGTTTGTCAATAATATTATTTTGATTTTATTAAATTGTATAAAGTTTAAAGAGACATATAACATATTTAAAGATCACTTTATATGAGACTTAGTATATAGGGAAATGTCAAAATATTAATATAATATTTTCAAAGTATATTTTCCAATGGTGTTTGTTAGTCAAGAACTGTGCAGGTTAAAATTACTCATATAATAATATACTACCATACACAATATATCCAAGGATAGAGTAAACAAGAAGTCAAATCACGGGCTATTCTTTATAAAAGCTATTTGGTGTCTGGTTATATTTTAAATGGGGTCTATAAGTTTAACTTTTATTATTTTAAAAAAAGTTTGTTGGTTGTCCCTGAACAGTCACTATTTGCTAAAAAAATAAACAAATGACAATTGAAAGTAAAAAATCAGCATCGATATTGTCATTTTAAATGGAACATTCTTCTTGCTGATTATAAAAATACTGGGCTTGATATCTTTATTTTTTAAGACTATCGAGAAATTTAATAAAAAACCCTGCCATAAGAAGCAATGTGTTAGACAGAGAGAGAACATAGATATAAATTAAGTAATTAAAAAGGAATATCGTCCCTCTTATGGCAGGGTTCTTATCAATTTTCTAAGTTGTCCTTATGGATAGATAAAGATATCAAGGCTGGTATATTCATAAGATGCCCATTTACTCAAGTAATATTCTGTAGGGTGTTTCACTTAAAAATAACAATTCCAATTGTCATTTGTTTAATTTTTTATCTAACCCTGATGGTTCAGATAAACCATAAAACTTTTGTATACAATGTTGTTTGATATTTCTAAAAGTTAAGTTTGTAGACCCCGTTTAAAATATAACCAGACACCCAGTATAGGGTTTCTGCAAAAAAGTTTAAAAGCGTAAAACTTGTTTATTCTTCATAAAAAAAATTCCTGTTTGAAAAAATAGTGTTCACGATGAGAAAAGCTTTCTTTTTAATTTTACAGGGGAGCGAATTTCGTTACCATTATAGAATATCCCGCTTGTTAGTGATGAAACGAAAGTTGCCACAAAGAAAATTTTCATAACCCGCCTCTTTTTTAAAATACAGGGTGATTTTAATATTTTTCAGTTTTAGCCGGTTAGATGAACCCAGAGCAAAAAAGTAATAGCTAATTCCTATAGATTGTTTCGTAGAATCCAAAGGCTTACTTAAACAAAGACTTCTTCAGAAAAATTAAAATGTAGGCAATTTTGAATGAATTTCCTTCTAAAGGACAAAGGTAGGTAGATTTTTACTGTTACAATTTGGACATTATTTGACAAAAAATAAACAATAATTTATTATGGGTTATTATTGTTTTTTTCTTGTCAAATAATGTCCAAATATTAGTAGTAAAAATCTACCTAATTTTATACTTTATAACTTCTGAAAATTCATTGAAAATTATCTTTAAATTTTAAGAAATGAATTATTTCGGCAGCTTGGTCTATTAGAAAATAAATGTAATATATACTTTTTGGCGGAATCCCCGTTATTTCTTTATACTATTCATAGTATACAGCCGTTATCTATATCTATATATATATAATATATATATATATATATATATATATATATATATATATATATATATATATATAACACGTGTTTCTGAGTTAAGGGGGCTATATGCTGCTCGGTGGTAATAGAGTATCAAGTCCGGCGAAGATTTTGGATGTTCTCTTAGTAACCACAAATGTCGGTTTTATGAAAATTATCTTTACGGCAACTTTTATTTCATCAATAAATAGCACTACTTCGCGGAAACCGCAAGTCTGTATCTTTACGGATAACAGAGATACCCTATAAAAACAAAAAAATCCGTTAAGTTTTGCATGCAAAATGTAAAATAAAAAAGCTTAAAAGAATTCTAGTTCTAGACGTAGAAGTTAAAATTTGAAATTTTTAAATTACCTTTTTATAATCAAAAATTATATTCTAAACATTCTTTGCTCCAAATTTTTTATTTTGACTAATAAGTCAAAGGCATAATGAAATAAAAAAGATGAGAATTAATTTTTTGTATCGTAAGAGTAATTTAGAAATTTCAAATTTTTACTGGAAAATTCGGAATTAAAAGTTTTATTACATTTCTAAACCACTTTTTTATTTAATATTTTGCTTTAAAACTATATGATAAACGAATTTACTCTGCATAATTTTACATTTTCGTATTTTTTGCATATCCTGTAAAAATAAAAAACTTTCCTTCAAATAATTTTTTTTAATTTCTTTCAATTCTTGGTTCAATTTTCTACCCCATCCGTGGACATACCGTAAATACGAAATGTACAAGTTATTGTAAATTAGAAAAAAGTATTATATCAATTATCAATTAAAAAACTTGCCATTAGCGACCAGCAATGCGTATAATTTAATTATAATTAACAACATAATCGATTATTTTTATCCTACTCACGACTGAACCACTTTTCATGTAATGTTACTGGTAAGAATCTACAGCTTAACTTATTCCATATCCAAAAAGTAATGCAAATTTAAAATCAACTATTTATAAACATAAAGTAAAAAAACCATCTTACCTCATCCGAAATGATAAGACTGGCACGACGGCCCATAGCCTCAGGGGGTATAAGGGAACCACGTCTACTACCTGAACCACTGACTGGCTCCAAAGATTTTTTCCTAGGTTCAGGGGTTCTTTCTCTAATTACTTCTATTTTTGGTGCCTCTGGAGTTTTAATCTGAGGCACAGTGGGTATAGCTTTTTGTTCCGCTGCTAGGGCGGGCTTTTCTTTTCCTTCAGTGGCTAGTTGAGGCTTATCCTGTTGATTCGACATTTGTGTGACATAGAAAACTGATTTAAGCAAGGCATAAGGAGAGCGGTAAACAACGATGAGCATTTGCAGGATATAATGTCAGGATATAAAATCATTTTAATCATGACGAAGGTAAAAGGATATGCAAAGCTACATATGAAGCAAAAGATAGCAACAAATGGGATATTTTAAGCAAGAAACATATGGACGATTAATTGTTGCTAAGCAATGCGAAATCATTTGGGTCGAAGATTACCTTGCTGAGTTTAGTTTTATCCCTTCCAGCGTATTCTGGTTTTTCATGAGGTTCGAATTTTTCCAACTCCGGTCTGTCATAATCGGGAATATTTTCCCAAGCGTTGATATCGAACTTTTCCCCTTTTTTGCCTTTCTGGACAGTAGTTTTTTCCAACTTCTTAGTCTCTACTTGCTAGAAAATATATCAGTAATTATGTCTGGAAAATGCGCAGAGGAAAATAGAGAAAACACCGAGAGAAGAAAAAAGAAAAAAAGTGTAGTTAGTTACATGTTGAACACAAAACGATGTAGTTCAACTGGAAAAAAAGCACAATTCATTGGAAAAAAACACAATTCATTTACGGAAAGGCAAACAACAAGAGTATGAGTGAAATAAATTGATTTCATTTTTAAGTCTATTACTATATAGGAATGGAGGCTACCAAAATAAGAAACATTTGAACACGGCCCATCTTTTTTTTTGTTATAAAATCAATTTATTCACGAAAAAAAGTTCAAGTGTAGTATAAGTTAGAGAATGAAAATTAGATAGTAGAAAAGTTGATAGTAGAGTAGAGAGAGCATAGAGTCAAGATATGAAGAAAAGAAAGGAAAATATGCGAAGATAAATAGAGTAGCCACAGATAACGTCGTGTTCCACAGGGTTTACCTTCAAGTCGACCTCTAATTTTGCTTTTTCGGTAGACTTAGCATCTTTTTGTACCGGTTTTAACTGAATGTTCATGAAGCTACCTTTCTGAATTTCCGCTTTGGGAGGGATTGGTCTTTTGGGTTTCGGTTCGGGCTATATAATAATTAAGCATGTGTACAGGTTAAAATAAATATTTTGTAACTGAGAAACATTCGTAGCCGCCAAATAAGATGATAATTTTATTTCGTTAGCAGTTTTTAATTATCATCAAATCTGACAGGATATTCTTTCTATGCTGTGTTCATGGCATTCTTACCTTTGGAGCAGGTTCAGTTTTGGCTTCAGTCTAAAGTGTACAACACGAATTTCACATTGATATGGAGAGGAACACAGATTCCAACGAAGACATAGAAAATAACAAAAACGCTTTAGTTAATTGACAAGGAAGGGAATAATTGTTTGTTATTGTTTTATGGAATTAACAAATTACTGAAATATTATAGTGTGTGCTAGCTTGTATACATATATTAATACTCAGGGTTAGCCAAAAGTCTAGACTCGGCTAAATGTCTTAAAAGGGCTTTAAATTGTAGAGTTGTGTTATTAACCCTACAATATTTAAAGATGGCGCCATCTATGCTCCACATCACATAGCGTATTTCGCCAGATTCGCCTTTTTAGCTAACCCTGAATATGACGGTCAAAAATTTTCAAGTTCTATATACTGCAGTTATTTTCAAATCAGGTGTAAGCTATCAAAGCATAAAAAACAATAATTATTACAAATTGTTTTGCTGGTTTTAGGTCCAGTTCGTAAGAATATTACCGCTCTATGGTGACTTAAGCAAGTATATTTTTAGAGACAAAATAGTGTTAAGAAAATGTAAAGTGATGTCAGTGTATACCTTTTTAAGGGAGCTACGTGTCTGACTAAGATCTGGTGTTGGTTCAGCAAGTTTGGTTGGTTCGGTTTTCTTTTCAGGAACGGTTTTAGGTTTAAGTGTTTCACCTGGTGGTTTGACCTCATTTTCCTTAGGTTTAGGTGGTTCAGAAAGTTTTGTAGCTGGTTTTGGAGTCTCAGCTGGAGGTGGTGATTTTAATTTCGAAGCCGGTGTAGTTTTTGATGGCTCTTTTGGTGGTGGTGATTTAAGTTTTTCTGGTTCTATTGGAGGAGGAGATTTCACCTTGGTCGGTTCTTTTTGTACTGGTGATTTTAGTTTTTCTGATTCTTTTGGAGGAGGCGATTTAACCTTTGTGGGTTCTTTTGGTGGTGGAGATTTTATTTTTGATGGTGTAGTTTTTTGTTTCTCTGTTTCAGTTTTTTTGGCAAAAATATCGTCTACATTGTTTACGGGTGTTGTTGGTGTTTTCTACATTCAAATTAGTTACACAAATTAATTATACAGAATATAATTAACAGTAAGTTGTTCTTAAAGTTAAAATTGTAGGAATATTTTTACAACATGTAAGTATTGACCAAGTGATACAGTGTATAAAATAACAGAACATTTTTTTAAATAAAAAGTTAAAGTAAGTGTTATTAAATTAGTGGGTACATTCAACTTTCTTACCGCTTCTGGTGTTGGTTCCAATTTTTTAGCCCCTGTAGTGACTTTCTTTTTCTTTTCATCTGTCAAAGATGTGCGGCGAGATTCAGATTTAGTCTCTTCCTCTGTTTTAACAAGAGACGATCTACGACTAGAGGATTTTGTTTCGCCGTCTCTGGTTATTTCCTGTTTAGTTTGTACTATCGAACTACGGCGAGATTCTGATTTCTCTTCAACCTATTATTTTTTATTGTTAGAAAATATGCTTGGACATATTAGAATTTTTTTTTCACGAAATAACACAAAAAAAAATACCTTTTGTACGGAGGAACGTCGGACTGCTTTCTTATCTTCTGCTTTTGTTTCCTACGTAAGACAAAGGACATTGTTTAAACGTGAACAAATCGCACAATAACATAATACTAACCTCTACTTTTTTTACTTCCTTCTTTCCAATATCGTTAAATTTCTTTTCTTCGTCCTTCTAGATTGAATGGGAGAAATGCTTAGTTAATATACAGAACAGCAATAAAGACAAGGTGAACACGAATTTTTAAATATTTTAATCATTTACCTTTTGTACAACCTTTATTTCCTCTTTCTTTTCTTCTGCTTTTTTCTCTATTTTTTTTTCTATTTTCTTTTCTACTTTCTTCTCTTCCTTTTTTTCTTCCTTCTTTTCCACTGTCTTTTTTACTTCCTCTTCTTCCTCCTGAAAAATGTAAGATTAATTTGTATATGTAATATATATTCTGATTCTTATTGATACTATTAGATAGAATGAAATCCTATTATAAGGAAAAAAGCAAAGAAAAATCACACGTATGAAATTCAGTGAAAGTAAATGTAATTGCAAAGACTTAAAAAACGCAGTAATTGCAAAACGGATTTTATTAAAATTTGGAAGCATACTTTGTTTGAAAACGTTTTTAAACGTGGGATCTCATAACCTTACTTTCATTTAATAAAACATGATGACGTCTTATATATAAATATATACCGTGCGGCTCTTCAATCCCCCTTTATTTTTTGAACCAAGCAATTTAAATACTTACGTTGTTGTTTCGTGACGGAAAATTGCAAGAAACATTAAATGATCAAGTAGCACATCTTTTAAAAGGTTTTCAGCCTTAATTAATTCTCAAAATATAATTTATTATATATTATAATCTCCCATTTATTATATTATAATCTCCCATTTGAAAATGGCGGTCACTCGTAAATATAACAAAACTTTGGAGGGTAAAAAGTTCTTAAAAAGTATTTTATTGCTCACGTGGTTTTTAATTCAAATGGTCTCATAGGCTCGGAGGCTAAGTACTGTATTTTTTATTTACAGGGTATATTCTTCTTTATAAAGCACCCTGTAACTAAAAATAACTGTACTTACCCCCCACACAATCTTAGACATATTTCTCTTAGGGATCACGTGAGGTAAGTATAATATAAAGATACTTGAAGTTTTCGAAAATTTTTATTCTCCATTATTTAAGTTCTGTTATATTTACAATTGGGTGCCATTTTGAATTGGGTAATTTTAATGTTAATGTTGAGGATTACTTAAGATTGACGAGGCCTTTTAAAATATGTGCACTCTACCCCCCTAAATGGAAAGGGTTCCATTTATTTATTTCCAAAAAATAATAAGATACCCAGAAAAGGCCAAACTTCAAATTTTTATTGTGGCTAGTTTAAAATATGAGGTGGGACCATTGAAGAGCCGCACTAGACATAAAAACAAACAACTAACGTCAAAGTGTACGCCAAGTCAACAAGTTAGACCTTTAAGGGTTTTTACACACTGTATTTGCAAGCTTTCTTAATCCCTCATATGAAGATTATATTTTTTACAAAATCGTTTAAAAGATTGCTCTTGCGTATTGAAATATATACACTAGGGAATCTAAGTTTATTCAAACCAACATAAATATATTTATAGAGGTGAAAATATTTATAAAATGAGAAGGCCAGGCTGTAAGTAAAACGCTGTAAAAATATCTAATTCAGTTTAAAGTAAAAATAAACACTACTAAGATCCTAGAAACGTTGGCCAATCGTAATTAAGTGAATTAAACGATGTGATTTGTGCCAAAATATGCAAAAAAAAAGTGAAAATGTATAGAGGATCAAAAAGTAAAAATGTCTGCTTATGTGTGTAGGTACCTCGGATTCCTCCTCTTCAGTTTCAGCTTGTTTATTTTCTACTTTGTGTTCTTCTTCTTCGCTAGATTCTTCCTCCTTGTATGTGTATTGTGTAATGTGTAAAAAATAGAAAAAATACATACATATTAAAAAAATGTTCTTCCAAAAAATATATATACATCAAAAAGTTAGCTGTTAGATATTTAAAACAATAACATTCATAATTACCTCTTCATCTTCCTCTTCTTTCTTCTTTTTGACAGTCAGAACTGCAGAAGCTTCGTCCTCTCCAAATTCATTCTTCGCAACAACTCTGTAGGTGGCAGAATGTGTTGTTTTACATTTGGTAATACTCAGGCGGGTAACGGTTCCATCAAAAGTAATTTTAGTATCACTCGATTCACGTATAATGGTACTCTCTTTGTACCAAATTATAGTGACCGATTTGTCAGTGACTTTAAGTGAAGAAATAAAATCGGCGGATTTACCTTCTTCAATGGTCTAAAAAGATATGCAATATAAGCTAGAGAAGAACCAAAAGATAAAAGAGATAACTTACAATGTTAGTCAGCTTGGTGAGCTTTGGTTTCTCTCCTTTGGGTTTCTCTTCAGGCGGTAATTCGGTGACCTCCACTGTTTGTGAAGTAGCCTCGCCCTTTTCGTTCTTGGCAACCAATTTATACATACCTTTGTCTGTTTTTTGTACATCTGAAATTTCGAGCTTGACGGCGAATTCACCCTAGAATAGTTAATTGCGTTTAGTGTTATTTAATTTTTGTTTCAAATGTCTGTCTTACATCTTTGACTTGCTCCACTTGTACTTGATGCCTAGAGTCTTCTTTAACGGCATTGCTTTCTTTGAACCAGGTGCAGTCAGGTGCAAACTTGCTGAGCACTTTACATTCAACAATGACAGTCTTCTTTTTAATAATTTTAATAACTTTGGGTTTCTCTTTAATTACTGGGATGATTTCGATATTAAGGGTCAAGTTTGCATTAAGTTCGCCCAAAGTATTTTTGATATTACACTTGTAGAGGCCTGAATCCTCGAGTCCAGGGTCGTTTAGCTCTAATTTAATATAGTATACATCTTCTTCTACTTTTTCGAAGCTCATTTTTATTTTAGCAGATTCAGTTACCTGTTTACCTTCACGATACCATATAATAGTAGGCTTTGGATTTGATCGCACTTTACATTCCATAATGACTAGTTTTCCTCCCTGGTGGGAAGTGATTCTGGGCTTTTCGACGAAAGTTGGGCCATCACCTTCTGGCTCAGGCTCAGCTTCGATATTGAGGTTCAAATTGGCGTTACTTTCGCCAAACTCGTTTTTAACGTGGCACCTGTAGGTACCACCATCGGGCGCAGAAGGATCCTAAAACGGAGATGTTTTGAATGTCAAAAGAGAAAGATTTTTTCCCGCACGTCGTCAATTACAAAAAATGGAATTTTGTATTACGTGTATTAAATATTCTCAAAAAGGTTAGCTTAAGGCTTTGGATTCTCAGTGTTCTATGAAAGTTGCTGCCTTTTCTAATTTTTTTCATTTTGCACCCTTCATAAAAAGAGATATTGTAATTATGAAATCATCAATTTCCCAGATTTTTTCAAATCTTTAGTCTCAGGGGCGCAACGAAAGTTTTATGAATTGGAAAGGAAAGATGAAAAAAAAAACTGAAATTCAAAAAAGCATTTTCTTCAGTTTCCCAACTGGGAGTTGAATTTTCCCAGGTAAAGTTCTGGAGAAGGGATAAAGCCAAACCTCTTATGTTGTGAGCTCAATGGTTTTTTATTGAAATTTTCAAATTCTAGAAAAAAAAATCGTTCGAATATTTATTTTGGTTCTGATATAGATAATATTATAGCTGAGCTAAAAAGATCCCGAAACAGATTAAGACTTAACTTAAGACTTATTTAACTAGATAAAATTGCCAATGACAATTAAAACTTTTAGTTCGACAGTTATGTTCTGCTTATGTCACAGTCATATTTTGTGACTGTGACATTTAGAAAAATTATGTGTTCTATTTTTGCATGTCATCTTAAATCCACAACTGTCAGACCAGATATAAAATTAAACCTTTTTAATGAATACCACTGTTAAAATCAATAATTTAAAAAAATATATATCGAAATCAGTTTTTTTTAAATGACACTGAAGATGGCCAAGCTTTTTTTAAACGAAGAAATTTTGTACGTAATACAAAACGTTTGCTTTTCTAAATAAAATATTTCGTAGTGCATTTTGGTTCACTCGAGCGGAAACAGAATGCTAAAACCTTCCATGCGAGATTTACCAACATTCCGAGATGACCGTTGTCAAAATAGTAAAGTTAAAAGTCGATTGGACAGTGACAAATTATTCAACTTCTTCTGCAGGTGATGTACTTTCAAGGCAAATATACAAAAATGTGTTCCACTCTGTTCGACTCAAATTTAAATAGAGTAAAAAAAGTTAAAAAAAAAGTCATATTGACATAATACGACATATGATATAATACAGTGGCGGCTATTCAGGTGAAGTAGGAGAAGTGCTACTTCACCAGGAAAAATAAACAAGCAAACATCTAACTATATTTATTATATATCTCTTAAAATTTTAATTTTTACATTGGTTTATTCACCTAATTGGTAAAAAATAAACTGTACATCTCGAATAAATATTTTACTTGACCTTCAATCGAACTTTATTATTACAACTATAACAGTGGCACAAACCGCTTTGACTTTGCTGGAGGTGCTATGTTTAGTTTACGATTTTCCTACTATGTTGCTATGACAACGCGTACCCGATGACGTCGAGCCCAGCGCCATACAACGCCCTCGGTGAATTGCAGGCGCAGTACACTACACCCACGTGTCGTTCAGTTTGCGGTGGTTGTTTACTTTTATTTTCGCGGATTTCGCTGCAACAGGTGAGTTCCTTTGCAGTTAACTTGACTGTTTTGTATTATATTTATTTATGGTGTTGTTACAACTTCAAATTCGAAGTTAGTAAATGTGATTGTTCAAGACTAGAATAAATTAAAAGACGTCTTTGAATATGTTACAAACTGTGACAAATCTGATGAAAAATCAATCCGCCTTGTGAAAGGATTTTTAGGTGAGATGAACGATTTTGAATTCACGTTTCTGGCATTAGTGTTTAATGACATTTTCTCGATCACAGACATATTATTTGACGTTCTTCAAAAAAAAATCGCTTGACATTCATTTTTGCATATCCAATATAAAACGCTGTCGTGACGCGCTCTGTAAAAAAAGAAATGAACATTTTTTAATACCATGTTTGATAAAGCAAATTCTATAACCGAAATAAATCATTACAAACGTGAGCTTGCTAAGCTTTCACCTGAAGAAATTAGGGCTAAGTATAGAACCCTTTTTTATGAAATATTGGACCATATTTTAATGGAAATGACACTAAATTTCAAGACTGTGAAAAACTTACATTTTCATGTTTAGCAGGTTCTGCTAAATTTTCCGAATATAGTTTAAATTTTCCGACTGGCCCGTTTGAAAATTTGTTACAGTTATATGGGGAAATACTTTCAAAAAGTCAACGACTTAAAAATGAGCTTGGTCTTATTTTTGCCAATGAGAGTAATTGGAATATATCGCTGCAAGAACAAGGGAAAAAAATTAATAAAAATAAATATATTTTTACCGAAGCATATAAATTGCTTTCCCTTATTTTGACAATACCGTCGACAAATGCTTCAGTGGAAAGATGTTTTTCTTGCTTCAAATGTGTAAAAACTTCTTTAAGAACTACAATATCTCAAGAAAGACTTACTTCTCTTGGCAATATTTCAATTCAAAAGGAATTTCTGGAGGAGATTAGGGCAACTCATCCATTTTATGAGGATGTTACAAATAAATTTGCTGCTATGAAGGATAGGAGAACGGATTTAGTATACAAAATTTAGGTAAGTCGTTAAAAAATAGTCTACCCCCTCTACATATAAAAAAATTCGGGAAAAAAATTATTGCGATATTTTCTTGCTGCATTTGCACTTCATTTACTTTTTCACCCGCGAGCCGCCACTGATATAATACAGTATTATTACTTTTGTTAAGTATATAAGTATATCAGGGAGTTATTTGAGCCATTTTTCTAAATATGAATATATGTAAATGAATATCCGGGTACTATTTTTAAGAAATATTATTTTAATCTAAGGTTCTTTATCAAATTTATAGCATTTTTCACTGACATGCACTAGATATATTTCAGTTTTTTATTTATTTGCACTGAAATTGAAAGAACGATTGAAATGTATTTTATGCCAAGGATTAAATTTGTTTTAATTTCTACATATGTAATAACTCAGTACACTAACCTAAATTTAAATGAAATAAATACAGGGTGATCCAGATAACTCTTTAAATGGAAATATCTCGGTTACTTTTGAAATTAAAATAGAATGTTCCAAACAAAAGTTGTTTGATTCGATCTGCCCTTCCATATGCTTATATTTTAATGTATACAAGGTCTCTCAAAAAAACAAGGCAAGTACCAACTTTGTTTTTTTTTTTAATTTAATATAACACGTTTTTTAATGTTTTTGAATTTTATATTAAATTCTACAAATTTTTTATATAATATACCATGTATCAAAAATTAAGGGTTTTCGAAATATCGAAGGTTTTAGAATTACGAAATACTACTGTTTTTCGAATATAATTGCTGCTGGAGATAAAGGTTTATTTTTCGAATGTCCTGACACTGATGTTTGAGGTCTGATTTACTGCGTAAATCATTTTTATTTTATGGTAATATTCGTCAAAATATGTACGAAATGAGATAAAATATTTTAAATAGTTCTTAAATTTTGTTTACTAAATTTGGAAATAAAATGGTACTAGTTCACAGTTATTATCAACCATAAATAAAAACGAGTCAAGCAGTAAATCAGACTTCAACATCAATATCATGACATTCGAAAAATAAACATGTATATCCAGGTAGCTGCAGCTACTAAATAGGTAAGCAATTATATTCGAAAGATCGTAGTATTTCATAATTCTAAAACCTTCCATATTTTGAATACCATTAATTTTTGATACATTTCATATTATACAAAAAATATGCAGAATTTTATATAAAATTCAAAAACATTAATAAATGTTGTATATTATATTAAAAGACAACAAAGTTCGTACTTGCGTTGTTTTTTTGAGACACCCTATACTCATTAAAATATAACATATGCAAAGGCAGATCGAATCAAACAACTATTATTTGGAACATTTTTTTTTAAATTAAAATAGTTAATGAACAAATACACTAGTGCTAGGGATCGAACCGACAGGGGCCGACAGAGTGGAAACGCAAACCTTTACCTCTGCACTAGAGAGGATCGAAAAAATGAATTTTTGATTTGCTTGACGAGGTAAGTTTTTAAAGTTGTAGTTTACCTACTCCATCGTTTATCGTTCCTGTAAAAATTGAAGTTTGTGGAACTATCTGCGCCAGTTTTAAGCTACTTTGCATATTGAGGCAAAAATTACGATTTTTTCTCAAAAAATTCCAGAAGAGGTGTTTTTCTTCTACTATAATGATCGTTAAAATTTTTTATTCGAGTCGTAAATCAACATATTAAAAAAATATTCAAAAGTCTTTCCCTCAAAATTAAGCATTTTTTGCTAATATTTGGTTATACATGGAAGTATTATTTTTATTTCGAAGTTGTAAATTGTATGCTCTTCGATTATTGTTTTGAATAACAACTACTCAGAAACCATCACGAGGAGATGCCTGCACGTCGAGCATATCCCGTGTTCCGCTTAACCACCCATCGTTAAAAGCACTTCATTCTAGTGAAACTGGTTTGTGATGTTTTTTTTTCTAACTGGTATTGATATTTTTTATTTCAAATTTCGGAATTATATTTGTATCTAAAATCCTAGCTCTAATAATTCCATCTCTAGAAAGAGGATCACAGACCTCATCATAAGGTTACTTCTTTAACGCATCTTTCAAGTGCATGCGTGTGCAAGGGCAGTGCAAGTAATCTTGTGGGCAAAAGCTCCAGCGCATCCTCGCTTAACGTTATTTTAAAATAATCAGCAGAAATAAACGCTCAGTCACATTGCAGTTTCTCCAGGTAAGGTGGTGTTTAGAGATTCATTTGATCAATTTGATATTTTGTATTATATATATTTGATCGCTGCATTCCCACTAGACCCCCAATTACCATGTCTATATCTGCTTATAATTTTAAAATAATGTTAAGTCAGAATGCAATGGAGCTTTGTCCACAAGATTACTTTGGTTTGCCCTTGCACATGCAGGCAGTTAAAAGATACGTTAAAAAACTAACCCCAGTTTTCGGAGAAATCTGTTATTCTATTTCTAGAGATGACTTTCTTAGAGCTAGACCTTTAGATAGAAAAATAATTCCGAAATTAATAAAAAAAAATATCACTACAAGTTACAGTAGATTAAAGTATTGAGTGAGGTATGGGGAGGCTCAACATGCAGCCACCTCATCGCGATAAGCCTTAGGTAATTGTTATTCAAAACAATTAGCGAAAATCTGCTTCAAATTAATAACCTCCAAACAAAAACAATATTTTAATTTTTTAAAAAATATTAGTATGACATGCTCAATTTTAAGGGATAATATTTCTTTAATATATTGATTTGTGATTCAAATGGATCTTTTTAAGCTATACACTATATTATTATAAAGCTCAGGATTCATACTTATTTGTCCAAACTCAAGATCTAATTCTACAAACCTCAATTTTTACAGGAATGATATGGTAGGTGAACCACCCTACCTCGTTGAGCAAATCAAAAATTCACTTTTTTCGATACACCCTAGTTTCTTTCTCGCTTGGAAGAATATTCGGCTTTTCATTCACACCGGATGGAAGTGGTAATGGCTTTAATAAAAAAGGAATGTACCTTAATTTCAAGAATCAGTTCGTATATATCTTCTTCTACATCTACGACTCGAATCGTTATCTTAGACGATTCCTTAACGACTGTGGTTCCACGAAACCACGTAACTTCGGGTTTGGGTTTGGCTTTGCACTTGCACTTCATGGTGATAAGTGTCCCGGTTTCATTCGGGATAATTTTGGGTTTCTCGATGAAAGAAGGTGCAAAACCTGCGGCATCATCTCCACCTGTAACACGCACCAAAAGAGGTTACGACATGCTAGAGACTGGCTTTAAATCAAAAGGCCATGCTCATGCAAAATGACAGTACACAGGTCGAAGACATAGTGGTGACGGCACTGGAACATAAATTGGAAAATACAATAAGTTACGGAATTGAGACGTTTCACAAACATATAAAATACAGATACGGTACGATACGACTGCTGGTTGGCAGCCTACCTTGGAAGTTTAGCGCGATATTGGCGTTGCTTTCGCCATAGAGATTGAAAGCGTTACATCGATAATTCCCGCCATCTAAGCGGGTCGGATTTGCTATCTCTAAAGTTAGGAGATACGTGTCTTTAGTCGTCGTTTTCCTCAACATGCGAACGCGCGGGCTGTCCGCGATGCTTTTCTCGCTTTGGAACCAGGTGATGTCAGGGTCCGGATTTGCCTCCAAAAGACACTCCATGATAAGCACATCTCCCTCTTGCCGGATCGTGGGTTTCTTTGGGAAGCGGGGCGCCTTTCCGTCGGGAATTCTACGAAAGAGAGGCAAATGAGCGCATGAGAAACACAGATAGATCAATCATGCTTACTTGGGTTTCTCATTGCTCTCGAAGTTGAGGTTGATCGTCGCCACCGCAGTACCGTACGTGTTCCTCGCCACGGCGCGGTACTCGCCCGAGTCAGTCTTCTTTACGCTGGTCATTTCCAACCTGGCCAAGTAGTAAAGCTTCTGGTCCAGCTCCATGGAGATAGCGTACCGACTATCTTCTCCGATTTCTTCTTTGCCGTGGTACCTATATAATGTTTGTAAGTATCCGGTAGCGAGTTTTAGCGTATCGTTATACATACCATTGCACTTCAGGCTTAGGGACTCCGACGCACCGGCATTCGAACATGATGGTGGCACCGTCGTCTGTCTGCCGGATGACCGGTCGCTCTGTGAAGGTCGGCTTGATGCCCTCCTGCTCAGGCACCGGTGCTTCATCGCCTAGTGCAGAAACTCTTCTAAACTGGCTATCGTTACATAGGACAGCCAGCAACTCGCGCAACTACAATGCTTACCGAAAGGAAAAGCTCAGCTTTTAATCGTTACGGCTTAACTGTGTTAAAGTGATAAAATTAATAAATAAAATATATATATGGTGTAATACAACTCTAAAATACATGTGTCACATTTTGCAAGAACATGGCCTTGAAAGTTATCAATGTTAAAAAGTACAAGTGTTGATTGATGGTGCGGTGGTGGAGTAGCCATTCGAGCGGTACCTCAAGTTAGGCCTAAAAACAATAAAAACAATCCGGTCACTGGTCGAGGCGGTTCTGGTCGTTGCTGGAACGACCTCGACGTCCGTGGAGCCTAGGATTGCGTGGCATGGTCAATTTGTATCTAATCTAAGCTTGAACTCACACAAACGAATTGGAATTTTAATGTACACTGATTAGAAATGGAATGTTAAAAAACTGCAAATTAAAAGCTGAGCTGAGATTAAGCGTCGGTTAGTCCATTGTACTGTGCACGAGTGCTGACTTACTTGTCCTTAGCTGCTGGCGCAATTGCGATTGGAGTATAATTGGGGTTACGATTGGGTGACTAATGTGTAGGGTCTTAGCTGTAGGATGTTTCGGGGTGGTGTGTAAATTTGGTTTCAAAGTCTAGTGTTCTCTAATCTCCGGCTCGGTTTGGGACTGACTATACCCGAGACGAAATTGCAGAAGCACTACTTTAGAAACTTTGTTAGAAGCTGTCAACTAAAAGCTTCTGCAAGTTACTCGGGTTATTCCTCGCTTGGCAATGGGGATTAGGGTTGGAAAAAGATAATCTATTGGACAGCGTTTAGGACACACAAAGCAAGGAAGACACACCACATTTAACTTACTGTCAAAGTTGAGGCTAATCGTCGCGTTACTTTCTCCCAGTTCATTCTTTGCAGTGACCTTGTATTTGCCAGCATCCTCAACCGTGACATTTACTATTTCAAGGGTTGCAAAGTATGAGTGTCCATCCTTGTCTATCCTCAACTGAAATAATTTCGGAAATATTCAATTAATTCGATTTCAAGGGGCTAATAAGGACAAGTATATCCATCAGCTCAGCTTAAACTACTAATTATTTTATCTTACTTTAATAAATAATTTAAAAAATACAATTTTTTTAGATGCGTTTTTTATAAATTTGTATGCATCGTTTTTTACTGGTTTCTGGCTAATTGACACCATTTACGAAATCTAACAATCTCGGGTATGTACAGACATTATCGACACGTAAAAAAGTTATATCGGCTATACATAGTGAGGGACTAAACATATACCCCACTAATTTTAGTATATCTTTACGAAACTTTTAGAGGGTCAACTCACAAATCAAACACTAATTTTTAAACGAGAAATTAGCTCTTCTAGCAGATTCAAAGGCTGATTTTTCTATAATAAAAAATTATTATTTCCCTCTTAATTTATCCCAAAAACTATTTGTTTCATTATGGCTGCCTTTTACAATATAAAACAAATTTAAAAAAGTTATTTTCACTTTCGATACATTTACAAAAATTGTCATTTTACTTGGCCTTCTGTTGAAATGTTGCGGATCATGAAAATTGTTTATGTACTTTTTTTTTAAATATTGGCATTTAGTTATTTAATCCCTGTAAATATTGCGAAAAAATCTTAACTGATATTGAAATTAGCAAATGGCCTGGCCGATCTATGAATGATCATTATTTTAAAATAATATTAATTCTAAAAATAGGTTTCCCTTTCTGTTTTTTTTTAAATTTATTTATTTAAAAAGTAGCATTTGAGTCCTCATTTAATTCGTTCAAATTTTAATTAATTATTAACCGAAGCACATAAACCCAAGAAACACTCCTTAAAATAGCTCGGCCAATGACTTAAAAAGTATACTAAATATTTACAAATAATCTTTTTCCTACGGCTTCAAACAGTTCTGGAAATACGAACTTAGTCTGGAAGCCTAACTTTCTATTTCGCAGATTATTTTTAGGCATTATGAAAAATTTCCATTTTATTTCATTCTCTGAATAGCTGTGACAATTTGTTCATCACTAGTGTTTATATCTAGCTGGTCCCGTAAAATTCGAAGAACGAAATGTTCAGCTTTTGTAAACGGTGCCAATCAGCCTGATATATTTATACGTACAGTGCGGTCAATTTATCTTGATAACATTTTAAACGTTAATAAGTTTTATACTTTTTCACTTATCGGAATGAACCAAAAATTATAACGTTGCTTAAAGAGATTTTTTTCAATAATAGTGCCAGAGGAATAAAATAAATATATACTGATCGTTTTTATATTGACTTATAGAAACCTAGTAACTATAATTATCATAAGGTCTTTTTTTATGTTCCTATTGACATCTTATAATTTCTATGGCTCATTTTATCAAGCAATATAGTTATTTTCGAATAAATCGAAAACGGCTGGAAGAAAACATAAAGTGGGGTGTCCCATTGAAAAAAATACAATTAAGGTGATATCTTGTAAAATTAAGTCTCTTTTTTTTGAGTTATTAGAAAAAAACTTGTTAAGCAACCTTAAAATGGTTGGTTCATATGGCTAATTTTAAAACTAAAGGAGATTAAAATGTTATCAAGATAAATTGATAGCACTGTACATTTATTTAATACCCCATTTCTATTACTTCCACTGCCAAAATAAGTTATTTAGTGGAGATAATAGAACATTAACGATTACCTATAAAAACCAGTCCTAGAGGAAATCAACTTAAAATTAATTGCTATTTTTGTACCTTGTGACGGGAGGTTTCTTTGACAGGGTTGTTATTATGGAACCAATTGACGACTGGACGGGGATCAGCTTGTATTCGACATTCGAAAAGCAGTTTTTTACCGTCTTCCTCTTGTCGAATAGCTGGTTTCTTTGCGAAAGTTGGTGCAAGACCGTCTATTTGTCTAGAATATAACGATGTATTTTAGTATCCTAATTTTTATGATACCTATTTTATTTTTATCTCAAATTGGGAATTGATACATCTAATAAAACTTACTTTTCTTTGGGCTCGTCCATGGCTGAAAATAAAAAATAATTAGTATACAGTAACAAAAAAGGAGAGGATACATATTTTTTCGCTAACAGAATAGAAGATGTTACATAGTTGGCAATGCTCCAACAAATTTTATAGTTGAGAATTACAAAATTTATTCTGCCTCGGATTTATTCAATATTTCTTAAAATTCGGGTAAATTAATAGGTACTTACGGCTGAAATTTAAGTTAATGGAGGCTGCCACCTCTCCCATGGTGTTTTTCGCTTTGACCTTATAAAGGCCGGCATCTGTTTCAATGACATCGTCTAATTCCAATACTACTAAAAATTTGTTCGTTCCTATAGACTGTATCTTAAAATTGGTTCTACTATCTTCTGAAAGAGGTATATCGCTTCGATACCACTGAATTTCTGGCTTGGGTGAAGAAAGCAACTGGCACTCGAATACGAGTTTGTTCCCGTCATCCTCCTGCCTAAGTTGCGGCTTCTGGGTGAAGCTGGGAGCGAAATCCTCAGCCACTCCCATGCTGTCTGCTTTTTGTTATCCTGCTATCATTGACATTAACCCTGCCCTAAAACCGGATGAAACAAAACGGTGAAGAATATGCTGATAATATCCGTGGAGTGTGTTGCGGCGTAACTGCAGATCTAGGCGCACAACTGAAACGTTCCTCAGACGTAGGTAACTTTATTATTTTCACTAGATTGGCACTTACGCTCACTAACACACGGTAAAAGCCCCTCGGACTTACTTCCAGCAAGGGTGCTATATGGGTAAATTGCCCAACACTTCGTCACTTCACAGCACACACTTCGCGTATCGCGATGGCTTTCGTCGTCCCGTCTCGTGCGGCGCGTCGTCGAGTCGTTCGTCTATCTTTGAGTTTGCTTGGTGGCCTCCAAAGCACTGACTAAAGGAGTCCAACGTGCACTTCAGATCTAAACCACCGCGTAACGACGCCCCCCTCCCATCGAAGCCCCACCATGACGGCCGACGCGGCGCCGGTTTCAAAAATTATCGCCGCCACAATGGTACTGTCTTACTCTAACTTTTAGAAAATGCCCACCTCCGCAGGTTATGCCTCTTTCATGTGGCTCATAATGAGTCATCCACAGAAAAATATCAAAAGTACTTTGGTGAATGAATTTCTGCTTTCTGCCTAAGCGACCGCAACGTTCGGACAGGTGGTCTTATTTCTGTCGCAGTCCGACAGGGCGCTAGAAAAACAGCTTTAACCTCTAACTGCAGTCTAAATTTAGAACCTATTATTGTTATTATTATTATTATTACCCTGTATCGGTTTGGGCCAGCCCCTATCATGTGATAAAATCGCCTCGAGATGCTGGAAATTAATCAAACAACTATTCTCGGTTTATCGTCGAATTAGAGCGAAGTAAATAAGACTATCTCATTAAAAGAAAAATTGTATACAATTCTCTCAAAATAACCGTAGGCTGTGGTATTTTTAGAAGGGAGCGGAGAAAAAGAGATGTAATTTTATACACGCGCGGGCCATGCCAAACCATATAGGGCGGCACGATCCGAGTTAAGACGACAGTGATCGTGGATACTAAATGAACGGACGACGTTTGCTCCTACTGATCTGTTGTCGATGTAGCTGCAGTGCGAAACGCCTGCTGAATATTTCGTTCTAGCAACCGTGGGGTCCCAACACTGGGGTACAGTTGGAGGCAGCGGCGCACTACATAAAGTGTTTAAAAATATCTCGGCTTTGAGCCTGTTTTTCACAGGATTAAAAAACAGTGGCGGATCGTGGTTTTTGGGGTTGCTATGCTAATTTTGGGGCACCCTTCATGATTTTAAAAAGCCTTTATTTTCGAATTGATAGTTACTATAGACTACAACGGAAAAGAGAACACTATATAATTGTAAAGCAGAAAATGTATTACAAAATTAGCAAACCTTTTTGAACAGAAAATTCTTTCATCCGACATTATTGGCCTGTATTTATTTTTCGTGTTTGTCATTTTTAAAAAAGACCATTCAGCTTCGCAGCATGATATATGTAGTATTAAGTAAGTTTTAAGCATCCTTTTCAAGAACTATTTTGTTGAAAGCGGTAACAGGGACATTCTTCTTGAAACATACAACGTATAGGTAATTCTTAAATTGATCACTTTACAGCATTTTTCCAATACAATTTTTATAGACCGATAGTACTCATGTTAAGTACTGCAATAAAATAACTGAATGTGTTTTGCCCACATGTATAAAAAAATTGAATTGAAATTACGCAACGGGCGTCATTTTCCTGTCGTTAAAGAAAAACCGTTAATCAAATTGGAATTACTATGCAACGTTTCGTCTTCGATTTCACGAGACTTCTTCAGGAATCTTTACTCCACGAGATCTATACACCGAACGAGCTCAGAGAGATTCAGGCGGGCTTTTATACCCGACTTATGCTTGCCGAACCATGACCCTGTGATAAGATCGGTTTCTATGTGTGATTTAGACCGTAACCCCTATCTCTATTGAAGGTTTTTGAATGTTTCAAAAATATCAATGAATTATCTTATTTTTCGTTTATAAAATCCTGGAACGACGCTAAAACCTTAGTTTCTTTTACATTTATAATATGGTCAGTGGTATGCTGGTGTTCAGCTACAGCAGATTGAACAATTTGCTTCTTTTTTTCTTTTTGATTCATCATGTTCCTTAATTGTAGTTTATATTGAGCGTCCCAGTGGGGTATTGAGAATGCCCTTCTGGAGGGGGGCAAACAATTAAACAGTTATATCATCTAACGACTAAAAAAAAGTCCTTGGTTTTTCTTAACACAATATAATGAGTTACCACTAAAAAAATTTAAACTTGTAAAATCGGTATAAACTACTCTAAACTAATTTACAGTTTCAAACATTTTACTTCGATTAGTAACCCTAAGGGGAGAGGGGGCATTTGCCCCCCTAAATACGCCACTGGAGCGTCTTGTTTCTCCCACATACACTTCTCAACAGATGCAAGAAATTTGATATATTCCTTCTGTTTGAAAAGTACAACATATTTCTGGAATTGCAAGCATTGTTCAATATTTTTATGTGTACTGAAGATTGTACTTACGTTGGACCGTCGAAGTAATCGTCCTATTTTGTCTGTAGTGCCATGTATGCAGGGAAGAACAATATCGCGTAATATCCATGTTTCCGGTGTTAAAGAATCTTGATCAAAAATCGAAATGGCTCTAAATACTAGTGAGGTAATAACCTATTTCTTTTATGCTAGAGAGTGGTGCGAATTTGCATTTAAGGATCTATTTGTATGCGTCGATTCTCTATACACAGAATGTCCTAATATACAATTTTCTTCCCTTTGAACAAATATATCCAGAAAGGCAATCGTTCCATTATATTCAATTTCCATTGTACATTTAATATTATGATGTTTTTGATTAAAGTGGCCCAGAAATATGAAGTGATCTTCCTGCCCATGAGGCCAAAGAACAGAAGTATTATCTACATATCTGAACCAATGTTTTGGTTTTAGTGGAGCGGATGTTAAAGCAATATCCTCAAAGGCATCCATACAGATATTCGCAATAAAAGGTGATAAAGGAGATCCCATAACTGCCCCCTTAGGTTTGTTCATAAAAAATCACAAAATCACTATTGTCACGCTCCTGTCTACCAGTAACTTTGTTTATAGACTTGGAGCTACATAACAATGTCTGAGATTTTTTTGCGTGTGATTGTACCTAATAAAGTTTATTTTTAAATGCAGGAAACGTTATTATAATAGTATTTTCTCGAATAAATTATAAAAAGAAACGGCAAAACCCTGTCAAACAACAGGAAAAATGGAAAAAAATATTATGACTGTGATATAAAAGGAATACGTTATATACATTTACCAGTTCAGATAATCTGCAAATTCTTAAAAAAAAATACGAAAACCTCTTCCAATTATTAATTTACTATATACTGTTAGGTTGCATTCAAAATACGCATTAAGTAAATGTTATATGTTTTTAGCATCTCTATAGTATTTAAGTTATGTATAATTTTAAATGGAAACGAAAAAAAAAAGTAATATAAATCTACTTTTTTTAAGGAAAACGGATAGTATTAAAAATTAAATTTAAAAATCTGTCCTGTGCAGTAATTGCATATTTTGATTTTCTATAATATATACAAAAATGTATACAAGTCTTCATATAATAAAAAAAATCAACGTGGAAATTTTATTAAATCGTTATAAAGCTAATGAAATTCCTCTTAATAGTTTATTTTTGTATTAAAGAGGTAACCGATTTAATAAACAAACTGCATCAATGTGATGTACCGGCCATCAACGTGGACAGTACTGTGCAAAGTAGATGTAAATCTGTATCTCAGAATACAAGTGTATTAAGTCAAGTTTTTCGAAAAATTCGATTTTGACTTATTACTGTTCAATGTTAAGTTTTTCTTCTTGGTTTTATTATACAAGGAAGTATTAAGTTTACAGTTAAGCTTTGGTGGTTGATTATTGACAAATCGTTATTCCTTGATCCTTCTAAATATAATAAATACATATAATTTTACCAAAAACTGAATTTGTACTTAATGTAGGAAGTATAATTAATTTTTGTGATCTTTCTACTTTTGTAATTTAGCCTAGGAAAGCAGAATACTCTTCACTTAAATTTGACACAAACTGATTTTGAACTTCAAATAGTGAGTTAATTTGGTTTTAAAAAATTCTTTGTGATTTTAAACTCCCTACTTAAATAAAAATAACGGCCATAAGTAATTTAGACATACGGTTCATGTACCAATAATATTAAATCTCATGCATTTGATTTGTATATAGAAACTTATATAAAAAAAAGTGCGCCAAGTCTAAATTATATTTTCTTTAATTTGCAATGTGCAAAAATTCATTTACCGCAAACATTTACTTGAAAATTATTGGCTGAAAATATTGAGGTCATGCTGCAACCAAAATTTGTCATCAATAAGCAAAAAAATCCAAATGCCTTTCCTGTAAAATCGATATTTTGGGCTAGTACACATACGAGTATATTCTGAGGTACAGAAATAATGTCGATATCAAAAATATCTAGTTTTATTCATTTTTATTGGAACAACTAAATTGCTAAAAGTGCACCTGCGGCGCTCTATTACCTTGGGGGCTTTAGCCTATTCAGCCTAATAGGACATTCGCATCTGGCAGCAGCGCACTAAATATTTAACAATGCCTCGGCTTTGAGCCTGGTTTTCACAGAGTCACAGGAGCTATATACAAAGTGCCTCAGGTTCGATGTATACACTCTCTGAGATTTTGTAACCAGGTTTTGAGAAGCATACTTTAAAAAAGAAGAGGTCCTCAATTCGACCCTAAGTACAGGGTGATTGGTTATAACCACAGCCCCCCCTTAACTTTTTAAATTTTGTGTTACAAATGTTTCATATAAAAGTTATAGATAGAAGCCTGAGTTCTTTAAGTATTTAATTTATTCCTGTACAGCGAGTTACATAGCTGTGTAGCAACGCAAAATTACATTTTTAAATGGAACACCCTGTATATTTTTACTTTTGGATTCTACAGTGAGTTTTAGACATTTTTATGTAAGTCTAAATTTTATTGCAGGTTTAGACCGAAACAAAAAAAAAAATAGTCGCGTGCCGGATATTGGAACGAAAACCTTTGCAGTGCCAATCCAAAATACAACACTCTAAGAACTACGAGAATTGGTTTTTCCTGTTTGTAGGACGTCGTGGCATGATTTTTGTTTATTTCAATTGTCCAATATCAACTTAAATGCTTCTAATAGTAACAGTACTATGACTTTGTCCCCTTCTTGGGCTACCATCAAACGACAAAATAAACTGAAAAAACCGAACATTGACCGAAATATCTAAAAGATATCTGTTTGTTACAAAAATATTTGAAATTATCCGATATAACTTAATCTAACCTAACCTAACCGAAAAATATTAGCCATCCTCTAAAAAAATTTGCCCACTAAATTTTTATCCGCTGATTGGAGCGTAGCAACCCAAAGTTTTGTTGTAACATTTGTTAATTGAAAACAAATAATAAAAATGTCATATTCAACAAATAAAAAAAATTAATTATTTACTAAAAATAAGTATAATCAGACACAAGCCCAAAGAGAATATCAAATATTATATGGAGGTCAAAGAACGATACCAAGCAAAAGCACAAGTAAAAGAATATACTCTTGTGTTGTCAGATGAAGAAACAGTTTTGAAAATTTAAAATGTAACTAAGCTTAAGTATCAAAAAAAAATATTTACCACAAAAGTATAACTTACAAACTGATAAACAACCGATTATTATATTTTATTGCATTAGATTTTCCACAGGAAACTGCACTCCGTTTTGTTTCATACCTTTTCTGTATATTTGGCTATGTCTGCTGCAACAATAACGCCAGCATACTGCTGATTAAGAATATCTATTTCATCTCTAATAGTTTCCCTTATCCTTTCAACAGTTAAATGCAATTCGACTTTTAGTTTAATGCTTTAAAACCCCCAGAAAAAGTTATCCATTAGACTATTAGACGGCGACCTGATATTAATGAATCTTCCAATCCTGGTTGTAAAATTCTCGTTTAAAAAATGTCTTACAGTATTAATGCTATGCGGTGGTATAATAATATAATATAACATTTGCTATTATATTTTAATTACAAAATGTCATTTAAATTTTTATCTATAAATAGTCGACCTAATATGGCACTATTAACTATATCACACGAAACGTGAACCGATCTTCGCCCAAAATGTTTTATTTCCCAAATAGCCCTCGGATTTTCCGTAGCTCAAAAAATTACAAATGTTTCTGTTAAAAGTGTCTGCAATAGAAAAAACTGATTCTTCAACCCAAACTACTTTATTAAAAAGCGGACCATGCATCGTCTTCTAAGCATTGTGTCATTTCTACTCAATACTGAAGCCCTGCCTGTTTAGTTTCTGCCGAGGCAGAATGGGTGGAAAAAGTTTTTTTTTGCGGATGCAAGTGTAATTGTGTTTTGCTTGTTATTGTACTTTGTTATATGGGGTTGTGTGTGATGGTTCGCATCGTGTAGTACGTTTTATTCTGGCTCCAGTTCACTCAGATTTGGAATTCTTCCTTTTATCGAATTTATATTGTGCATTCTTAAATGTATGTGCTTTATTATACTAGATTATATGTACTTTAGTTACATTAAATGATATTTTTATGTACAATTACCATTTACTTGACCTTCAAATACCATTAAAATTTGACCATTGATTCCTTGATACTGAAAGATATCTGTTTGTTACAAAAACTGGTACTTGATACTTTCGTGTGTACTTGATAATTGTACTTGAAATATTTGTTGACAGTACTTATGGCAGCTCTGGCACTTAGACTTTCATAGTCTGATTTCATTTATTCACAGGAAAAGCAATTTAAGAGATACTGATAATGCTCAGCTCCGTCACATTTTAAAATCACTTTTCTAAATTCAACTTTTTCAACCATATGAAGAACTGAGTCGAAGATAATTAAAAAATTGTCTAAGAAATAATTCACTATTTTGTCTATTTTATTTGTTATAATATTATTTTACCTTTTGGCTCACATTATTCCTGTAATATTAGCTATTTTTGTCATGCCCGAGTTTCCAGGATTTATTACCATTGAAAACGTATTTAGAGCAATATTAAGTTTAAAAAGAATTTAACTCGCTACGTCCATGAGCAGTGTCGCCGGCCTTGATTTTAATAGCACATTAACGAGCAGAATCTCTTACATTCATGCCGGCATATTTTTGCCCGCCACTGGTTAAAGCTATTCGACACCTTGAGTGCGTTTAATAAGGAGACCAACAAGTTGGCAACGTTCAGGGGCGTCTAAATAGTACAGCATTAAAAATACAAGGTATTAAAAAACATATTTTTAATATATAGGAAATTCGATATTTTTAAATATGTAGTGGTGGCTTTTCGATGTTCAGTTCTTTTGCTGACAATATTTATGTATGATCTATAAAAAAAACATAACTTTTCTATCTAATATTTTCTTCCATCTTGATAAAGAAGTTATAAGGATTGTCCACTTTTATTTGGGTATCCCTATACAGGATATCCCAAATTCGATACTTCTGTCGGGTATCCCAAAAACTATTGAAATTAGCTAGGTGTTATGAGCTCTTTTTGGAGAAACTAAAAATTCTGCACACAGAAATCAAAAAGTAATTTTAGTTTCAAAGATACAGTGTGAAATTGAAAAATCGTCATTTTTGAACTTGAACCATTCATCCGGAAAACGATTATTATCTAGGTAGTCCAAAACTCTAAGCGCATTGTAGCTTAGAGCACTATCTTGTTGGAAGAAAATGTCTAACCTTTGTGTCAATGGTTTCTCTTCTTATAAGTTTAATTCGAAGATTTTCAAGTAAAGATCAGTATTCAAATTTTCATCGAATATTTAATAAGCAAGTCTATATTCTTTCATAAAACAATTTATGTTGAAACCGACGCTGATGTACTACTCTGGTTTAACGCCGCTCTAATACCTTTCATTATGCCTATTAAAAAATCCGTCTGCCGTCATAATAAACTACTCAAAAATGAGAATATTTTTTTTTGCCTGATTTGGAGCCCCTATTTCTGACAGTAAAGATCTAGTGGAATCTGGTTTTCACTGTTCGGTGAAGAAATTAAATGGCTTTTAAGGGATTTGGTTACTTCTTGTATGCTTGCTTTTCCGAATATACAGAGTGTTTTAAAAATATATGCAAAATGCAATATTTCTGATGAACTGTAAACATTTAGAAAATTATCTTTATGTCATTTTTTGAAAGCTTATTAAGTTCTCCCGAAAAGTTTTGGGAACCAATTGCTTATTTCGCAAAATAAAGGAATTGTACAGAGTAACCCAAATTTGGATCTTGATGTGTTGTACCTCTTTCGAGGCGCCGTATTTTTTACAATAAAGCATCTTGTAGAATCTGGTTTTCAGCGTTGTGTGGAGATATTAATTGGTTTTTAAGTAATTTCATTGTTTTCTGTTAAATATTTCCTTTTCCGAATTTACAGAGTGATAAACTGTAAAGAAAGAGAATCGATTTTAAATTAATATCATTTTTTCAAAGGTTATTAAGTTCTCCCGAAACGGTTTTGGAACCAGCTGCTTACTTTGCAAAATAAGAAAATGGTACAAGTTGGCCGATTGATGTTATTTGACAGTAGTTATATAAATGTTAAGTTTAGGAAGAGTACTGACCTAAAGGGTTTAGCGGCTGTTTAGAATATATTTATCACCTTTCTTCTTCTAATAACCTAAATATGCAGCGAAATAAAATGACGACGGAACAATTAAATATTCCTGTACTCATGTATTAAAGAGGATATCGCCAAGTGGAGATATCGCCAATTGGAGATTGCAGGTCTGCTGAGAGCAACGTGATATCGCGTTTCAGAGAAATTGGCACTACGCAGCGGGTAACGACACCTAAACAAGATCGGCAACTGTTTATTAATTTTTGAATGAACCCACTTTCCACTAAACAACATCTACAAGAAACCCTTTATAATGCCACTGCCAACCGAATCTCGGACCAAACTGTCAGAAACCGCGTATGTCACGTAGGGATCTCATTATATCGTCCTCTAAGATGTCCAGCAAGAACTTCTGTCCGCCGGAGAGTGCACGTTCAATGTGCACGATTACGTCTGAAAGAAGAAACTCCTTGGCATGATATTCTAGACTAGTTGAAATAATAATAGTAGTCGACCCTCGATTATCAAAATGCAAGAAATCGCAGTTTACCTCAATATGGTCAACCTGTTGACGCGTTCGGTGCCGGAGGTATTATGGTTTGGGCCGGAATCTCCATGAATTGGGGCAGTGATTTCTATATGTTTAGTGTCTGGTCGGTGATATAATGAAGAAATTATTCTAGGACCTGTTTTAAATCATATGAATGCAATTGGCCGTCATATTTCTGGATGACAATGCAAGACCGCATTGAATACAAGTGGTTGCAATTACAATTAGGGACGAGAAACAAAATAATCTTTCTGTTCCTCCTCTTTCGCCAGATCTGAATCCGATAGACTTTTGCAGAGACGGCTGGATAACCGTCATCCGCCACCTACTAATCTACAAGAGGTAAGGGATATTTTACCACTTTTTATTATAACTGTATTTTGAGTATGCCCGTAAGGAGCAGAGCTATTATTGTTGCTCATGGTGGGCCAACACGTTATTAAAATGAAGCATTAACTTTAAATTATTATTGTCTTAAATTGTTTTACATCCTATTGTGTGTTATAATTATGTTATTCTTAAATGTGTTCAGATTATTTGTTGCGTTTAGATTGACAAACAAAAATTTTTTTGGCTTTTTCGCAACTGAATAGAGATATTTAACTTTAAATTAATTGAAGCAAATATTTAATATTAAATATTTAATTTAATATTTAATAATTAAATATTTGCTTCAATTAATTTAAAATTAAATATCTTTATTCAGTTGCGAAAGAGTCAAAAAAAAAATTTTTGTTTGTCTATGTTATTCTCATTATGTTCTTAGGTTAAAAAATAAAATATTAATATTGCTAACTAAATTTTCAAAACTTTCCTAAATTAATCCACTTGCCAATTAATAATAATCCAGATTTCAATAGCGGGATCTAAATTTGGGTTACCCTGTACAATTCCCTTAATTTGAAGTTCTAAAACCTGGGAGAACTTAATAAGTTTTTAAAAAAATGACACAATGATAAATCAAAACCCATTCTCTAAAAGTTTTCAGTTCACCAGAAATATTGCATTTTGTATAATTTTTTAAAACATTCTGTATATTCGGAAAAGGAAAAAATTTAACAAGAATTAACCAAATCACTTAAAAGGCAGTTAAATTCTTTACCCAACAGTAAAAACCAGATTCCACTAGATGTTTTGCCGTGAGAAATAAGGAGCCCCGAATCAGGTAAAAAAAATATCCTTATTCATTTTTGAGTGGTTTATATGAAAATTCCATGTTTTTGAATATGCCGTATGCAGTGAAGACTTTTTTTAAGGCGGGAGCGCACCATTACAGTTGTGCCGTGATTGTCGTAATCATCCCTTACTTTATAGATATAACAAGTGATATAGATATCCCACCCCTGTCGGGCAGGATGGAAACAATAGTCGGTAGAATTATTATTAGAATTTATTAATTAAAAAAGTTAAGTGGGGAAAGTTTTAGAGGAAACTTATTGCATTCGATATCTCGCTTCAGATTTACGATCGATCAATAAGTTCGGGAAATATCGGCGAAAAACCGAAAATGGCGGATTTCGTTTTTCGCCAGTATATCCAGAAAGGTAAATTTGACAGCCGTAAAAATGTGACATTATTCGAACACATTTTTAAGACAAATAAGATGGCGTATACGACACGTCTTCATTGTTTTTTGTTAACCCGCAACCCGCCTCAACTTTTATTTTTCTAATGACCGCCATATTGGATTTTTCGATTTTTGGAAAGAGCCCAAAATTTCCATTCTAGTGATATATCACAAGTGCATTAAAAATTTTAGTGTCATCAAAATATCACACTTCGTACATTAGGTTTCAATGTTTTTAAAGGAGGCCATGATTTATTTGTCACAAGTTCACATTAATAAGTAAGTAATGTATTGAACGCATTGCATTTTCAATACAACATGAACGTAAATAACGACTTAAAAATCTTAATGAGCTTTAGCTACTTTGTAAGTGGGTAACATTAATTTACAAATCTGCAAAATGACGTCCATTTGCATCGAGACATTTTTGACAATTGGTGACTGTTTTTCGTACAACCCTGGTAAGTGTATTTCGGTTAATATTTCTAAATGTGTCCAGAACTCTTTGTCTCAGGAATTCTATGGTCACGGAGGGATCAAATTCATAGATTTCATTCTTTGTGTGACCCCAGAGGTAGAAATCCAAGGGCGACAGGTCAGGGGATCTAGGAGGCCGAGATATTGGACCATTTAAAGAAATTATTCTTTCGTCAAACTGCTCTCTTAAGAAGTTCCTGACTTGAATGGTATTGTGAGCCGGACATCCGTCTTGTTGAAACCAAGTTCTTTTTAATTCATCTTCCGTTAGAATAGCTCGTAAGGCTGGTACAACCTGGTTTCGCAAAAGCTCTAGGTACCTCTGCCCGTTTAGGTTGTAGTCAAACAAAAATGGTCCAATAAGTCGATTTCCTGAAATGATTAATAATTTATAAATAGGTGCCCAACAGTCAAGGGCGGCAGGGTCGGCCGGGTGGTACTAGAAACTATAAATTATAAAGGGAAAATTATCTTTATTAAAAAGTAGATATTTTCTTTCCAAAAATAATTATCGAAACATCCCGTAATGAATGAGCTTGTATACAGTTGAAACCTATTCAGCTTTATTATGAAAAAGAAAAACATATTTGGTTAGCGGGAAGTAATAGCCGTAATAAATTATTTTGTTGGTATTGCATATTAATTTCGGAAATACTAAATCAATTTATTTCAGTGATATAATAATCTTAAAGAAGTACACCGTGCCTTAATAAAACATAAAATATCAAAAGAACAAACCCCTTGCGCTTTAAAATTTAAATTATTCGGAAATACAGCTGAACGCCTTTCTATAAATCATAATGAAAATCGAAAAATAATTCGACATTTGATTAATATGGTATTTTTTTCATAACGCAAGAACTAGGCTTCCCGGGTAATAATAAATCATTAAATTCAGACCATCAAAATAATTTTAGAGAAATCTGCAGAAAATTTAGAAAAAGTGTTAATAAATGTATAGAACCCAATTCTATTTTTATAGGTTCTTCGAAACTACAATACAAAATGATTGAATAAAAATGTAACACAATATCAAAAAAGTAAGTTTACTGACTAGAGTAGAACGTTTTACTTTTTTTTTATTAGATTATACTCTTTTAGTATCATTAAAGAACTAAACGAAAAACAAAGATTATTACTTGACCATCATTTGGTGCCTATTTAAAAAAGATTGGTTAGATTAACTTACCAATGATCCCACACCAAACGTTATTTCCAAATCTGATTTGTAGACGTCTCTCTGCCACTTCGTGAGGATTTTGCACAGCCCAATGATGACGGTTGTGCCTATTAAAGACTCCACAATTCGTGAACCTGCTCTCGTCGGACCACAAGACATGATTTACAAAATCAGGATTTTCATTACATCTCCTAGTATACCACCCACAGAACTGTAGACGTCTTGGAAAATCAGTTTCCTTAAGTTCTTGTACTCTTATGGGTTTGTATGGATGGTACTTATTCTTTTTTAAAACTGTCTGTACTGTTGATTTTGGCACATTAGTTTCCTGTTCTACAGTTCTTACCGATGCACTAGGGTTTTCGTTGACAGATTGTAAAATGTTTCTGTCTCGATTTTCATTGTTATTATTGTATCCGCTTCTAGGTTGTTCGAAGGCACCATGGTTAATTAAAGTAACTACGATTTTCTGAATTGGGTTTTATGAGGCTGCCGTCGTTCGGGGTACATCTCCAAATACCTTGCTGAGGTAACGTCGGCGTATCTATATAATTGAAAGTACAGAGCTAACATGTGAACCTTTTGTTCATTTGAATACGGAATGCCGGCCATTTTCTATAGGTTTTGACAATTTATGTGTCAGATTTATAATTTCATTGGGATAAAAGCGTACCTACTACTTATTAAAACACAGCTTTAATACTTTCAACTATTTAACTTAACGTCAAAGTCAAAATCCAATTTTGTTACAGATAAATCATGGCCTCCTTAGAAAAGCATTGAGATCTAACATTACTTTAAATCATGGCCTCCTTAGAAAAAACTGAAACCTAACTTTACGAAATGTAATATTTCGATGATACTAAAATCTTTAATGCACTTGTGAGATATCACTAGACTGGAACTTTTAGGCTCTTTCCAAAAATCGAAAAATCCAATATGGCGGCCATAAGAAAACAATGAAGACGTGTCGTATACGCCATCTTATTTGTCCTAAAAATGTGTCCGAATAATGTCATATTTTGGCAGCTGTCAAATTTACCGTTCTGGATATGCTGGCCAAAAACGAAATCCGCCATTTTCGGTTTTTCCCCGATATTTCCAAAAACAATTGATCGATCGTAAATCTGAAGCCGGATATCGAATGCAATAAGTTTTCTAAAACTTTCCCCATTTACCCTTTGCTGTAGGTATAATAGGAGCGGAGATCCCTGTATAGAGAAGCGGATCTGGGACACACTTGTATAGTTATATTACCTTATACTTATATGGCAAGTAATGTTGCAGTTAAACTAAAATAATTAATAAACACTTTGAGCAAATATAATCAAATTATATATTTTTGAAATCAGTAGAGAATGGCCTTTCATAAAAATAAACGATATACAGGATATTCCATTAAAAAAAATGTATTTTTTTATCTTACCCTTTTTGTGTTTGCACTTTTTCTCTATCTTTGTTAATAAATAACCCTGTAGGTGGGTGTCATAATATAATAACTCACCCCGTAAATACAAGTATCTCAAAAAGCATAAAATGTTCCTCTTCCTGTATAAGTTAATAGGTTTACAAGTGCTTTTGGATTAAAATAATATTTAGCGCTGTTTCTTTGATTTAGTTATTCAGGTTTTTGTAGGAATAAGTTTGTTTTCTATTAAAACGTATGCTTACTCCTAGAAACTTTATTTCAAGCTAACTTGTATCAAATTTCAACCCCAAAGATTAACAGCCAAATTCAATATTCCTCTTTTAACTAAAAGAACTCTTCTAATATTTAGTGATTGAAAACGCCGCGTCTCGTTCTCGTTCGCTAGTCGAGGGTTACCGCACGAAATAATATAGTTTCGGCGAGCATCATTGTCTGCGGACCGATTCAAGGCGTCCTATTTAAATGAGTTATCTATTGCGTAAGCTATAACGGATCTTTGCTACTAGCCACTCCTGACATTGCTTGACGTTAAATATAGACAAGCGTAAAATATATCTACCCCAAAAGCCATACCATTCACACCGGCACCGGTTACAGGCCGGATGAGATATGAGAGGGATATCTGGAGGAGTGAAAGGCAATTGTACAAAGAAGCTGAACATATTGCAACTTTAGATACTTGTGTATATATTGGTTAAGACGAAACCATTGAACTTCAAATCTAACTCAGCCTGATTAAATGAATAGGACTGAGCTTCGAATCTTTGTTTGAATACGATGGGCTAGTTTCGTTTCACTATTTGATATAATGATGAACCGACTAATTGTAGATAGTTTGATGCAAATTGCACTGAATTGCCCTTGAAGTATCTTGAAGAACTACTTAAATATATTTTTGAGGAAAATCTCTCCTCTCGAGGGCGTCACTACAAAGAATAGAGTAATTAAGGCAACCACATTTTCTTAGGTTAGATTTGATTTTTATTAATCTTCAATTTTTTTTATATAAATCAAATAATTCAAAATTTTCATTAGGATTTTCATTAAAAATTTTCCAAAAACTTAATCAATTTTTTCCTATTTAATTCGTATGCAAAATTTTACACTATTCAGTTTTTGTATTAATTTTATTTCGAACTATCCTGTGTTCTCTTAAAATGACAATTTTTCATCAAATTGGCTAGTCACTTTTTTTATGTCAAGTTTTAGGAACAGATATAAGAATATTTTCCAATAAAGCATTAATATTTACTTTTATTTTACCCATAAGGAAATTTATAGAAAAATAGAATCTACCTATTATACTGAATAAAAAAGGTTCTTTTACTGGACCTTCCCTAAGCTATAGTTTGAAATTTGGCAATTAAACAACATAAATGTAAAAAATTTTAAATGTATAGTTTGATTACTAAAAGACAGATAAATATCCTTCTTATTTATGCATAGTAAGTTAAGGGTAAGTTTATACCAAAAAATAAACCTTTTATTAAAAACCCTCCTAGATTTTTGCAGATCTTTGCGTTCTAGTCTGTCGGTCTGTTAATCTATACACGGCATAGCTCAAAAACTACTTATCCGATTGACTTCAAAGTTTCGTCAAAAATCAAAGGTTATAAAAAATTAAATGATTAGATTTCAGTAAAAATCCAATATGGCAAATGGACTTCTATATTTGGTAATTTTGATATTTAAATCCATTATGCGGAACAATAAAATATTTAAAAATTCAGTACCAAAACACTACTTATCCAGTTGACTTTGCACAAAAAGCAAGTATGAAACAAGGATAGACTTCTAAAATTTTAGTGCGAATACAATATAGCAAAACAAAATGGTGGCCAAATAAAATGTTTAAATATTCGTTAAAATTACATTTTCAGGAATAAAACCTTCTAAAGGACAAAATGAATTTCTTATAGACTTAGTAGATTAAAATTACAAAAAATAAATAGTAATAATAATAACAATAATAAATAAACTGAAAATAATTTAAATAAATTACAGTTTATAGGATTTGTATAAAGTTATACCAAATAATTATATGCATATATAGCAGTTATTTTCAAATAAAAAATTAATCATAACCCCTAAATATAAAATATGTCAAAATAATGTAACATACACGCTAATTATCTTTTAATTTGTACAAAGCATTGTAGGTACCGAATTACCTAGTAAAAATTATAGTAAAACCGACTCAAATTATCACATATTTTCAACTTATTTTCTTTATCGTAAGCTCATTATTTAAATTTCTATTATAAAATTAAATAATGCTGTTTTAATTTAAGATATCCGCAATTTTGGATTTTGGTGAAAAGCCGTCTGTTTAGGCTGTCTGTAATTTTTTCCAGAAATTTGGCATAAAATTACAAAATCGCGAGCATATGTTCAAGAATGGAGCAATGTTTTAACAAAAATTAGTTTTACTCGGACTTTCGATATGAAATAGGTAATTTGTTATGTAATTTTGTTAAATTCGTTACATGAGATCCTATAAAATAAATTTGATAGTTTTTTTGTCCAAGATACATATTTTTTTTTCGTAAAACGCATTTTAATATAAAATGTGTGCCCTTCTCCGAAAGTTAGTTAACTATATAGGCCAGTTATACATTTTCTTATGGGTGAATCACAAATAAGGGGATTCTTAGGCTGAGCATGGTCCGGTATCTTTTTATACAAATATCTAAACTCTGCTCAGTATTCTAATAGAAGGTCTTAATGAAAAAGATATTGTTTATTCAAAGATCTGTCTCCTTTTCTTGAAATTACTGGAAAAGCAATAAACACCACGTGCTTAGATGAAGTATTTTATTGTGCTTAAATCATCAATATTATGAGAAAATAGAAATATGTAAATCTGTTCCAGCAAAAAGCATATTTTAATAATCCCCTTTGAAATAACCAAAATTTGGAAGCACATCTGTAATTTAAATATCATTGCGGCAATTTTGATTTATCCATGACTATTTTAATTTCGTTTCATGTTCTGCATTTAGAACTGCTTTCTCACCGTCATGAGATAATGAAGTGAGTAACCAGCTATCTCAAGGCTATAAAATAGGAGACAAAAATAAAGAAATAATTTATAAAAAAATCGCTCTTAAAATAGTCTAATTAATTTTATTGCTTATATCAACGTTTAAAAAATTGGCATTGAAAATGTTGATTTTAAATTTGGTTCAAATCATATGTTGACAATGATGCGTGCAATATTTACGGGTGAAACATAAACTCGATTTAGAGAGATGAATTATAATAGTTTCTTAAATTAAAACTAGCAAAATTCTACTAAGCTGACCCCAAAATGTATCAAAAATAAATGATACCGATTTCTCTACTGTTTTATACAGAAGCTTGTTTTTTTGTCATAAATGGTAATCCTTCGTTAAAATTTCGTCTATTTAAAAACTCTGATTATGTTCAAAAAAGTATTTAGTGCAGCTTTGAAGCTGTGATGGAAAAAAAAGGGGCCAATTTGGGGCACGTTACTTTTTGCAAGTACATATAGCCTTCTCTACGGTTTATATATACATACGCTATTAGATACTAATTTCTAAAGTATGTAGGTAAAAGTATACCACCTTTTTATTTTCATATACAGAGTGTAGATTGTTAGCGACCTTAATTTTGTTCTGTTGTCACAAATACGGTTGTAGAAAATACATTTTCTTAAATATATTTAGTTTTACACCACTGATTATAGGAAAAAGGAAAAAATCATAACGAGGGAAGTTTAGAGTGAAGGAATTTTACCGATTTTTTTAAATTTGATTGATTATATACACTGTGAAACACTTTTCATAAGTACTACCTTATCACAGAAGTGATATAACGTACAAAAAAAGTTGAATGCGAAAGTTTCTTTAATATGTTCATATGTACCTGTGTTTATATAGCTCTGACAACTTTCTTATTTTAAATAGGATCCCCTATGTATTTATAGATATTTTAGTAGATCTTCTAAAGAGAAGCCAGCATATAAAAGTATGGGTGTCAGATGCTCCGTTTTCGATATATTGGTATTTACCTTCAGGATTTCACCTAGATTTAAAGCTATGTAACTAAAACACTTAAACGAATATTAAGTATCTATGAGATATTTTGAAGTATTGATTTTTTTACAATAGAAGTGATTACCAAGTTTGGAGTTTTGATATTTTCTTATTTTTTTATATGACCCTGCATATTTTACCAAATTCAAATAAAGCATTGAAAGACTGATTCAACGATACACATGGTGGGTTAAATTTAGTTAGAACCGTCTTTGAAGCGTAATAATTTTTTTGTTTATTTATTATATTATGATGATTTAAAGTAAGGCAACGCCCAGAAAGCATAAATGGTAATCCTGCTGTTCTTACAGGTACTAACTGGTTTTCAAAAGTATTCACATTTAGGACGTTTGTCAGAGGTAAAAAGGTATTTTAGACGAATTTAAAATAAAACGTTGAGTATTCCATCGACAACCAACTCCCTCGCAGCACCTTGTTTTTTTCAAACAACTAAGACGTCAATTAATGTAGAAAAGTTAGGGCTATAACATGCCCAAAAATCAGCATAATCAAAAAATAAACAAAATAGTTATAACATTTCAAAATGGGTTCCAACTAAATTTGATCCACCGTTTATAAAACCAATAATGGTCAAGTCAACGTTTCTGACTTGACTATTATCTTCAGAATATTTTATTTTTTATGTGAACTATGAAACCAGACATATTATATCCCAATGTATAAAAGGTAACATTTTTATTTTAAATATCTTATTGTATCTAGTAACCAAAACAAATCAAACAGTAGAAGCTATTGATTCTTTGATAATAGCCATGACAAGACAAAGGCATTTGTTATCTTTTCGTCTCAGCCCAACTGCGGTGATTTAGGTGGATTTTTTTAGAAATTAAATTAAAAGTGAAATATTCTTTAATCCTATTACTTTTTATATGAAAACAAATTTCAACGATTAACATCTAAATTTGAAACGCCTTTATCACACTCATCTGTATTTCTAACCCAGAATGTGTAAAAAAAAAGTCGGTTGAAATTATTTCCATCCGACACACGATAACCATTATGCGACAAATACAAACAGCCAATCAAAATCTCAATAAAAAATTATGTGACAACATTTTAAGTATGGCTAATCTCAAAGGATTTCTATTTCCGACAAGATTCACTAGCAATACAGACAACTATTTTCCGAAATTATCAGAGAAATTTGACTTCTGACAACATTTTCGAAATCCAAAATTTTAATAATAAAAACCAGGAGGGTTGCAATATCCTCATATGGCGATGTATTTCACACCTCCACAACAAAACCGTCAGTATATAGCTGTAATAAACTGCACTAGATTTCGGAATGTATCCAGTGAACTATGTACTACCAAAGACAGATAATACGTGTAGACGATCCAACCAACTTTGCATTGTATTCCCTATATTAAGGATCCAGAGAGATTTCCGGCCAGTATCGCCAGTAAATGTAGCAGTCTTATACCTCCCAATTAAAATACGCATACAAATATTTCTAAACAATCAGACCTAACTCGCGCTTTCGGCAACTCCGCGACTAATCTTGTTACGGGCGAGGTAATATTCCGATTAAAAAGTGGTGATTTTATTAAGAAATCATGGTTCTTAGGATTAGACCGTGTCAAATTGGAATTACTGTCCGACGTTTCGCTGATCTGAAGACAGAATGATCTCGACGAGATTCAGGCGGGCTTTTATACCCGACTTGTGCTCGCCGAACTGTGACCCTGTGTTAACATCGGTTTCCACGTGTGCTGTAAACCGTAACCCGTATCTCTATTGAAATTTTTTGTATGTTTAAGAATTTCAATAGATTCTCTAATTTTTCGTTTATAAAATCCTGGAACCGATCCTAGCACCTTAGTTTCCTTTACATTTATAATATGGTCAGTAGTATGTTGGTGTTCAGCTACATTAGATGAACAATTTGTTTCTTTTTAATACATCGTTCATGTTTCTTAAGTCTAGTTGATATTGAGCATCCTGTTTCACCCACATACACTTTTCCACACGAACAAGGAATTTTATATGCTCGTTCTGTTTCGAACGATACAGTATTTTTCGGGGATCGCAAGCATTATATTCTATTGTGTACTGAAGCTTGTACGTATGTTGGACCGCCGAAGTACTCGTCATATTTTATCTGCAGTGCCATGTATGTAGGGAAGGATAGTTGGATTACTATATCTTTTAATTGAACGCGTAATATCTTCAGAGCAATGCGTCGGTTTTCTATACACACAATGTCCTAATGTACCATTATCCTTCCTTTAAGCACATACATCTAGAAAGGGTATCGTTTAATTAGATTCAATTTCCATTGTGAACTTGATATTACGAGGTTGTTGATTTAGGTGGTCCAGAAATATGAGGAGGTTATCCTGTTCATGAGGCGAAACAAAAAAAGTATCATCTACATATCTGAACCAGTGTTTTGGTTTTAGTGGAGTGGATGTTAGAGCAATATCCTCAAAGGCTTCCATAAAGATATTCGCTACCACAGGTGATAGAGGAGATCCCATAGCTGCCCCTGAAGTTTGTTCGTAAAAAGTTCCTTGGAAAATGAAATAAATTGATGTAAGACAAGCTTCCACTAGGTTTATTAAGTTCTTATCAAGATTATTATGATCCAATATGTCTGATATGATGGAAATTGATTCGTTGACAGGAACATTTGTGAATAATGATTCTACATCGAAACTGACCAAAATATCTTCTGGATTCAACTGGATTGCCTTAAGTTTTTCAAGGAAATGTGCAGAGTTTTTTATAAAAGAATCAGTTTTTCCAGTAAATGGATTAAAAAAATTGAAAGATATTTAACTAATTTGTATGTGGACGTGTCCACTGCACTGACGATCGGTCGAAGTGGTACATTGTTCTTGTTTATCTTGGGAAGACCGTAGAACCTGGGAATCTTGGAACTGCTTGGTTTAAATGATTTCTTCTTTGCTGGTGGTAGACTGGATGCGTTAATCAGATTAGTGATGCGTCTTTCTATTCTACTTATAGGGTCTGTCTGCATAACCTTATAGGTGTTGTTGTCCAAAAGTTAAGTTACCTTTTCCACGTATTCCGTTCTGTCCATGACTACTGTGGTGTTGGCTTTATCTGTTGGTCTAAATCGCTGTTTTTTTTTGCTGCGGAGAGATTCGACTTTGGTGGTTTTGAATTTGTAATGAACTTCGCTGACTCATATCTGATTTCATCAGCTTATCCACTAGTAATTTTCTAATTGCTCCTTTCACGGAGGATACTATGTCTTCTACGGGAATGTACTAATGTGAAATTTTGGCCTTTGGAAAGGACGGAATGTTCTGCTTCGGTTAACAGCTTCAATGACAAGTTGATAACTGTATTTTGCGTTGTTTCAGTGGATATTTTCTCTTCAGGAGTGTTTTAAACTTCTTTTGTTGGTTATGTGTAACTTCTTAATCGAATTTTTCTGCCTGCGCATTGGTGATGTAAATATGGTTGTTTCTACTACTACTCATATTTCTGGGCCACCTAAATCAATATCATAATATCAAGTTCACAATGGAACGATACCCTTTCTAGATGAATGTGTTCAAAGGCAAGAAAATGGTACATTAAGACATTCTGTGTATAGAAAACCGACGCATACAAATAGGTACTTAAATGCGAATTCCCATCACCATCCAGCACAAAAGAAATCGTTTATGAACTCACTAGTATTCAGAGCTATTTCGATTTCTGATCACGATTCTCTAACATCGGAAACATCGAAACTGACCGAAGCTCTCAGAGGGAATGGTTATTGCACTGAAGATATTACGCATTCAATTAAAAGATATAGAAATCCAACGCCGCCATGATAAGGCGTTAGGTAATGTTGTTCTTTCCTACGTACATGGCACTACAGAAAATATAGGACGATTACTTCGGCGATCCAACATACGTATAGTCTTTAGCTAGGTAAAGTAAAAAAAACTGTAGAGCGAAAATGTATACAAAATTACGGCACATGCCTCCCTCTAGTTTCGACACATTTTTCTCCCTTTGTACACTTTATGAGAAATTCTTCTTAATGTGTTTCTGTTTATTGTAGTAAAAACATCTCGTACCCTGTCTTCTAATTCCTAACGATTTTCGGGGGGAGAAAAGTCATAAACCTCATTTTTAGCGTATCCCCATAAATAAAAATCAGCGGGTATTATGTTCGATGACCTAGCCGTCCACCTAATGGGACCATTATTGGAAATAATATAGTATTTCTGAGGATCTCCACCATCTCTCTGGTACTGTGGGCCAGATAGCCATCTTGATGGAACCACATATTATGTAGTTCATTTGGCGGAATAGAATTTGTAATTGCTGGTATGATTTGTTCCTGCAAGAGTAGCAAATATCAAGAATGATGGGTATGTTTATTGAATATTCCGCAATTTGTAAATCTGGTTTCATCTGTCCAAAGAACTTTAGATTGTAAATTAGGTATTTCTTATTGATAAACCATGCAAATAGTCCGATGAACAGGATTTGGGAATTGGTGTTTGTTCTAGATATATCGTGAATATAGCTCGTCGAAATTTTATCTCAAAACAACATGCCTTCTCTAAATTCATAAAAGTCTGAAATATATGGTAAACTACAATTGTTTGCAAATGAAAAATTATTAATACTTACGCCTACTTGACTACAAAAAGTTACCTGCCCAGGACTATCCCTTACAGTGCTACCATTAACTACAAGAAAACCATGAGACGACATGAAATGGGTGTGTTTAGGGCCTCTAGAGTCAATTTTCTTGTCGTTACTACAGCGAGAGGCCATTAAACATGTACCCTGAATCTGTTCAGTGGGGATATCGCCTATATCCCCCATTCTAGAATTAAAATCACCCATTATAAGCCACGGATAGTCAGCATACAGACGAAATGACCTTTCAAGAAATACCTCGAATAGTTCCAAAAATGGGTCTATATTGTCTTTGGGCCTAGCATAAAGAAAACAAATTATTGACAAACAAAAATCATTTTTGGCTTTTTCGCAACTGAATAAAAATATTTAACTTTAAATTTTAAAAAGATTTTTGTTTGTCAATCTAAACCCAACAAATAATCTGAACACATTTAAAAACAAATTATGCTATCTCGAATATTATTAAGGTCAACTATTCCACATAGAATGCAGACTTTACTGGTCACAGAATATCTTATCCGAGACTCTATGTAATCCATAGGATAGAATTTGGAACACTCTGTCCCTTATAGTAATATCTGTTTTTCAAAGTAAAATCTTTAATTAAATGATGATGAAAGTTACATAAGACTTTACTTAGATCTAACCCTATTTTGAGACATGTGTAAGTTAAAAGGTCCCATATAAAAATCAGCTTCGTAAAATAGACCATAGGTATCATTAATAATAAAAATGTGGCATTAGTCAATTATAAATTTGCACATTTCATTGCTTTTAGAATTCTAAAAGCTTATTCAAATCCGTTAAGAAATGTCCGAACAAGTGACATTTGAATATCATGTCACATATACCATTTGACTTCTTTTAGACGAGCATTTTATATTTCTTAATACATTTTGAACGTGCAGCTATGAAACCTATTAAAATATAAACTCATATTCGTGAAAAGTGTTATCTGATTTTTGGAATAAAAATGGGCAACTAAAAACCATTAAAATAATACAAATATGTTTTGATGATAATTGCCAACATACATAGAGGTTTATCATAATTGTATCCACAAGTGTGGGTGGTGCATTCTGGTCCAAAAATAATATCGTGCTGAAATTAAATAATGTGGGACAAATTTTACAAAAATATATATTTAAATTATCTACTTTTATAAACATTATTTATTCGCGGCCCAAAAGTTGGCGTCATTTTTTTTATTTTCAAAAACAAAGTAATCCGTATATTCCACAAACAAGCCAATCTATTGTCGGTAGGTCTTAAAATAGACACCCAAAAATATTATTACCCAACATTTATTGAATCGAACAATTAATTATTTAAAAAACACTGTTTAGAACACAAATGAGGCTGGAAGATATTTTTATTATCTGACTAGAAAGAAGAACATAAAATATCCTATTGTTTTTGTATACAGAGAATGAATTTGACAACTTCCCACTCGAAATATATTTAAGCATTTTTTTTTCGATTAGGGGTGTTACAGTACATTGGTTTTATGTATTTTTGGAAGTCTGTAAAACCTAGGTATTTTCGAACCGCTTGGCTTCAATTTCTTCTTCTCTTCGCCGGCAAATTCAAGGCACTGATAAAATTGCAGTTCTTCCTTTCAATTTTGTTAGTAAGATTTGTTCATATTATTCTATAGCTGTCATCCTAAAATGATACCTCTATTTCCTTTACTATACGTTCTTGTCCATAACCACAGTTGTTATTTCTTTTAACTGCAAGTAGAAACATAACATCTTCTTTGTCAACTTGAGCAGTGAAAGCTTTCTTTGTACGTATTTTATTTAAATTTTTATTCATTTCTATCATTCACATTACTATGTCGCAACCTTTCCTTCTATTTTATTTTTCATTCCAGGCCAATGTTCCTTTTCATTTCTTAGAATTCAATTGTCAGAACTTTGGTAATTGGAGCTCCCTCTAGCTCCGCCTCTGTCAACTAGTAAATTTTCAAGATCAGTGAGGATTTATAGAAACAAAATAGTGTTAAATAAAATTTTAACTAAACATAATTCAGTAATTTTTTTAAAAGATAAAAACCGTAAAATAACATATATATTGGAAGCCTAGAATCAAAACTCTCGAATTTTAGTTGAAAATATTTGGCAAAAACTCGGTTTTTTATTACCAGCTGTGAATATACATTTATTTAAAACTGAGATCCAGAGAAATTTGAAGGTATTGTTACATAATATTTTTCAGATAATCCAAACGAAAATAGAACATAGACTCATCGCCAATATTCAGCTACGAATTCTGTACGTTTACGAAAAAAAATGTCTGCCCGCAATTTATTCTGACTGAGATTTTTACTTTTTTCAGGACAAGACAAGGTAGATGTTCCTTTCGGGGTACACAATTGTGTATTTTAAAATTAATATTACATAAAACGGAGCAAAAATTTTACCATATTAAAAATTACATTATCTAAAGCTATCTTAATCGAAAACAAGTAGATTTCGAAAACTTATATACAACTTTAAGGATTTTTTGATTTTCATTTTAAATTATACAATGTAAAAAAATCTACCTTAAACGTAGCCTTCGTCTTTATAATAAAATTTCAATACTAAATAACGGTTTTCACATTAACATATTTGACGATCAATTATCAAAATACAACCGATTAACACAAATTATATTCAATACTATCAATACAAATCAACGTGGGTACTATATAACTAATAAATAGGTTTTTACTTAAGCTCTTTAGATCTCTTTCGTCGTTTATAGCATTGGTGTTTTTTTGAATTGCGACCATTTCAAGGAACTCTCGTTTCTTTTTGTTAGGTTCGTACCGTAATATTTTAGTCTCGTCATAATTGAAAGTATGTTTTTGCAACTTCTTGTGTGATGTCAATGCAGTAGTTTTTCCGTTATCGTACTTATAGCCCTTTAATCTATTCTCCAGATACTGTCCTGTTTGTCCAATATAAACCCCGTTACAATATTTTTAATTTTGAATATATACCACTAGACAATGGTGTAATAGGGTAATGCTATAAATTTGGTTAATTTATTTTTGGACGGTTTTTGCTGTTTTTTATTTTAGTTATATAATCTATGTATTCTTTCCTTAAATATTTTATTGATGAGTTTTAGCGGATAACTATTCTACAAAAGTGCTTGCTTTGCTTTATTGATGGCAACTGCTCTGTATTCAGGATCCTTGAGTTGTGCAACACGATCTGCCAAGCCAATAATAACCGATTTTTTTGAGATTTTGGGTGGCTGGAGTTGAAGTTAAGATATCTAGACGACCAAGTTTTTTTTGTATACCGTTCAGTTCTTATATTTGGATTTTTATTATGTGAAGTTATATCTAAAAAGTTGATTTTTTATTTTCTTCAGCTTCAGTAATAAATTGTAATTTCTAGTGATAACTGTCAAAATGTTTTCAACCTAGTATTTGAGAATCGCTGTAATACAGTCATCTACGTATCTATAAAAAAATGGAATCTCAAAATCTAACTTTTGCAAAACAGTTCCCTCTAAATCCTCCAAAACCAGCTGGGCAACAGACTTTTGAAAAAAGCCTAAAAATGGTCGAAACGTCAAGTAAAAAGTCAAAGCTGTTGTGATCTAATTTGATATAACATAATACGACTTAAACCAAGTAATCCTTATTGAGAAAATATTACTATACTGGTACGAACCAAACAAAAAGAAACAAGAGTTCCTCGAAAGGGTAGCAATCCAAAAAAAGACCAATACTACAATGGCGGCTCGGGGGTGAAAAAGTAAGTGAAGTGGAAATGAAGCAAGAAAATATCGCAATAATTTTTTTTATATGTGGAAGGGGTAGAATATTTTTTACGACTTACCTAAATTTTGTATACTAAATCAATTCTCCTAACCTTCATAACAGCAAATTTATTTATAATATCCTCATACAATGGATGAGTGGCACTAATCTCCTCCAGACATTCTTTTTGAATTGAAATATTGCCTAGAGAAGTAAGTCTTTTTTGAGATATTGTATTTCTTAAATAAGTTTTTACACGTTTGAGGCAAGAAAAACTTCTTTCCACTGAAGCACTTGTCGACGGTATTGTCAAAATAAGGGAAAACACTTTATATGCTTTGGTTAAAATATCTTTATTTTTATTAATTTTTTTCACTTGCTCTTGCAGCGATATATTCTAATTACTGTCATTGGCAAAAATAAGACCAAGCTCATTTTTAAGTTGTTGAGTTTTTGAAAATATTTTCCCATATAACGGTAACAAATTTTCAAATGGGCCAGTCGGAAAATTTAAACTATATTCGGAAAATTTACCAGAATCTGCCAAGCATAAAAATGTAAGTTTTTCAGAGTCTTGAACGCTTAGTGTCATTTCCATTAAAATATGGTCCATTATTTCATAAAAAAGGTTCTATACTTAGCCCTAATTTCTTCAGGTGAAAGCTTAGCAAGCTCACGTTTGTAATGATTTATTTCTGTAATAGAATCTGCTTTATCAAACATGGTATTAAAAAAAGTTATCATTTATTTTTTTACAGAGCGCCTCACGACAGCTATTTATACTGGATATGCAAAAATGAATGTCAAACGATTTTTTTTCAAGAACGCAACTTGAACAATCACATTTACTAACTTCGAATTTGAAGACCAATGAGTTTCTGTAATTGTTGGTATACGCCTCGTAGATGCAGATGTAAGAGCATACGTTCGTTTGGCTGAGTGATGAAAAAATGAGAGAATACCACTAAGGCCTGCAAAAAAATTCTACATTCAGAAATATTTTAAAACTTTGCTACATCAGGACAAATACAGCTTGCGGCGTTTTTTCTTTTTTTTTTTTGAAGTCCATTTAGATCCGACATCACACTTTCGCCATCGTAACATTGCCCTATTAATTTATGTTTATAGTCAAATTGGTCCAAAATTTGATCCAATAGAGAATATAAATTCTCCGACGTTCTATCGGAGCTGACATTATAAAATCCTAAGAATCTCTCAACTACTGAACCTTCTGAATTAACGTATCTTAAAATTATGGAGCACTGGGAGGTTCGCTGCTCTCATCATGAGTCAATAAATAGGAGGAATTTTAAAAAGCTTTTAGGTTTATTGATATCGATAAGTTCCAAGAACTAAAAGATCATCACAAAAAAATTAAAAATGTTTTTACTCGAAAACTATTCAAAACGAAATAATTAATTATTAATTGAATTTAATTGAATGCATTTCTGATTATTTAAATGATCATGTAAAAAATGAAATAATGAACGCACAGCTTTTTTCTGTGACAAGTGAATGACACCACTGATATTACGCAAACCTCCCAGTGCTCCATAATTTTAAGATACGTTAATTCAGAAGGTTCAGTAGTCGACAGATTCTTAGGATTTTATAATGTCGGCTCCGATAGAACGTCGGATATTTATATTCTCTATTGGATCAAATTTTGGACCAATTTGACTATAAACATAAATTAATAGGGTATATATATATATATATATATATATATATATATATATATATATATATATATATATATATATGTATATGAATATGAATATATATATATATATATATATATATATATATATATATATATATATATATATATATATATATATATATATATATATATATATATATATATATATATATATAATATATATAGATGCAAGCTGTGGCCAATACCCTAATATCTAGATCCACGCGATTAACTGAAACAAAGACGATATAAAACGAACTTAAATCTAGTGCTCTAAAGAAAAATGCTTACACAAATCGTACCATAGAAAAAAACATTATTGAACAGGTTTCCGGAACAACGAACAACAAAAATTATGAACCGGGAACGCAACAAGTAGTCTTACCATATATAAAAGGCACAACAGGCAGGATCGGAATAATTCTTAGAAAACACAACATACAAATAATACACAAGCTACAAACAACTATAGGTAAACTACTTGGAAACCTAAAAGACAAAATTTTGTTGTTGGTTGGTCGTTATTGATGTTTTCCGGATGTTGCTGTTGTTCTTGCCCTAACTGCGCTTGATTTTTTGTGATTTTTAGATTTGTCGATTTAGTGTCTTTCATACTGTTGGTAGTTTCAATGATTCGTCCCTTTTATTTAAATCACCTTGTTTTTCAATTTTTACGGCTTTTCGAATTATTCTGGTCTTATAATGATCTATAATGGCAATCTACCTACACCCATCGATATTTATTTTGTGGTCGGTTTCGTGATGATGAAGAAATAGAACTGAGGTTGTTTGTTTGTTTGTTTCTGATGCTAAGTTTATGCTCTTCTACTCTTGCTAATATTCGCCTGTCAGTTTGTCGCACGTACATCTTTTCACAGTCCTGGCACGGAATGCGGTATAGGTCAGTGGTTTTCCAAATAATACCCACTACTCCAAAGAAAATGGGTACACAAAACGCACCATAGAGAAAACCATTAATGCACAGGTTTTCCGAACAACGAACATAAATTATGAACCGGGAAGGCAACAAGTAGTCTTACCATATGTAAAAGGCACAACAGACAGGATTGGAAGAATTCTTAGAAAACACAACATACAAATAATACAAGACAAAATCAAATTTGAATACCACGGAGTATACAGCATTCATTCATAACAGGCGAATATCAGCAAGAGTAGAATAACTCAACATCAGAAACAAACAAACAACCTCAGCTCTATTTTTACATCATCAGAAAACCGACCACAAAATAAATTTCGATGGGTGTAGAGAGATTGGCAATATAGATCATTATAAGAATTAAAAAACATAAAAATTTAAATAAAAAGGGACGTATCATTAAAACTTCCAACAGTATGGAAGACAATAATCGTCAAATCTAAAATCACAAAAAATCAAGCGTAATTAGGGCAACAACAGGAACATCCGGAGAACACAAATAACGACCAACGGCCGCTCAGATATAACCTTCGACCCGGGTGGGGGTATAAAGGAAGCGCGCAGGCATTATTCATTTAGGTAAAATTTGAGTTAGCAAAAATGTTTGATTAAAAAATATTGCAAAATGACAATAAAAAAGCTAGTCACATGATTTATCTTACCGGTCAGATTTAACGTTTTTACAAGAAAATGCCAAAAAACATGTTTTTTCAATTCCGTCGATCTGTCTGTCTGTTCGCATTGCATAGCTAAAAAATTACTTATCCGATTGATTTCAAATTTTTGGACAAAAATTAAGGGTCATATAGGGATGACCTGGTAACATTTTGATAAAAATCCAATATGGCAAAAAATTGCGGCCTAATGAAATGTTAAAAAAAATATTAATAAAAAACTACTTATCAAATTTTGCATAAAAATGTATTATGTAACAATCAACTGGTAAAAATGTGGTACGAAACCAAGATAGCGGAACAAAATTACGTCCAAATAAAATATGTGTATTCGTGTAAAAAATCACCCTCTCAGGTTTTACATATCTTCACGTTTAGCATTTTACATATCTTCACGTTTTGCCAGTTCGCTGTAGATCTTAAAAACTACTTATCAGAGTGACTTAAATTTCAATCAAAAATTAAGGATCATATGGGGATGTCCTGGTAATATTTTGGAGAAAATCCAATATGCCGGAACAAGATGGCGGCCTATAAATAAGAATGTTTGAACAGACAGTATATATGTGTTACTAAATGACTATGTACTGAACTAAATTGGGCCTCACTTCACTATTCCTAATAAAAGGAAATATTCATAACGAGGGAAGCTCCGGGCAAAGAAGTAATCATGAAAAAAATCACCCTCCGAGATTTTTTTTAGATCTTTACGTTCAGGGTCCCTAGATGCCGAAAAACATTTTTTTCTAGAATCCGTCGGTCTGTCTGTGGGCCTCTCTGTTCTCGGCATAGCTAAAAAACTACTTATCCGATTGACTCCAAATTTTGATCAAAAATTAAGGGTCATATAGGGATAACCTGGTAACATTTTGCTAAACATCTAATCTGGCAAAACAAAATGGTAGCCTAGTGAAATGTTAAAGAAAAACTAAAAAAGTACTTATCCAATTTATCTCAAATTTTGCATAAAAATCAAGTGTTATGTAGGAATCAACAAATAAAATTTTCGTACGATTCTAAGATAGCGGAACAAAATCGCGCCTTAATAAAATATTTAACAATTGAGCCTGAGAAAACTACTTAATGAACTGATTTCAGATTTTGTGCCATAACTAATTCAAGATAGCGGAACAAAATGGCGGCCAAATAAAATTTGTCATCTGAAAAAATCCCTCTTCACGGTTTAGCGTCCCTAGATGCCAATAAATATGTTTTATCAATTCCGTCCGTCCGTGTGTCGGTTTTACTGTCTGTCTGTCAGTTTGCGGCATATTTACAAGTTACCCGTCAGATTGACTTAAAATTTTAGTCAAAAATTAAGGGTCATATAGGAATGAGTTGGTAATGTTTTGGTAAAAATCTAATATGCCGGAAGAAGATGGCAGCCTAGTGAAACGTTAAAAAACGTATTATTAAAAAACTAATTATCAAATTCACCTCAAATTTTGCACAAAAATTAAATGTTACATAAGAAATAATTGGTAACATTTTGGTATGAATATAAAATATCAAAAAAAATGGCGGTCTAATAAGATATTTAAAAAATCAGCCTGAAAAAACTGCTTATTAGTTTAATTTCAAATTTTGTGCAAGCATTAAGTGTGATATAGAGATAAAATAATAAAAGTTATGTTATGAATTCAAGATGATATCGGAACAAAATGGCGTCCAAATCAAAGTAAAAAAAATCTTATTCAATTGATTTTAAATTTTGAAAAAAAAAAATGTAATATAGGGATAAACTGATACTAATCCAGCATGACGTAAAAAAATCGCGGTGTGCGTCAATGTAAAAATTACTGATCGAATTTATTTTAAATTATGCTCAAAAATGAAGTATGGCATGAGTAAAAACTGGTTAAATATTGGTAGGAATCCAATATAATGGAACAAAATGGCGTCCAATAAAAATGCTTGAAAAGACAGTATATATGTTCCTAAGTAACTATGTACGAGGGAAGTTCCAGGTAAAGGAAGTTTGCCGATTTTTTGTATATAGGATCATGAAATCAACAAATAAAATTTTCGTACGATTCTAAGATGGCGGAACAAAATCGCGGCTTAATAAAATACTTAACAATTCAGCCTGAGAAAACTACTTAATGAACTGATTTCAGATTTTGTACCATAACTAATTCAAGATGGCGGAACAAAATAGCGGCCAAATAAAATTTATGTCATCTGAAAAAATCCCTCTTCACGGTTTAGCGTCCCTAGATGCCAAAAAATATGTTTTATCAATTCCGTCGGTCCGTGTGTCGGTTTTACTGTCTGTCTGTCAGTTCGCGGCATATTTACAAATTACTCGTCAGATTGACTTGAAATTTTAGTCAAAAATTAAGGGTCATATAGGGATGAGTTGGTAATGTTTTGGTAAAAATCCAATATGCCGGAACAAGATGGCGGCCTAGCGAAACGTTAAAAAAGGTATTATTAAAGTAATTATCAAATTTACCTCAAATTTTGCACAAAAATTAAATGTTACATAAGAAATAACTGGTAACATTTTGGTATGAATATAAAATATCAAAAAAAATTGCTGTCTAATAAGATATTTAAAAAATCAGCCTGAAAAAACTGCTTATTAGTTTAATTTCAAATTTTGTGCAAGCATTAAGTGTGATATAGAGATAAAATGATAAAAGTTGTCTTATGAATTCAAGATGATGTCGGAACAAAATGGCGTCCAAATCAAAGTAAAAAAAATCTTATTCAATTGATTTTAAATGCAAAAAAAATAAATGTAATATAGGGATAAACTGATACGAATCCAACATGACGTAAAAAATCGCGGTGTGCGTCAATGTAAAAATTACTGATCGAATTTGTTTTAAATTATGCTCAAAAATGAAGTGTGGCATAGGTAAAAACTGGTAAAATATTGGTAGGAATCCGATATGATGGAACAAAATGACGTCCAATAAAAAATGCTTGAAAAGACAGTATATATGTTCCTAAATAACTATGTACGAGGGAAGTTCTAGGTAAAGGAAGTTTGCCGATTTTTTGTATATAGGATCATGATAAGTAGGTGAAACAATTCCCTAAAAAATTAAAAATGTAGGCTTTTCTTTTAAGAAGTTTAAAACTGCAAATCTGTTTTATATTTTGAATATACATTTTTTTTTTCGACTACACAGGGTTATTCTAGTGGGGGAGAGGATGTATAAAACAGCTCTTTAAAAGTGAAAATATGTGTTTATTTCAGAAACTCTTAATATTTTTTTAAAATAAGGAAACACAAATAATTTATAATTATATCTTTTCCCGATCGATTTGGGATTTCATTATCACAGGGGGTCTTTATTAAAAAAATATTTTTTATATAAACAACTAAGGGCTGGCAAAATGGTTTGGTATAATTTTTAAATGGCATAAAATATTGATTTTGGATTTTCGATAATAGATAGAATCTTTGATGGTTCCGATAAAAATATTTGATAATTTTTAGTCAAAGCTAACTTTTAGTCCAACATTTAAACGATATGTTAAAACGTATCTGATTTTGCGTACTACACAGTGTTTTGGATATACATGTTTTTAGATTAGGAATTGACAGCTGGCAAACTGTCATGGCAATATAATATGGATCTGAAGCCTACTTTCAAGTCAGGTTATAAAGGCAGAGTCTAGCGGCTATATACATATTCGAATTTTTTTCTGATCTTTACATGTCCATTCCGTCAATCTGTCTATCTGTATGTCTGTCAATTGACCCAATTGACTTCAAATTTTGGCCAAATATTAAATGTTATATAACCTGGTAATATTTTGGTAAAAATCCCATATTGGGGAACAAAATGGTGGCCCAGTAAAATGTTAAAATGTTTAAAATTGTAAAAATGTATTGCTAAAAAACAACTTATCCATTTTATCTTAAATTTTGCAAAGAAAATCAAGAATTACATAGTAATACTAGTACAATTTTGGTATGATTCCAAGATGGCGGAACTGAATGGCGGCTTAATAAAATATTTAAATTGCCTGAAAAAACTCCTTAATAGATTGATTTAAATTTTGGTGCAAGAATTAACTGTAGTATAGAGAAGAACTGGTAGAACTGTAGTACGAATTCAAGACGGCGGAACAAAATGGCGGCCATTGATAAATTCATTTTGACTTGAAACCAAAAAATACTGCTTGTCCTTTCTAGTCTATTGGTACCTTTAAGTGCCTCATTAGCATAATTTGTGCATACCCCGACCCGACGGCCTTAATATTATCCCAAACAGATATGTATTTGAAATGTTGGTTTTAGGCTTTGATATTTTAATTAGTTTAGATATAATATTGGAGTGGTTTACCTTAAAATTTTAAAATGTGGACAACCATGGCATTCACAAAACAGTGTTTTAATTGAAAGTTTGAATGGTGAAAATATTGAAGTAGAGGCTAGTGTATAAAACGTGTATGCGGAAAATATTAATACTCCGGACAGTTCAGGAGTAAAGACATTAGGCGAAGATACACAGAAAATAATTCTAAACGTTTATTAAGGACTTTAGAAAGAAAATTTTAATACAGATGTCGTTAAAGAAGCTATATTTTTAACTAAAACATCTAGAACGGCCTTTTATAGCCTTTTAAATAAAATAATAAATTAAAACGAGAAGAGATCGGAACGATCGTGGCATTAACCGTGTCATAAAAGAACATGTCCAATAAGTATCCATCGTTGGACACTATAAAAGGAGAATTAAGAAGAAAAGAAATTGTAGACTGTTCTAAAAGAACTGTGTGGAGATTCCTAAAAAAAAACGTGGCTTTAAATGTAAGGCAATTGATAAAGTGTAGTGAAAAGTAGCAGACGAATATTTGGAAAATACTGCAAAATCCCGAGAAGATGGTAGACCAAGTTCTTATCGGTGCAAAACCTGGTATGACATCCATGAAATTGTAAGAAAAGGCTTGGTCGATAAAAACAAACAAAAATGTAGTACTGACGTGCCTTCTAACAGAGGTACCAGGATCAGTATATTACATTGTGAAGTATATGATGGTTGAGTGGAAGGAGCTTTACTTTTGACTGCTTAAAGAATAAAAAATGTTCGTTAGGTTACCATCAAGATATCGACAGCTCTCTTTTGGAAAAGTGGTTTACAGAAACATTATTATCCAAACTAAAACATAACAGTGTAATTCTCATGGACTCATGCCTCATATAATTCAAGAGTTTTAACAGAAATATCCACATTTATAGTGGTGACTTATTACCTTATCACTAAATGCTTTTTATTAAATTTTGATATTTTCGTCAACTCCGGAGAAAACGACGTTTAGAATTTTAGGTGAAATAGACAGTATACTATTTTTTGTTCAAACCATAAAATTAGAAATAAACTTCAAAATAAATTATTAATATAAAAATATAAAAAATACAAGTTTATCAAAAATATGACCTATTGCGCCCCTGTACAAGTCGTAAATACTTCGGATGTTAGGTAGTTTAATAAAAGAGGTTATATCTGTGATATAATCGAACCCTTTTGCCTACGCTGGTAAGAAAGAATCTTTGCTGAGGAGCTCACCTGTTTCGGAATAGGGAAGGAATGAAAAAGAAGGTTATATCTAAACGGTCATGCGTCATTGTTTATATTTACGGGACGATGTTGTTGAACCAATGACGCTTGATTTTCTGTGGTCTTTGGTAACTTTAATGATTCGTCCCTTTTATTTAAACCACCTTGTTTTTCTATTTCTATGGCTTCTCGTATTATTCTGGTCCTATAGTGCTCTATATTGGCAATATCCTTACACCCTTTAAAGTTTATTTTGTGGCCTGAACATCTAAAAATGGGAGTTGTTTGTTGATCTCCTCTAACTCTAGCGTAAATTGTATTTTAGGATGTATTGAATTTACATGACTTAGAAAGTTGTCAAGTTCTGCATTACCGTATTGCAATATGATAAATATGTCACCCACGTAACGGAGACAAATTTTGGACTTCAGATTTGCTTTCTCCAGAGCTTCTTTCTCGAAGTATATCAAAAATAGATTGGCCACCACTGGTGATGGTGAGGATCCCATTGGAGCTCTATCTCTTTGTTTGTACATTTGCCCGTTAAATGAGAAATAAGTATTTTTAAGACAATGCTCTGACAGTTGTATTATATCGGCCGAAAAATCCTCGTTCACAACAATCTTGTTCAGTCTTCGTCGGTGGGAATGCTAGGATACAACGATTTAACATCTAGGCTTCCTATGATGTCGTCTTTTTCAAGAATGACGTCTCGTATAATTCGGGTAAAATGCTCTGAATTTTTTACATATGAGTCAGCTTTTTCTACAGTCGGTTGCATAATATCCGCAAGGTATTTTTCTAGTTTTTGTAAAGAATAATTAACAGTTTTATTATTTTTAGTAAACCGTAGAGTTTAGGGCATCTGCTGGATTTTTCTCGTGGTATGATTTTTTGTTGTATTTCTATGTCTATTGGTGAACTTTTTATCTTTTTTTTTAGGTACGTCGTCGTGTCTCTTGAAACAGGCAACATCATTAAAGTTATCAGCAGTATGGAAATCAATCATATATAAACCAAAAACCACAGAAAATCGAGCGGCATTAGTCCAACAACAACGTCCCGAAAATATAAACAATGACGCACGACCGTTTAGACATAACCTTCGGCCGAAGGAAGCTCCGCTGTCACTGATATTTTCAGTCTTCAATCGGACGCGAAACAGAAAGATTCGAAAATGCCAAATGCGATTTGGCGAAAATTGTTCTTGTCATCCGTGCAAGACTACGAATCAACATCAAAACCGCTAAAGTTGTGCTTACAAAATGTGACATCTGGGAGTTTCTAGACATGCGGAATTGAAAAATTGTATCGGCACTGTTTCCAGATTTTCCAGTTTTGCGCTACAGGTAGTCATTTTCTTATCCTAAATGGAATGCCCCATTTATTTTTATTGCAAATCGCTGTCTCAAATTGAGTGAAATCCTAACACTTCAAAATTCTATCTTCACTGGTTGCTGCGATACGCCAACACTGCATTTACAGTAAAAAGTACGGGAACGTCGAATTATCTTTTAAACCGCTAAAGTTGTGCTTACAAAATTCGGAGTTTGGGGGTTTTTGGGCATGTGGAATTGAAAAATTGTATGAGCACTGTTACCAGATTTCCCAGTTTTGCGCTACAAGTAGTCATTTCCTTATCTTAAATTTATGTTCTATTTATTTTTGTTGCACTAAATGGGCCGTCTCAAATTTAGTACTATCCCAATTTTTCAAAATATATAAATTTTAATACATTTTTAATAAAAATTAATGCAATGCAAGACAAATAATACATTAATGGTGTGAAGATTTAAAGTACCTAAGTATATTTATTTTTTATTTAATAAGGGATTTCTTCTTTTTCCCGTACTTTTTACTGTAAATGCGGTATTGTCATATCTCAGCAACCAGCGAAGATTGAATTTTGAAGTGTTAGGCTTTCACTAAATTTGAGACGGCCAATTTATTGCAATAAAAATAAATGGGGCATTCCATTTAGGATAAGAAAATGATTACGTGTAGCACAAAACTGGGAAATCTGGCAACAGTGCCGATACCATTTTTCAATTCCGCATGCCTCCAAATGCTAAATTATCTAAGCACAACTTTAGCGGTTTTGAAGATATTTAAGCGTTCGGGTACTTTTTAATATAAACGCGGTGTTGTTGAGATATGAATCTCAACAACTAGGACAGATAGAATTTCGAAAATTTGAAATATTGCTAAACTTGAAACGCCAACTATATGCAATAAAAATAAGTGGGCCATTTATATTTAAGATAAGAAAAAGACTATGTGTAGCGCAAAACTGAAAAATTTGAGAACAGTGCCGATAGTATTTTTCAATTTATACATATAATTTATAAATATATATATATATATATATATATATATATATATATATATATATATATATATATATATATAATATATTAAAAGCCTAAATTTTCAAATGAACGTCTATTTCTAAGATTTTTTTATTGTTTGTTCCAAATTGATTGCCATTATAGAGTCTGAGATATGAAAGCCTTTTAATAGAATAATGATTTTTTTCAATTAGGTACTTGTTTTGGAATATTTTTTTTAAATAATAACAATTTTTAGATACATGTGATTTAACACACTGAATCAAGAGTAGGAAAAAATGGTGTCATGTAGAAAACATATATTTCAAAACAAGAAAAAATCGGCTTAAAAAGTTGTACGATCCTTCCCTAGATAGAAAAATTAACTTTTGTTAAGGATTTTTAGAATAGCCTCAATTAGTAATTAGTATATTTTTAATCTGGCATAATCAGAAATGTCAAAAGGGAACGTAAACAAAATAACAAATGTATAAACGAAACGTTATTCATTAAAATTCTTTTTTTCTGACAGCACTCACTTAAAAATAATCCCGTACATCATGTTTTTTCTCTGATAACAAATGCGCATTACGTTTGTTTTTCGCGATAGTCACAATCTCGTTGACTCATCTGCCAAAATCCATTTTAATCACACTCAGAGCGCTTTCGTACCTAACGCTTCAGTTCCATTGAACTGTGAGGTTGTACATAAGAAATGTCACTGATTAATAAGCGCATATTTCAATAATTACCTGGTCAAATTATGCCAGACTTATATTATTTTCTGCGTACCAAATGTTTTAATCTATACGGTACAAAATGATGAAACCCTTTCGACACGTCTATAAATAGGTTTGTTTCTAACGAAAATGTATTTGCTTTTACCATCTGCAATTCATCAGATAGAAAGTGCCAGAGATTATAAACAAGTTTATTGAGGTACGGTTATTCTATAAGTTTTCAACGATAAATATGTATTAAGTTCAGTAAAGAAAATCCCCGTCAGAATGTCAGTTTTTTTATCCTGATAATACTTGTTCTCAAACCAGTTAATATTTTTGAGTACTGTATCTTGGAAACATTAGAAACTCTTTTGTACAAATATGAAATTCAATCGAAAAATCATCACGGGTTTCATCAGGATAAGTCCTCAGAAAATGCGCTATGCATTTTTGTGCTCAGATTCTGGAACACGTGGAGAGGAGAGAGTAAGCCCCTGGGTTGTTTTGTGACCTCAGAAGAGCATTTGATTGTGTCTCTCACCAAAAATTGTTGTATAACTTGGATTCTACTGCATCAGAGGTATTACAACTAACTGGATGTCCTCATCATCATCGATCAATCGTCTGAGAAATAGATCGATCGCTACATTGTATTCCAATTATACACCTTCGATTATATCCCTTAAAAAGCGGGACAGATCAGAAGTCAGATCGCGAGGCCATCCTTGACGTACAAAACTGGTTTAGCAGAGCGAGGTCATCCTTGACGTACAAAACTGGTTTAGTAGCAACTACCTTTATTTAAGTAAGTCATTACATACTTGCGATTCTATGTTGCGCTTAATAGAGGAGATGAGCTGTCGCTTGACACTGCTGGACAACCTCAAACATATCTGAAGTTTTAAAAACAATTCAATAGAATACGTTCTAGGCTTGTTCCTGAGTGGTAACAAATTCTTGTATCAAAAAAAAATGTGAGACATATGTGGGTGTGTCTAGTAGATCATCGTGCTGAGACATCGTTAAACGACTAAATTTTAATTTTAAATGGTATATTTTTTTAGCCTTTTTTGAGTATATTCACAAAACCAAAATTATTTTCCAAAAAATCTAAATTATCATCATTACTCAACTCCAAATAAAAACAGTTTTAATATCCCATTTAATAAACTTCGAATGTCCAATAATTATCTTGTCCATTTTTATAAGTTTTTTCACATAGTTTTAAATGTAGTATATTATATATTTGTTCTGGGATCAATTTGACTGATACCAACTTGGCGCTTATTGGATTTACTACGGTAAGAATTCCTTACCGTAATTCATTGACTTTAAATTTTAGTCAAAAATTAAGGGTAATATGAGGATGATCTGGTAACATTTTGTTAAAAATTCACTATGCCAAAACAAAATGACGACCTAGTGGTACGTAGGCCTACCTGTCGGTGTGTCTGTCAGTTCGCGACTTAGCTGAAAACTAGTTAACCGATTGACTTGAGTCATATGAGGATAATCTGGTAACATTTTGGTAAAAATCCAATATGGAGGAACATAATGATAGCATAGTGAAATGTTCGAAAAATTATTACCAAAAAATGAGTTATCCAACTTACCTCAAGTTTTACAAAAAAATCGTTTGCGTACTTGTTTAAAACCATCTGGTCCCTGTCCCAATCCATGCTAACTAACAAATTAATTTTTAAATTTTTCTATGAATACATAGAAAACTTAAAACGGTACTAGAATAAGAATGCTTCACCGTCGGAGGGCCCCAAAATATTGCGGTAGTTATTTATTTGACAAATGAGTTCGCTCAAAACCATCTGGACACTTCAGGCTCACTAACGAATTTTTTTCTATGCATATACAACTAGATATTTTATAGTAGTTTTTTATTTGAAAAATGTGTTTGTTTAAAATTATCTCGACACTGTCCAATCCATGTTCACTAGCAAACTATTTTGTAAATATTTCTTTGATATATAGAAAATTTAAAATGATACGAGATACTGTCTAACCGTCGATGGGCCCCAAAAAATTAATATAATATTGGGTTAGTTATTTATTTGAGAAATACGTTCATTTAAAACAAACGTGAGACTGCCCCAGTATAACTCACAATGGTACCAGATATAAATACCTCACCGTTTAAGGAACTGAATAAAATTGAAATATTATCAAAGTAGTTATTTATTGAAAAAATTAGCTAGTTTAAAACCATCTGGACCCTACCCAGTCCATGTTTACTAGCAAACTATTTTTTAACGTTTTCTATGAATATATAACTTAAAAGGGGTAACAGATATGAATGCCTCATCGTCGGCGGGCAATTATATTGCTGTAGTTAATTATTTGATGAATGCTTTCGTTTAAATCTATCTGAATACTGCCTCACTTCATGTTCGATCCAATCTGTCCAATGTAGAGACCATCATCGAGTCTATCGACAAATAATAGTTTGTGGCAACTTAGGCAGACAAAGAAGAATCGAAGGATTTAAAAAGAATTTAAATTTTCTCTCTTTGAATCGAAACAATAAAATATCGAAGGAAGTTATAAACTAAATTTAAAAATAAAACTTAAAAACTTTTTCTCGCATATATTAACAGAGGCATCGTATCTTCCTTCAGAAGCTGCGATGAGCTGGAATCGTGGGCTCTTCCCTTCGATTCTTCTTCATGTTCACTAGCCAACTTTTTTTTTAAGTTTTTTATGTATAAAGGGAAAGCTTTAACTCCTTTTTTAAAATATATATACCATGTGGAGTGGTAATTTATCAAATGGGCAAAGATTTAGCATTGGTCCCGTTGCGAGGTGGTTCGAAACAATGAAACATGAAGTATTAAATTGGAAAGTAAATCAATAGTGTAGCTGAGTCATAAGACAAACAAGAAAGCTCGTGAAGAGAAGCTTGTTTAATCTTCGAAATAAAAGATGTACAAAACCAGTGAATCAGTCTTTGTTACCCTTAGTAGATTTGCTTCAAGATCCCTACTCGCAACAAACTTAGAATAAAAAATCAAGGAAACCAATGTTTCCATATTTTGATGGCAGCGAACTTAAAAAAAATCATTTTATAAAGTTTGATACTAGTGAGCATAAAATGGGACTGTGTCCAGATGGTTTTAAACAAAAGCACTTTTCAAATAAATAACTACTGTAAACATAATTAATTTTTTTAAGGCCCTTAGTCTGTGAGGTATTTATATCTGGTATCATTTTGAGTTTTATATATACGCATAGAACACTTTAAAAAATAATTTTTTAGTGAACATGAAGTGGGGCAGTGTCCAGATGATTTTAAGCGAACTTATTTATCAAATAAATATCTATCGCAATATTATTTTAATTTTTTGGGGCCCGCCGACGGTGAAGCATTCACATATGGTGTCATTTTAAATGTTCTATGTATTCATGAGAAACTTCAAAAAATAGTTTGTTAGTGAACATAGACTGGGGCCGCGTCCAGATGGCTTTAAATGATTACATTTTTGAAATAAATGACTACTTCGATAATACTTTAAATTTTTTAAATCACTTAGACGCTGAGGCGCATTTATACCTGGTATCATTTTGAGTTTTATATACATGTATAGAGAACTTCAAAAAATTGTTTGTTAGGGAACATGAAGTGGTGCAGATGGTTTTAAGCAAACGCACTAATCAAATAAATAACTATTGCAATATTATTTTGCCGACGGTGAGACATTTATATCTGGTACCATTTTCAATGTTCCATATATCTATAGAAAACTTTAAAAAATAGTTTGTCAGTGAACATAGGTTGGGTCTAGATGATTTTAAAGGAGCGAATTTTTAAAATAAATAACTATTTTTTTATTTTTTTTTGAGTCCTTTGAACGATGAGGCATTTATATCTGGTACCATTTTGAGTTTAACACATATGTACGGAAAACTTTAAATAGTATGTTAGAGAACATGAAGTGGGGCAGTATCCAGATGATTTTAAGCTAACTCATTTAATAAATAAATAACTTCCGCAATATTATTTAATTTTTTTGGGGCCCGCCGACAATGAGGCATTCATATCTGGTACCATTTTGGGTTTTTTTATATTTTCATAGAAAACTTTAAAAAATAATTTGTTAGTGGTTATGAAGTGGGGAGGTATCCAACTGGTTTTAAGCGAACTCATTTATCAAATAAATATCGACCACAATATTATTTTAATTTTTTGAGGCTGGCCGACAGTTAGGCATCTGGTCCTATTTTAAGTTTTCAATATAATCATAGAAAACTTTAAAAAATAAAATAGTGAGGCGGTACCAGATACCATTTTAAGTTTTTTATATAATAGAAATCTTTATAAATGCTTAGTGAACATGGATTGGGACAGTGTCCAAATGGGTCTAAATGAGCGCTTTTTCAAATAATTATCTACCGCAATATTTCTTTTTTTGAGACCCTTAGACGATGAGGCATTTATATCTGCTACCATTTGAGATGTTCTATATATGCATACAATACTTTAAAAAATAATTTTCTTTTGAAAATAAACTGGGACAGTGTCGAGATGATAATAAACGAACGAATTTATCAAATAAATAACTACCTCGATATTACTTTAATTTTATTTGAGAGCCTATAGGGGTGTCTAACCATATTTTCACATGTGCGTAACCTTATATTAAAAATTTAAAAATATTTATTAATTTGTAAAAAATTGCATAATCTAATTTTGAACTGGCCTGTTAACAAATAGTACGCCGGCCTGTATCGCCAACCCCTGGCGGAAATTTTATGGCGGAATGTTTATGGATAACTTCACTTTAACGATTTTACAACTACTTCAAGTATTTTGAGGCAACATTAAAATCATGGAGTTTAATGTTAAAAGGTTTAAAGTAAAAAATTCATATATCAATGCAGAAATAAAATTTAACGATAAAGCACCTGTCTGTGTGATAAAACAAGACGAAATTCAAAAGTTTTATTTCATATTCGAGGACAGACAAAGTTAAAATCTAATCTTGTTAGGATCGTGGGCATCACTAGTTAATACTAAGCTTATTTTCATCAAACGTGTTATATAAAAAGATTAATGTCCAAGACACAATTAATATTTATATTTTGGTGGAAATGGGCCAAGATTTTCACTCATTTGAGTGTTTTCATATGATGGTTTTATGTTACATTTCTATCTTGTCTCTGCAATATTTTATATAACTTGAACATGTTAAAATGCGATGTAAATTTCTATAATGAATATTTTATAGCATAAACCGGTCAACAATTGATTCGCGGCACCTAGATTATTTATCTAATTTCAGTACAACTCCTTTATATAAATAGGAATTTTTTGTTGGTTTGAACAATATATATATATATATATATATATATATATATATATATATATATATATAAATATTTCAACAGTCAGACGTGTGCCCAGGGAGATCTTTCGCGAAGGGCCCAATGGCCCAGAGGACCCACCATCCACCCGACTTCCCTCCTGGGAAGCCGCCTCTCGATGATAGGTACTACCGGTTTAACGGGCCTAGGGCCTAAATAAACCATAAGTCATCGCTATCTTAAGTGTGTCAGCTCGTACACATCCGGATGTGTGTACTCACATCGCACCTCTTCTATATTGTCGCGTCAATATAGGAGAGTGTCTGAAAAAACGAAGAGAGTGTGTGTGTTGTCAGTGTAACGGTGTGTGATCGCGGGGCCTACGGTGGTAGACCCGGTGTACCCGCCGCTCCTCCTGGGGGTCGTAGTCCACTAGCATCCTGAGTTCTTCGAATAGGTGTGCTGCTGCCCGCTCTATGCCTTTAGTGGCTTTCTTCCTGATTGTTGTCTGGAGAGGCTCCCAGTCCAGGTCCCTCTGGATCTGGGCGTTTCTTACGTACCAAGGTGCGTCTACCGCAGTCCTTATGTACTTATTTTCTGTTGCTGCCAGTTGGTTTATGTATTTGGGGGCTGCGTACGCCCACGCTACTGCACCATATGTCAACTGTGATCTCGCGATCATTTTTATCATGGTCAGCTTTGTACGAAGAGCCATGGGGCTTCTTCGGTTCAAGAGAGGGTATAGCCTGGCCATAGCCCTGTTTGTATTTGCTCTTGTTGCCTCTATATGGGGTTTCCATGTTAGCCCCTTATCCATAATCAGCCCTAGATATTTAATGTTGTTGGTCCATGGGATGTCATCTCCGTCAATGCTTATAGCCTCTGGGGGTGTCATCCTCCTCTTTTGGAAGAGGATGGCCTGGCTTTTTTGTGCATTTATTTTGATCTTCCAAGGGATACACCAGTCACTTATCAGATCCATTTCTTCCTGTAGTCTCCTACAAATGATACCGGCATTTCTATGCTTTGCCGCTATAGCACAGTCGTCGGCGTATAGGGCTATAGAAGTGTTGTGTGTTTTGGGGATGTCATGTGTATACACGTTATATAAGTGCGGTCCTAACACAGATCCCTGAGGCACACCTGCTTCTAGTCTTCTTGGTATCGATTTGGAGAGCTTGACTCTGACGCTTGCCGATCTATCATCCAGATAGTGGGCAATCAGTTTGCATGTCTTTGTTGTAAAACCTGCGTTTTGCATTTTGTAGACAAGTCCTTTGTGCCATACTCTGTCAAAAGCTCTGGCTACGTCTAGGAAGATCGTGCCAGTAGCTTCTTTCAAGTTGAAACCGCTGGTGACAGTTTCAACTATTCTCAGAGCCTGCAATTCTGTTGAGTGGCCGCTTCTGAAGCCGAATTGCTCCTTAGGGATTATATCTAGGGCGTCTGTTTCGTCTTTGAGCCTGATGTTCAGGACTCTTTCGACGATTTTACTGAGTGCGGGCAGCAGGCTTATCGGACGGTAGTTCTGTGGGAAAGTTTGGTCTTTCCCAGGTTTACCAATCATCACTACTTCAGCATGTTTCCACCTGTTGGGGAAGTAATCGAGTCTCATGACTGCGTTCATTATGCTGGTTAGTGCAGCAATTCCTTTTACTAGGAAGTTGCTTTATCATTTGATTGGTTATGCCTTCTTTGCCTAGAGCTTTGCGCTTCTTCAGACATTTTATGACATTTTCGACCTCCTGCGGTGTAGCCGGGTGCTCCACCGTGGCAGGAGTTTCTGTGTTGTTTAGTCTTCTGCAGCCATTAATTATTTCTATTTCATGTTGGTCATCTTCGAGCGGATGTTGGTTTAGCCGACACTCTCGTTCGAGAGTGTCTGCTAAGGCCTCTGCTTTCTCTTGGTCTGTATAAGCCATCCCTCCTGCCCCGTGCAGGGGAGGCATTGGTTTGTTTTCAGACCTTAGCCTTTTCTGCATCTGCCATGCAGTATTATCCTTAGTGTCTAATTCTCGTAGTTTATTAGACCACAATCTATCTCTGTGTACCCTTAGTGCATCTCTCAACCTAGTTGAGTGTCTGTTTAGGGCTATTCTATCCTGCTCGAGATGTCTCCTCCCGTAGGCACGTTTAAGCCTTCTATTCTCTCTTATGAGTAGTCTCAGCTCGCGAGGGAGGTCACTCCCCGGCTGGACGTGAGGAGTGTTCATAATTACTGTGCTTTCGTGAAAAGCTTCCAGTATTTTGTTCTCTAGAGTCTCTACTGCTCTTTCGAGTTCCTGAGGGTTATTAATGGCTGCTATTTCTATTTTTTCCTGGACTTTATCCTGATAATTCCTCCAGTTGGTTTGCTTCCTGATTGAGGTTTCTTGAGCCCTATTTTCTCTACCCAGTGTGAGTACTATCGGATTGTGATCCGATGTACCTTCCTCGAGGGTTTCTATGTCGAAGTCATGGACTATATTCTTTAGGATTGCTATATCTAGCACCTGAGGACGGCCAAGGTTTCTTGGTAGAAACGTTGGTCTGTCTGGTCCTATGACTATGCTCCCTTGGGCTTCCGAGAAGTCCAGGAGTCTTTGTCCATTTCTGTCCTGTGTGGTGCTGTTCCACTGTGGATGTTTGCAGTTCAGGTCACCTATAATGACCCGGGGGTTTCTGCCCCTTAGCAAGTCATCTACGTCTTCCTGTAGTAGGTCCTCTCTGGGGGGCCTATACGCAGAGGAGATTTTAATCTTCCCTCTGGTGGTGGACAGTTCAATGGATATGGCTTCTATTTCGACGTCTTCAATCCCAATGTATGCGTGCGGGATAGTCCTTTTTACAAGGATCGCTACCCCTCCGCCAATATTTCCGATTCTGTCACATCTATAGGTTTCATATCCGGGGATAGAAAACCTGTCTGCCCTGTTGATTCTGGTTTCCTGCAGTGCCAGAATATCAGGGGTCTGTTCAGAGATTAGATGCATTATCCCTATTTTTCGTGCTCTAATGCCGTTGACATTCCACGACATTATCTTTAGCGTATTTGGGATTGTGGGATTAATTCCTGCCATTTCTAGGTTTTAGGGCTGCCTCAATCATCTTCCTTGTCTCACTCATGAGACTATTTGCCATGTCCTTCATGGCTTTTTGGAAGATTTCCATAGTCATTGTCATTTCTTTGGGGGGACTGGCAGCTGCAGGCTGCCTGGCCCCCTCATTTTCTCTCCTCTTTTGAGGAGCGGCGGGTTTTTTGCTTGTGTTTGTGTGCGCGGTCTTTTTAGGGCATTTCGTGCATCCCCGGTAGGATGGTGGGTGCCCTGTTTCCCCGCACAGTACGCACTTCGCGTTTCTGGCCTCTTTATCGATAGGCTGTGGACATGTCGCTGATCTGTGCCCCCCGGCACATTTGACACATCGCTCCTGGAATGTGCATTTCCATTGAGTGTGCCCGTATCGCTGACAGCGATAGCATTGTTGCGGCTCTTTGCTCTTTTTCTTGAGCTCCACTTTGACCAAGAGGTCGTGGAGTCTGTTTATCTCGTATATGCGTTTGTTTTGGGTTTTAACCATGTATAGTGGTATTGCCCTTTTTGTTTTTCTACTCGTCATCGGAAATATTTCCGCGTCCGAGATCCCTTGCATTTTTAACTCTTCGTTTATTATTTCTGGAGGGACGTTGAGAGGTAGTCCTCTCAGGACTACATGCTCCCGTTTTTCTTCAGGGAGAGAGTACGTATAGTACCCTTTTTTCTCTTCGTCTAGATGTTTCGTTAACATCCTATAATCCTCTGCCGTCTTAGGAAAAATTTTAGTGGTGTTACCCACAATTTTAGCCTTCTCTAGGCATATATTTTTATCTTTTATTTTTCGGTTTACAAGGATCCAATCCTCTGCACCGTCAAGCACCACAGGTGGCACTTTTTTGGCCTTCTCGGCATAGGTTGGGGGGCCGTGTCCATGTCCTCAGTAGTGGCCTCGTTGGCCTCCGTAGCCCCCTGAGGAGTCTCGTTTTCGGCGTCTAAATCACTTTCTGGTGATTTTAGCGCTCTTTTTCTCTTTTTTATCGCACTAGGGGGGGAAGCTTGTCCCCCGGCCCTTTTTTCTTGAGCGTTTTTCATGGCTGTTATTTCAGCCCTGAGCAGCTCTAGTTGTTCCTCTAGGAGCTTGTTTGTTTTTTGAGCCTTTTGAGCTCGGTCTTTGACTCCTTGAGTGGGGGCTTGGGGTTTCTACTAGCCTTTGGCGTCTTCATTTTCGCGGCACTGGTTTACAGAAACTCACTGACACCCACGCACTGTCACTTACTTCTAATCTAATATTAGTATCTAGGAGGTATCAATGAGCCTATTCGCTATGGGTGTACCACAGCAGCGCGCAGCCTTCAATAAACTCAAAGATCCTGTCTACTTATATGAAAAAACGAAAAACTAGGATCAGAGAACCGACTCGCTTAGGGTATACCTAAACAGCGCTCAGCCTTCAGTAAGCTCTAAGATCCAAGAATCGTTGCAAAATGTTAATTCTACTTCTACTTTGCTTAAGGCTTAGAAAAAATAAAAGTCACTTACCAGTTGTGTGTAATAACAATAACTCGAAATCTCACAAAGATTTATTCACGTCGCACTTTCTCTATTTAGCTACACGTCTGCTCTGTGTCGATGCAAAGTCGAGAATGAGGGAGATCTGAACTAACAGATAGCTCGATATGACAAAATCGAAAAGTCTAGATGCTAAGTGTAACACTTAGCGCCACCTATTGGGGCTCCGGGGGTTTCCGGCCGCAGATCCGAGATATTTACTCGAGATCTGAACACTGAATGAACTCGGAGAGATTCAGGCGGGCTTTTATACCAGAAGTGCTCGCCGAACCGTAACCCTGTGTTAAGGTCTGTTTCCACGGATGATGTAGATTGTAACCCCGTATCGCTATTACTTCAAGCATTGTCCAATCTTCGTATGTATATTGAAGACTGTACTTCCGAAGTAAGTAATCGTTCTATTTTTTCTTTAGTGCCACGTATGTAGGGAAGTACAACACTATCTAACAGTGGATCCTTATCAGTCTCCTTTCGCGGAGTTGGATTACTATATCTTTTAACTGAACGCGTAATATCTTCAGTGCAATAGTCATTTCCTCAGAGCTTCGGTCAGCTTCTCTGTTTCCGAGGTTAGAGAATCTTCCCCACCAACACATGCGGACTGAAGGCAGATCAGCTTGGATGATGTCAAGTAGCCGACTACCATCTCGTCAGCGAGAAGGTGGGCTATATATATATATATATATATATATATATATATATATATATATATATATATATATATATATATATATATATATGAAAATGAATACATATATATATATATATATATATATATATATATATATATATATATATATATATCGATTATTATCTCCCATACTCTCGGTAGTTTTAATGATTCGTCCCAAACGCTCTTGAGAAAGCAAGTTTGAAGCCCAAGTCATAGATTTGTTATATGGATGACATATTTATTATATGGCAACATGATCATACAGAGCTCGAAATTTTTTTGACTCGCGTGAACTCAATGCATCCCCGAATACAATTCACTCTAGAGTTAAAGAAAAACAACAAACTTCCATTTTTAGATGTTCTGGTCACAAAACTGCATAACGGACATCCCGAACACACCGTCTATGGAAATCATCACACAGCACAAATTCAAGTTGTGGCCAATACTCTAACAACTAGATCCGTGCGATTAACTGAAACAGAGACGAGACAAAACAAAGCAAATATAATATCTAGTGCTTTAAAGAAACATGGCTACACATCGCACCATAGAGAAAGCTATTAATGCACAAGGTTCCGGAACAACGATCACCAAAAATTATGAACCGGGAAGGCAACAAGTAGTCTATGTAAAAGGCACAGCAGACAGAATCCGGAGAATTCTTAGAAATCACAACATACAAATAATACACAAGCCTCAATCAACCACAAGTAAACTACTTGGAAACCCAAATGATAAAATCAAATTGGAAAACCACGGAGTATACAGTATTCCATGCCAGGACTGTGAAAAGTTGGGCGAATATCAGGAAGAGTAGAAGAGCATAAACTCAGCATCAGAAAAAAACAAACAACCTCGGCCCTATTCCTACATTACCATAAATTTCGATGGGTGTAGGGAGATTGCCAATATAGAGCATTATAAGATCAGAATAATCCGAGAAGCCATAGAAATCGAAAACCAGGTGATTTAAATAAAAAAGACGAATCATTAAAACTACCAACACTATGGAAGACAATAATCGACAAATCTAAAACCACAAAAAATCAAGCGGAATTAGCACAACAACAGCAAGCAACATCCGGAAAATATAAGTAACGACCAACGGCCGCTCAGATATAACCTTCGGCCTCGGGTGGAGGTATGAAAGGAAGCTTCGCAGTCACTAACACTTCAGTCTCCTTTGTAACGTTAGAAAGAAAATGCCAAATGTGATTTTCAAAACGATAATAGTGAACGGATATACACCCGATTTTCATTCCGCATTCACATCGTATTTGGGAAACAGTGATAATTATTATAATTATAATTAAGTATTTTTGAAATCAGGAAGAAGAGATCTTTTTAACGGTCTTAAAAATATAGGTATAAAAATCACATGTGTAATTTTCGCAGCTGTTCGATGCTCTTTTGTTATTTGTCTCATTATTAAAATATGTCATATGTCAAAATATAAAAAAGAACTATCCGTACATGTGTTTTATTACTATCGATATTTTTTTGTAAAACACTTTATTTCCTTAAAAAGTAGTTTATGTTAAATTTCATAAAAACATGAAAATGTCAGTTGTTTAAAAGTAGCTTTTTATATTGTCCTGTGTCTAGGTATAATTCTAGACGAACTACTAAATACCATTTTAATGCAACCTATTCTTCTGAACACACAAATTGCTTAATTTCTAAAAATATATTAATCATCAGATATTACGTAAGTAATTCGAAATATGATAGACAAGGTTATTAAATAACAAAGCAAAACATCAGTATAAATCCTCACACAGTTAAATAATTAATAATTAAAAAACACTTTAAATAATTTTTTTTCAGGACCGACTTAAACATAATATTTCCTTGAGTTTTCCGAATTTCTACTGGTATTGCATTATAAACTCTAAAACAGGACGTCAAAGGGCCTTTCTCAAACAATGCTATGCGATGTGCTGGTATACTAAGATCATTCTTGCCCTTAGTATTCTAAGTTCGTAGAATAAAAGCCGTTTGTGGCAAATGGTTCTTATAAAACGTCTAGAATGTTGTCCTGAGGCACACCCGAACACCGTATATCTAAGTTAACGATGGTACAAAATTAAACACCTGCTTATCGTTATTTCTAGAAAATATTCTTGGGACTTAAAAGTCACCTAAAATGTTCTAGATGACTTCAAAATGCACTTAAAGTCCACGAAAATATATTAAAATTACCTATAATACCACTAAAGACTTCAGATTAATCCAAAATATACTAAAGGACTTTTAATTCATTTATAAGTCACCTAAGAGACTTTTAATTCATTCATAAGTAGCTCAAAAGACATAATTCGTTCAGAAGTAACTTATTATTCACAAAGACTTGCAAGTCCGTGTACAAATTTTTTGGAGTTATCGGCCTCTCGCAATTTTCTTATATAAATCTACAGCCGATTTTGTCTGTCAAAGCTTATGGGACATGTTATTTCTATGAACACATAATGGGTTTTGCAAATGCGTTGTGTTTTGTTGTCAATGTTATTTCGCTTATTTTAGTTAAAAGGCTCCTCCATTTCTTGGACTCAAATAACATATGCCTATCAATTGGCGATATGTTCTGCCTCCTCGAAAATATTAATGCCGATGAGATTCTGAAGGCAGTATTCTGCGATTTCTCGAAAGCTTTCAGTTGCATAAATCATGAAGTATTGTTGAAAGAACTACAACACTATAGATTATAGAAGACATTAAACCACAATGGTTTTCATTTGACCTTGAAGTAGAACGCAGATTATTAATATCAGTGATAAAGTTTCTAGTCAGGGCTCCGTAAGAATAAGCGTATCCCAGGGATGCATGTTGGGCCCTATCCTTTTTTTGCTGTATATTATTGACTTAACTTCTTTAAATATTCTTGGTAGCGTTACGCTATTTGCCGATGACACTACTCTGGTATGGCATGGTGAAGAACTAAAGAGCGTGACCAGTGGTGAATCAACTGAGATCAAAAAATGGTATGACGCCACTCCCTTTTTTTAATATAGGTAAAACCATTATTCTTACATTTGGCTTCACTTACGAAAATTTACTTTTGGATCAGAAGCTGATAAAAACAAGGCTTGCACCTAATTCGTTGTATATTGATTTAAACCTTTAGTTGGAGCAGCACACTACTGTCCCAAGTAAGAAATTATCCTCAGCTTGTTTTGCGATTAGAGTGGGGTCCCTAGAACCTGGGCGCTCCGACGCAAAAATTAATTATCACTCCTTTTTCGAGTCTAGGTTGAGATGATATATGGTATTGCAGCCTGGCGAAGTTGCACTCAGCAGCGTGTAAACTCGGTACTGATCCTTCAAAAAAGAGGTCTTAGATATATTTGCAGTTACGTATAGGAAGCACTGTCAATCGTTATTTACTGAGAACAACATTTTAACGGTGCCTAGTTTCTTCATTTTGCAGACGGTATATCTGGCCCATAGCAAGCATTTTGGAGATGCCTAAAGCATTGTTTCCAATTCATCATATAACACCAAACTAAGTCAGAATTAATAATAATAATAATAATAATAATAATAATAATCGTTTATTATTCACTAAAAAAAAATATAAATACATAATTTTTTCACAAATAAAAAAAAAAACATAGTGAATAAAGGCTAGTATTTCAGACTTCTGCGCAAAAGGCAGATTCTGTTCTTACAATGCTGCCACATATCTTAATGTCCTACTTATGCATGGCAAAGATAAAACTGTTACTGCCAAAAATATTCAGAGTGGCGTCACTTAAAAACAGCATATTATCAGATATAACAACATATATAAAAACAAGAATAGATATGACGTCACTAAAAATACCATTACCAGTAAACGTCTTGAGTAGTAAATAAAATATATCATAAGTAAAACATAGGTGTTAAGAAAATAAACGGAAAAGCGGAAGAAATAAAGAGAAAAAAAGATAGTGCGACAAGAGGAAAATGAAAGTGTGAAAAGAGGAAAATGAAACTAAAGATATAGAAAGAAAGAACAAAGGCTGATGAAGGCTCTACATGTACTGTATACGTTCATTGCTTAGAAAGTAAATATTTCGTCAGTTTATGTTTAAAGGATTGTATTGAGAGTGTAGTTTGTGATAATTCAATGGGTAAAGCGTTGATACACAGTGCTATATCATAAGAAAAGCAGTGTTTGAAAAACTCATGTTTATGTCTAAGGATAGTTAAAGTATTTCTACGTAGATTTAAATGGTGGACATCTGTTCGGAATTTTATTTTATTATACAAATATACTGGTACACGACTTTTTAAAATTTTGAAATACATACATGTTGCATGTAGTTTCCTTCTATTACTCATATTAAGCCATGAAGGTACTTTAAGTTTGTGGGATACTCGGTTGCTTCTTCTGATACCAAAAATTAGTCGGATACAACAGTTCTGAATCTTTTGCACTCTATGCAAATCGTGACTATCCAAGCACGGACCATACACATTATCACAGTGATTAAAGTGCGACAGGATAAGTGAATTACATAAATCTTTTTTAATATTTTGATCAAGATAATGTCTATGTATATATAATGATTTTAATCCACAATATGATTTTTTGAGTGTTGAAGATACGTCATTTTTAAAACGAGCTGGGAATCAAGAGTTAATCCTAGGCTTTTGGCATTTTCCACAATAGAGAGTCGCTGATTGTTAATTGACAAATCCATTAATTTGTTTATATTATTAATAACATTTTTGTTGCCAAACAACATTACTACAGACTTATTTGGATTTAATTTTAGCATATGATCAGCAGATGTCTGAAATAGTGAATTTAAGTCGGAGTTTATTTTATTTTTGGCGTCAATACATTCAGATGGAAGAAATGAATAATACAACTGAGTATCGTCAGCGTATATATGATAGTTACAGAATTCAAACTTTCTTTGAAAATTGCTAGTATAAATACTAAATAATATTGGGCCAAGTATGCTCCCCTGGGGAACCCCAGTTGTTATATTAAGTGAATCGGAAACCTTATTTTCAATTTTGACTCGCTGTGAACGATCAGTAAGAAATGATTTTATTAAGGTTGACGCATTGTTAGAAAACCCTATATAGTTTAATATAGAAATCAAGATACTGTGATTTACAAAATCAAAGGCTTTTGTAAAATCCAACAGAACCAAGGCAGTTATCTGATTATTATCGCGAGCGCAAAAAATATCATCTGTCACATCGGCCATTGCAGTCGAACAACTGTATCCTGAACGAAATCCAGATTGCTTTATAGGTAATATATTATAACTTGTTAAATGGGTTTTAATTTGCATCTCTATTACTCTTTCTAAAATTTTGGAAAACGTCGGTAACACACTAATCGACCTAAATTGACTCATGTTTTTGGGATCATTAACTTTTGCTAACGGTATAACTATAGCTTCTTTCCAACTAAAAGGAAAATAGTTATGTATAATACATTCGTTTATTATATGTGTTATATAATCAATAATACGCGGGCAGCACAAGAAGATAAGAGTTATATTTAGAAGATCTGATCCAAAAGCTTTGCTATTTATTTTATTAATAATTTCGATAACATCCTGATTGCTAACAGTGGTAAACTTTAAAAGAGTATGAATATTATCCATAGTATTATTAGAGTAAAAGTTTATTAATTCATTTTTAGGAATAGAAAGAGATTTAGTTGAGTCTATAAAAAAATTGTTAAATTTATTCACATCTTTAAATTCATCAGGAATAGCCTTAGTTTTAGATGGTGTCAGTTTATTTAATTCCCGCCATTTTTCTTTCATCGTGGAATTTTGAAATTTATATCTATAATAAGATTTTTTTTCGTTTCGTATTGCCGCAGTTGTTAAGTTTCTTAACTGTTTGTAATAATTCCATTTAACCGGGTCTTTGGTATTTTTAAAGTTTCTAAGAGCCTTATCTCTTAAATTTTGCATTCGCTTTATATTATCTGTAATCCATGGTTGCAATGTCTTATTTCGTTTAGTACACTGTTTAATTGGAGCATGGCAATCGAAAAGTGCCAGTATGCTAGTATTTAAAAAAAATATTTTCTCATCTATATTTTCAATACTATATATATTATCAAAAGGAATTAATTGAAGGTCTCTTTCAAATAAAGGCAAATTTATATTTTTTAGTGCTCTATAAGTTATTGTTGGGGCTATTTTAGGGTCCACAACATATTCTATCTCGCAAAAAGTGGAACAGTGATCAGAAAAATTTGAAAAAGCAACACCTTTGTTAATAACTTTATCAGAGTTGGTAAAGATCAAATCTATTAAAGAGAAACTTGAACCTGAGATTCTGGTAGGATCAGTGACTATTTGCTCCATATTGAAAGGTTCTACCACTGATAGAAGTTGGGTTGTTAAAACATTGTCGTATTTTAAAATGTCAATGTTAAAATCTCCAAGACAAAATATAGTATCATAGCAAGAAAATATATTGGCCAATGTATCTTCAAATGTATTTATAAATAAGGACCCATTAGTGTTTGGGGGTCTATATATCACACCTACTATAATAGTTTCATTTTTAATGTGTAATTTAATCCAAATGCTTTCTAAAAAATCATATCTTTCAGAGAGAATCACCTCATGTTTCAACCCACTTTTAATATACATTGCGACACCACCTCCACGACGATCCCTGCGGTCATTTCTTACCAACGAGTATCCTCGTAGGCTAATCATATCTGTCGAAATTTCTGAGTTCAGCCAGCTTTCCGTAATAGCCACAATGTCAAAGCCTTTATCGCCAAATTCATTAAAATGAGCAGCCAATGAACGAGCGTTAATTTGCGTGAGCTTAAAATTCATTATGAGATACCAGAAGGGCCCCAACAACCTTGAAAAATAGGAGGAGTCGAGAAGAAAAAGAAGAAGTTAAGAAAAAGAAGAAAACACCTCTAGTACAGTTAAGCTAAAGTTAAATAATAGTTTTGTACACTGAAAAATAAAGAAGCAAGAAAAAAAAAGAGAAAAGGTGACATAGAAAAAGACCCACCTGGTCACAATATATTTCCACTATAATTGGATGTAATTTATGTGCAGATAAATTTACTATGGTTGGTTTAGATATTTTTATATGCCAACGGATTATTGAAAACACTATCATTGGAACTTAAAGTAACCGTTACAAAATTACAAGGAACTAAACAGTTTATTTTCTCTTAAACTACAGAAAACATTAAAAATAAATTCCCAAGTATAATGCATTCAAATTTAATATTCGATTTACGATTCCATCACTTATGGTCATTAACCTCTGTATTACTTGTGAGGGGTTAAAAATGTATAATACATTAAGCTTGGAACTGAGATATCTGGCGTACTTGAGGTTCCATCGAACCGTCAAAGATATTTTAGTCCGGAAACTTTATTTCAGTTTGGAGGAGTATTTCCACGACAACTTTTAGGCTTATTTAACTTGTGCGTTTTGTAATTCATATTATCACCCTTTTGTTGATTGTTAACTGTTGTTTATCCCAACTTTAATTGTTATTTTATTGGTTTGATTTTATTTGTCCTTTTAACATTTATAGATTATATCTAGAAATTAGATCTTAAAAAAACTCTAGTCTAAGAGCATTTAACGGACCTTGTCAATAAGAATTTATAATTATTTTGTACTTCTTAGACAATAAAGCAGATTTAAACTAAATTGACTAAACAAATACATTTTCCAATTTATTTACTTTTTGTGCCGTTGCCTTTTTTCAATTAAAAAAAAAATTAAATCGTTAGTAAAAATCTTTGTTAATTTTATGAGTGCGTTGATTTGCTGTTCCCAATGTATAAATTTAGATCGTCTACGTAAACTATAAGTAATCGATTTCGTTTTGTTATGTCATTGTTTTTAATTTATATTTATACGATTCTGGTGGTTTGGTTTAACAAGTTTAAAAGGAATGCAATATCACAAGTTTGGCATGGTTGTGATTTATTTTCCGGAGGCAAAATGATGTTTTAAAATGTTTTTTTATGTGACTGATAAATGATGTCTACATTCTCAATGTATTTTTGGTCAAATAAAAGTAACTATTACTCTTCCTAGCGAAAAATCGCTTATTACTTACTTACTACAACCAATCACGATACTCCAAATTCATTACTCATGCTGGCTTTGCCCAACCACAATCGTCTAAAGAAAGTGGCAACTGGATTTTCGAGAAATACAAAGTATAGTAGAATGTTTATTCCTGAATGCAAGATGACAAAAAAACGGGGACAGTTTCTAGCTTTCCTGAAAAAAGCTGACTTATATCGACAATAATATGGATATTTTCATTTTCATTCAGTAATAAATATTAGAGAGCGAAAATCATGTACTTTTCAAGGGCGAAGATAATATATAACTGTCTAAGTTTAAAATTGACCATTAGTATTATGGTATCGTTTTCGATGTATTATTCTCTTTAAGGGATTTTTTTTTTGAGCAAAAATAATTTCGAGAAACAATTTAAGTGATGATATTACACAAGCAGCAAAATCTGGCCAGGTCGGGTTTCTGTCCGCAAAATTCCGTAAAAAAAAAATATGAAAGGTATAAAAAAGATTCGCTCCTGAATAAAAGTAATTAATTCTTTTTCAGAAAACGTGCTTATCGTCTAGTTTGAAGAGTTAGCAGATAAATAAATATAAGTCATTTTCCTTATGGGCACATTATTTAATGCTAAAACTTTAATAGTTATTACTCACTCGCTTTGCTCGTGTTGTAAATTTAACCTGCTCGTTTAATAGTAATAATAATAAGTACTCATACCAAAGAATCAAGAAACCCAAAAGGCTAAAAACTACCGTCCAATCATATGTCTGAACAATGTGTACAAGATCCTAACATAACTAATATCTGAAAGAATGTATGCTAACCTCACCAACAACCAACTATACCCAGATGAGCAAAAAAGGTGCGTCAAAAACTCATATGGATGCAGAGATCAACTTCTAACCAGCAGCATAATTCAAAAGGAGTATAAGAACTACCGAAAAATGTTCTCCATACCTTGGATCGATTACAGTAAAGTATTGACTTACACCTGTCAACTACTACGTCAACCGAAGCATGACCTGCAATACTGAAAGACATCAACATCAAGAATGGTATATATTAAGGGGATTCCTTGAGGCCCTCCTGTTCTGTATGACCCTATTTCCAGTGAATTCCATCCTCAAAGCCACAGACACAGGATAGATACACTTGCAAAACGAGCATCAGAAATTCAACCACTTATTCTACGTAGATGATTTAAAGTTAATGGCAAAAAATGAAGATCTTACCGATCAACTTAGAAGAGTCACAGAATGCTGCAACGACATTCACATGCCGTTTGGACTAGACAAATGAGCCAAAGCCACGTTCATCAACGGCAAATTACAAATCAAACAAAAAATCAAACTATACGAAGATACTGTCATCCTTAGACCATCATAATGTCTACAAGTACCTAGGAATAAAAGAACACGACGGAATACAACATGAAAAGATGAAAACCAAACTGGAAAATGAGTATTACAGAAGAACTAGAGGAGTCCTCAAAACTGAACTGAATACAAAGAACAAAATTACTGCAATTACATCCCTAGCAGTACTTGTAATACAATACAGCTTTGGCATACTAAAGTGGACACTAGCAGAACTTAGAAAGATAGACCGGCAAACGAAGAAACTAATGAACATATATAGCGCACTCCACCCTAGAACTCACGTAGACCGCCTTTACCTGGCAAGAAAGGAAGGAGGAAGAGGACTGCAAAGCTTGGAATCCAGTCACGCCATCGCCACCGCAGGATTCAGTATCTACCTCAAGCTGAAAGAAAAGGACAAATACATCAACATGGTCTACAGACAAATGGAGAGGAACAAGTCGGGCATAATCAATATAACCGAAACATGGAAGTGGCTCACTTTTACAACCTAAAAATAGAAACAGAGGCTCTCATCACAGTATGTCAGGAGCAAGCCATAGCAACCAACTATATGAAGACGAAGATTATGAAGATCGGCATCGATCCTAAATGTAGACTTTGTCGAATCCAACCTGAAACCATTCACCATATAGTATTTGGATCCCCATACTGGCAAAGAAGGCTTACCTGGACCGTACAAGTACATGAAAAATGGTTCCAGCAGATCCTGTGATTGACACCCCTGACATCACTATCATATGGGACACTCATGTACATATTGACCGAGCCACCGCTGCGAACAAGCCAGATATCAAAGTCAAAAACTAGAAACAGAAGACCTGCATAGTGATCGATGTAGCAATACCCTCCGATAGATACAACATCATTTAAAAGGAGGCTGAAAAACAACTCAAATACAAGGACCTCCAAATTGAAGTGCTGCGACTGTGGGGAATGAATACCGACATCATACCAGTAGTGATAGGAGCCACAGAACTCATATCATCTCACACCACCTGTGAAGCCATTAAGCTGCTACCCGGAAACCAAAATTTGCTGACTCTACAAAAGGCCGTTGTGTTGGGAACAGCCCACATAATACGCAAAGTGCTATAAATCAAGGGCTAATCAAGATCGAAGTCATGATAGAAATACCCTAGGTACACTGTGTACTCAGTATTTCTTAGTAGTAGAAACCATAGGATAAATGCTATACTATGTGAAAATAAATAAAATAATAATAATAATAACACTCTTCTATATAACCTAAGTTTTTTAAATACGAATTTCTAAAATGTATAATTAATTTTTAATTATGACTAAGTATATTAATCTAAAGAAAGGTAGAAAACATATATTCAAATGTCTGCTTTGTTAGACTAACAGTTCACTACGTAATAATATATATATTAAACTTTTAAATATTTCTGTTGCATAAACTGGAAAAGTGAGTGTTCCCTTAAAACGAATATTAATATTATGAACATCACAATGATATGTTAGTTTATTCAAAAATATATCGCGGATATTTGTTAATAAGTATTTTTGTATAGAGAATTGCGCAATGCAAAAGGCATCTGCTCTTCATATTTAAACAATTAGCCATTTAGCCATGGCTAGTTCTATCAATTTTTTTAACGCCAAAATTTAAACGAATTTTAGAGGCCTTTGAATTCTATAAGTATTAAAGCTATTTAAGCGGGGACCATAGATTCCGTCTGCATAGCTTAATTGAAACAAGTCTACAGTCTCAAATCATCAGTTTGTGCTTCCTGCTAAGAAACTCTTATTCTTAGCATTCTGATAAATACATTTTAGCATTAAATACACTTTACGTAAATATTTTGAAATATACTCGGTAAATCTCTGGTCACTATTCATTTTGATCAGTATCTACTTAAATTAGGATGGTCATTTTACCTTAATCTGTGTAAAGTGAATCAAAGCCATGTTACAGGTATGACCCGCCTTATAGCATGAATTTATTGTTACTTATTTAATATCGTAATTCCTTATTTTCAGCTTTTTCCAGTATTTTTGGAAGATAATATAACATTGGAACCTCTGAAATCGTGAGCACAAACTGAGAATATGTACAGAGTATCACATTTTCGACACTTCTGCCTGCGGGTATCTCCTTTATTTTGAAAGATAGAAGCATGCGGTTTTGGCGACAGTGTACTACTTTTTTGTGAAATTAAAGATGGCGCTCGCAAAATTTTCATAGCACTTTAAGTTTTTGAGATACAGGGCGTTTTTGAAAATGTTGCATTTTCAGGCACCCCCCGTATCCCAGCTAATCCGATAGCTTATCACAAATATAAAAATTTTTATTTATATGACTTTTTTCCGTAGAATTCAGTGCCGCTTTCAGAATAAATATACGGGGTCAGGTCAAAAAGTACTTTATTTTTTTAAATGGAACACCCTGTATATTATGCCTTGTATTTACTAGAAATAATGTGGGCTTTCCAAAAATATATGCATGCATGCAGTTGTTTTGAAAAACAAGCTCAAAATTCGAGATTTTCTAGAATTTTTTTTATGTCCAATAAGTAGATAATAGGCTATGGCTAAAATGTATTAAAAACAAAATTCATGTAAGTAATTATTATACTAAAGATGTAATACTGTTAAACTTAATTTAAAAGATCTTTTTTAATTCTCACCTCTTAATTATTTATTACAGCATTTTAACTTGATTATGATAAAAATATTGAATTTTACTCAAAACAAAACAAAACAATTATTACCTACCTTACTTAAAACTTAACTTAAGAAAAACATAAGGGAAACAAAATTTTGAAAATGCAAAGAGTTTTCAAAGGTGATTTTCAAAATAAAGGCCATTTTCCCCTATGCGAAATTGGCACATTTTGATTATTCTTCTCAGCGTTTAGAATCATAGACCTTCTTTGCAAATTTTGGAAAGTTAAATGGATTGCCACACGAAGCTGCGCTACAAACTGATATCGTGTTTTATATATTTTATTTTGCAAGAAACCCCATAAGAAAAAATCTAAAATCGAAATATCCGGAGATAGAGGGGGCCATCTTACAGCTCCGTGGGTACCAATCCATCTTTGAGAAAAGTGATCGTCTAAAAATTTCCTTAAAAACTCCGCATCGCCGGGGTGTACATGTTGAACTATGTGGAATTTATATGGGTGATACTTATATTTTTGCAAAATTCTTTGAGCATCAGACTTGGATAAATCAGTTGGCGTCGCTTCTACATAACCCAATACGTTTATTTCTTTTCTCTATCTTGTTTGGTATATACTTAGGGGGTTGGAAAAATAATCCGTTCTGTACTAAATCTGATTAAGGCGGGCAAATGCCTCGGAAAGGTTGCCTTCTCTCTAGATGTATAATATGAACAAAAGATAGGACTCCAAGATATTATCCTCACTATAGCACTCAAAATACGTTACTTTTGTAAATATAATTTGGAAGCTTCTTGAGGATTTTCATCAAATTGTATAACACAAACCAACATATCATACTTCTCATAATTTTCGCAGACCGCCATTATTGTAAAAAAAGTAAATTAAACATAGTATATAGTTAAATAGAAACAACAAAACAACAAATATATTTCATTAATAGTCAAAAACCGACAAAACCGCAAAGTTTTTGACATTTTGCTTTTTGTTCCAAACAAATTAGTCATAGCCCGCTACTGGACACAAAAGAAAATTTTAGAAAACCTCGAATTTTGAGTTTGTTTTTCAAAATGACAGCATAAATGTATATATTTGATTGGACCAGCAGCCGTGCCGTTTTCTTTATTTTTGCAATTACTTAGCATGTCCATAAAGTAAGTTCCGATAGCGATTATGTTTCAAGCAAGTGGAGCGATTGTGGCAAATCTGATTAGAAAAGGTTCCATTACTAAATAAGAAAACTTATGTCTCGTATGTCGTTCATAGTGATCTTGTTACGTGCTGTCAATACGAATGAAGTCATATAAAATCTGTCCACTTTTGAAATACGATCAGTGATTAAGTTTTTAAATGCAAATTGTAACAGAAAAATTGCATCATAAATTGTGCGCACGATGGGTTCCGAAAATGCTTACTCACGAACACATGGTAAAGCGACTGGCAGCAGCAATGACATTTTTAGAGCGCTACAATGATGCTGGTGACGAATTTTTGGACCATATTGTGACTGGTGATGAAACCTGGATTGCTCATGTCACACCAGAGAGTAAGCAGCAATTGATGACATACTGGATCACCAAAACCAAAGAAATTCAAACAGGCATTATCTAACCGGCAGGTCATGTGTACGGTGTTTTCGGTATAGACAAGAAATTTTGCTCGTAGATTTCATGGAGCAAGCGAAAACAATAAACGCAGCTGCTTACTTTACTCCACTACAAAGTCTACGAAGGACCATAAAAAATAAACGGCCAGATCCTCTTACTTCCGGAATTGTTTTGTTGCATGGCAATGCACGACCACACGCTGACGGTTTCACACAATAAACTCATATAGAAAATTAAACTCACCCTAGAGCCTCGATCTTGCGCCTAGTGATTATCACCTGTTTCTCCACTTAAAGTGATTTTTAGCAGGCCATCGATGCAACAAGGATGACGAAGTAAAACCAGTGGTTACGGACTGGATGAAAACGTTGGACGCCAATTTTCTAGATAGTGGTATACAAAACCTTGTGATACTGCGATAAATATCTGGATCTAAATGGCGAATATGTGAGAAGTAGTTTAATATACATTTAAACAAATTTCAATAAACAATATGTAATGAAAAATGTTTTGTAGCTTTTCTCACCAATCGGAACTTAGTTTGTGGATATACCTCGTACTTTTTCTGTTTTAAGTTTAGCTTTATTCATTTTCTTTAGTTTTTCCCTGATTTTTACTTTTTTTCTTAAAGCCATGTCAGCCATGTTGCACCTTCATGGTATTTTTTTGATGCTGTCATAACCTATTTCAATTGTTATACGGTTTAAGAACTGTTTCTCGTTTTGTGTTTATTTTCTAATTTTATTAGTTCTTTAAACCTTTTATTTATCTCCAGATTTTTACTCAAAATTGCTAGGTTTTGAATAATACTCTGATAATTTTATATATGTTTTTTTCTCTTTTGATTTGAGTTTTTTGAGTCGATAATTTTTTAATGGAACACTCAATCAGTGTCGTAACTACCTAGGAGCCAGGTTAGGCAATGCCCAAGGGCCCACGGCTTTAGGGGGGCTGTCCAGCATTTGCATTATATGTATATCCAGACCACATTTTTATTTTCATATATATAATTAAATTGGCAAAATTGGTTGCTGGTTTTACACGCTATATAATTAATAAATAATATATACCACAGTAATGCAAGTTTTAGGGCAGATGGGGCTAATGTGATGAGTGTGGTATACAACAGTGTGCAACGAGTCAGAAATAAGTTTAAAAAAACTCAATCCAACTCATTGGTCTGGGAGAATTCAGTCTATTAGTGCAGTTAAAATATGGTTTTCGGACATTATTAAAGCTTTAAAATAAGTCTTAATTCTAATAAAAAAGAAGGGAAAGACGAAGCTCTTCTACTTAAAAACAGCATGGACACGTCTCATTTCGTGCTCATTTGTATTTTTTTAAATAAAGTGAGAAGGGGAATAAATTTCGTATTAAAATTATTTCAAAAAAAAGCATATTAATTCAAGTGAAGCAGCCAGTGCTTTACAATCCTTACCTCAAAAATTGTAAATATTAGAGACTCCTTTATTAAAATAAAGACAGAAGCACAACACTTCACAGAAAAAAATAAAATAGTCCACAATTTAAATGAAAACGACAACCCGTTAGAAAACGATATATTGACGAATTAAGTTTAGATTATAAACGAGAACACTTATTCGAAGTAAATATTTTTTATTACACTCTTGATAAGATATGTGTACAAACTGAAATTCGTTTTTCAGGAATGCAAACAGTGATAGAGTTTTTTCAAATGTTGGAACAAAAAATGTTCTAAATTTAGAAGAAAGTATAATTTGTACATGTTTTGCAAAATATTCCCAAATTGTCCCCAATTGCGGAATTGCTTTTATCAAAATACAGTGTTTTAGAGAGTGACTTTTCTGAAGTGTATACTATTCTTGACTCTACCCGTGACAGTTGCTAGTGTACAAAGATCTTTTAGTAAATTAAAAATGATAAAAGAAAGTCCATCGGCCAAGCCCGATTTAAATTATCTTTCCACTCTGGCAATTGAGCACAAGGAGGCAGCAAATTTAGATTTAAGAAATATTGTTATCGAGTTTGCTAATTTAAAAGCTCGTAAAATGGACTTTTAAATAAAAATAAGATAAATATTGCTGTATTTAATGACACTTGCTTTTAATTTAATAATGTTTTAACATTGTATTTTCTGTTGTTTGATGAAAATAAACTAATTAGTAATTAGTTACTGATTACTGGTAATTATTTTAAAATCAAACCAAACAGTTTCTCCAGATTGCTTATTATAGGGTGGCTACGAATTTTTCTGCAGTTTTATAGACAGAATTTTTAGATTAGGTGGATATTTAACTATAATATGACTTGTAAAATTTCACTTTTTTTTCAGGAAACGATATCGTGTATGTTTGTATCTCGAAAAGAGCCAAGGAAATTGACAAAAGCCGTGCCATAAAAACAAGTCATCAGGTGTTAGAGAGAAAATTATTGTCTTTACATATTATATTCCTATTTTCTCTCCAACACATTCCTTCTCTTGGCTTGGTTCTTGGTCGATTTGCTCAGCCGTTTTGCAAGATAGAAGATATAAACCTTAATATATATTTAATTTATAGTCAGAAAAAATAAAGGAATCTATTTGAAGATGTAATAAAATACAAGTTTCATTTAGTGACACTTAGTGACACTTAGTGAAACTTTATATTTAAAACTTTGATATTATTTCTAAAAAACCGGATTAAAAAGTCAATTATGTCCAAATATGCTTAATAGTATTTAAAATCTAGCAAATTTAGCAGGTAACAACATCCTCTATGTTCCTCTACCCCCCGATATAGTATATGGCCCCACAAATGAGTTTTGCCTAAGGGCCAAAAATGTCTAGTTACGCCACTGCACTCAATAGACATAACTGTAAGTTACTGGAGTGATGAAAATCCTTAATCCTCACTGATTTGAAGAGACTCATACACAGCATCCTCAGAAACATAACCTAGGCAATGGAATTTTTACTTCCCGGAATTATTGTTACCGTGAAAACATTCATACTCCCAGGGTTTTACAGATCTTCACGTTTTAGGGTCTCTAAATGCCAAAAATGATGTGTTGTCACTTCCGTCGGTCTGTTCGCGACATAGCTAAAAAACTACTCACCCGACTGACTTGAATTTTTGATACAAAATTAAGGGTCATATGCGGATAATCTGGTAATATTTTGGTAAAAATCTAATGTGGCGAAACGTTAGCCTAACGAAATGTTAAAAAATTAATACTAAAAAAACTACTTATCCAATTTATCTGAAACTTTGCACAAAAATCAAGTATTACTTAGCAATCAACTTGGAAAATTCTGGTATGAATAGAAAATGGCGAAACACAATGGCGACTTAATAAAATATTTAAAAGATCAGCCTGAAAAACTACTCACTAGATCGATTACAAATTTTCTGCAAGAATTAAGTATGGTATAGACATGAACTGGTAAAATTGTGGTACGAATTCAAGATTGCAGCCAAATAAAATGTTTGTAATCGTGAATAAAATCACCTTCCAAGGTTTTACATATCTTCACGTTTTAACGTTCCTAGATACCAAAAAACATGTTTCCTCAATTCGGTTGGTCTGTCTGTTAGTTCGTGCCATAGCTTAAAAACTACTTACCCGATTGACTTTTGGTAAAAAATTAAGGGTTTTATGGTATTATTTTAGTAAATATCCAACATAGCGGAACAAAATTCGGCCTGGTGAAATGTTAAAACATTATAACTAAAAACTAATTATCCAATTTACCTAAAATTTTGAACACAAATCAAGTGTTTGTTATTTTGGTACGAACCAAGATATAAAATATTTATAAAATCGGTCTGAAAAAACTATGTATTAGATTAATTTCAAATCTTTAAATTGTAGAACGAATTCAAAATGTTTAAAAATCAAGTCAAAAAATTTTTCTTATTCAACAAATCGAATTTTGATATAGAAATAAACTGGTTCGAATGCAATATGACGGAATAAAATGGAGGTCTTAAAAAATCAGTGTATAAATTAGTTGTTCAATTTATTTTAAATTACGCCCAAAAATAAAGTGTGGCACAGGTAAAAACTGGTAAAATATTGTCGAGAATCCAATATGGGGGAACAATAAAAAATATTTGAAAAGATAATATATGTAAATATGTTACTAAATGACTATATGCGGAACTAAATTGGATTACACTTTACTATTCCTAATAAAAGGAAACTTTCATAACAAGAGAAGTTCCGGATAAAGAAAATGTACCGAGGTTTTATTAATGAAACTTACCGGACCCTTATACTAACAACTATTGGAAGAACCGAACATTTTATACCTGCAATTGTAGCAACTATTGAAAACGACGATATTGACTATGACCCAGTTTTTCAGCAGAATGGAGCACCTCCGCACTTTTATTTACCCGTCAGAGAGTATCTTCATACATAAGACATTTCGTGGGCGCTGGATTGGTCGTCGTGGAGCTGTTGAATGGCCAGCATGGTCGTCGGACTTTGCTCCACTTGATTTCTTTCTTTGCAGTTATTTAGAAGAGCAAGTGTTTCTTTCAGAACCCAGTAATTTGCAACTACAACAAAAATTACTGATGTTTGTCTTACTATTCGAAAACGGTCCGAGATAGAGACCTCCCATTCCCGCAGCATACTTTAAACTTTAAAAGGTCTCCAAAATAAGATATTCGATATATGGTTGTTTAGAGACGTCCCGTTTGCGCAGCATTTTTGTCACTTAGAGAGTTCCAAAATAAGATATTAGATATAGGGGTGCATTTAAAATTCAAAACTTCAATCCCCCCTCTAAAAAATGTTAAACAGCTAAAAAACTGATTTGGTAGCACGCATGCAACTTCCAGACTTCTCGAACACGCTGTATAGGTGTAAATGGATGTGCTATGTGATTTAGTGCATTTAGTTATGTTTTGAAAAATGTATCTTGCTTGTCTATACTGTCATATTTTTTATTGGGCTGTTGGTTTATTTTGTTCTGTATTTTAATCTATGGTATTATTTTCTGTTGTTATTTGTATTTAATATCACTAATGTAGTGCATGCTAAGAATAATTTTTTTTTGTATACTATTAAATTTCAAAGATGGCTATTGTTGTGACAAGCTTTGAGGCTAGTGTGCGAGTAAGCCTTTAAGTGCTTTTAGGCTCCAAATGTGAGTTATTAGCTGTTTAAACTTTAAATATAACTTTTCTTGGCTCTAGAATGGCGCCTTTGCAAAATATCGAAAGTGTGTTGATAAATAAGATGATGTTTGCTCATAATAATCGTTGCAAAATCTGGTCAGAATGGGGTCATGGCACAAGCTGCTTCTAATAATTGCATTTAGGTCGCTGAGTTATACATCCGATTTAGCAGAAGTGAAACGTTTAGGACTACAAGACAATAATTAATTTTTAAATACGATATTTCTCATAAAGATATGTCGTTAGAAAACGTCAGTATACGGGGGCGTGGATAAGATATTTCAGTGGGTCGATGTGTGATTCTTAAATTAGATCGCATACTATATTTAACCTGGACAGTGTGTTAGCAGTTTAGAGTAGGCTATGACAACACCGCTTTCGCAAAAATATTTTTCTGGAGCTTGTGAAATCTTAAAAATTTATTTTTGATTTTATTTCTAACAATCCTTGGAACGCGAACATTGGAACAAAGTCTAATTTAAAATTATTTTAAAACGGTCTTAATCGCATTGCATATTTTTACTTCCCCGTATAAGAGTCTTTATAATATTGTAATATTAATATACTATATAGGCTATATGAGAGACTATTGTAATCGGAAATATTTTCGAAAAATATAAGTGGGTTTTTTTCGACGTTTTAAAGTCCCTACAATAAGGAAAATATATTTTCAGAAAAAGATTATGATGTCTTACGCATGTGTGTGTTTGTGAGTAAACAAAATTTGCGCGTACGATAACTTGAAAACTCTCAAACCGATTCGTTTCAAGTTTGAACCAAAAATAGTCTCGTGGGGTTTAGATTTTAGCTGTCATAGGCGGTGATCTTCGATAATTTCAAGGAGTATAAAAACGAAAAAAAAAAACAACGCGTAAACCGTTTAGTTTTAGTCAAATTCAAGAAAAAATACTTGATTTTTCTTCGCTTATATATATTTAAAATGGAATTAACTTAATATTTCGAACAACAGCAAAACACGTCAAATTTATTTTATTTTTTTGGGTATATAAATATTTCTTTTCACTATACAGGATGAAAACGGAAAACATAATTGAAAAAACGGTGAAATACATCATATTTCTTTTATCTTTCTGTATATAAAAACTTTTTCAACGCATTTAGCCATTTTAAAATACGGTGTAATACATCAAATTTCTTTTAGCATTGTGTATATAAAACCATTTTGTAAGGTAGCCCTAGGAAGATAAAAAAAATCGATAAATTCTCTTTACCCGGAACTTCCATCGTTTTGAATATTTCCGTTTATTAGGAATATATTTTTAACAAAATTAAAATCTAAAACTCCTAAAAATAATTTCGTATATGAGTTTCCTTGTTTTGCCCTATGAAATATATTGGTATGACCACCCAAGTCTTAGAAAATAGGATAAAAGGCCATAAGTATTCAAAGAATACATCCACTGCATTACACAAACATGAAAAAGCACAAAACATGAATTTAATGAGTCCAAAATCATAGATGAAGATAACCAGTACCAAAAATTAATTATCAAAAAAATGATACATATAAAAAAAGAAAAATGCAGTAATCGACAAACAAGACATACAGAATTTGAGTCAAATATACCACAATATATTTTAACATCTTTATAAGAACATAGTATATTTTTAACTCCGTCTAAGCCATTATTTTTAAAATGTAATATATCATCGTAAATGTCTGATTCTATTCTAAGGTTTCAATTAAAAAATAAAAGAAAAAAATATGTATACAGGGTGTCCATGAACAACCCCTACAAAATGAAAGGGGTGATTCTACATAAAAAAAATTTATTTTCATATTAACCTAGGTCCGGAAATGCTTAGTTACGGAGATACACGGGTCTGAAATATAAATTTTATTTTATTTTTTATTAAATATCAGTAGCAGATAATCACGAAATTGGGCATTCGGGATATTTTTTGGGCGAGGAATCATAATTTGGAATTAGATTTCATGTGATACTTAGAGGACGCTACGTACGCTACTATTATTTATGTAAATTTGCCCTAACTTTTTTGGCGATGCACTTCTGGGTTTTTTACGAATAAATATTATTCTTGTACCTTTTCTAAGCAAAAAAAGCTATACTTACCCCACAACGCTAGAGGTAACCGTTCTCGAGTAATTTGCAAGTTTAGGCGTCGATGCAAGGAAAACAAATTTTTTAATAATAATAAACTAAGGTGTATTTATGTCAAGACCATATAAAATTAAAAGTATACTTTTTTTTGCTTAGAAAAGTGTAAGTATTTATTCATAAAAAAAGGTATACTTACTCAACAATGCTAGATAACCGTCCTTAACAATAATAAACGCAAGTGTCATTTTTAAGAAAATTGTTATTGTCATATTAATAATTTGATTTAATTGAAAGTAACATTTTAATTTAAATTTTTTAAAAAATGGTTTCCTTTAGTAATGAAGAATATGCAGATATGCATTTAATCTACGGGAAATTCAGTGTAACGCTCGAGCGGCACAATGTAGATATGTTGAAAATTTTCCTAATAGAATCCATCCCACTCATACCACCTTTACGGCATTTCACCAGAGGTTGAGGGAAATCGGATCGGTATCTCCAAAAAAAATTAAACGGGTAGGTATCCCGTTTTAGCTGAGGAATTCGAAGAAGCTATTCTGATGGATCTAGAATATAACCCATAATTAAGTTGTCGAAGATTGTCAGCGATGCATTCCTGGGAATTTGCAAATCATCTGTAAGTAATATTATACACAAGGAGAACTTATACCCGTTTCATTTTAGAAAGGTTCATGCTTATGATGAGGGTGATTTCCCTGCGCGTGTAGTATTTTCCGATTGGATGAGAAATAAAAAAATTGAAGAAACAAATTTTTATTCTCGTATTTTATTCTCCGATGAATCTAGTTTCACGAGAGACGGAATTAATAATTTACACAATTCACATCATTATGCATATGTTGGGGATAATCCCTATGTTGTGAATGAAACCAAACATCAACATAGGTATAGTATTAATGTGTGGATTGGTATTGTAAAGAACAACCTAATTGGACCTGTTGAGTTGCCTGGTCGACTAACAGGGGAAAAGTATCTAAATTTTCTTCAGAATATTTTACCCACATTACTAGAGGAAGTTCTTTTAAACATTAGGCAATCCATATGGTTTATGCACCATGGGTGTCCGGCTTATTTGATTCAAAATGTGCGTCAATATCTGGATCAGACTTACGAAAATCAGTGGATTGGTAGAGGCGGACCAGTTCAATAGCCAACTAAAATCCTTGTGATTTTTGTATATGGGGTGTATTCCGTTCCAATACAAACGCGTGAGCAGCTCCGGTTGCGAACTCAAAATGCCTGCAATGAGTTCAGACAAATGCAAAATATTTATAGACGTATCACACCTTCTCTAAAAAAAAGAATTACATTATGCCTTCAAACTAACGGTCATCACGTGCATTTATTAGAGCTTAGAATAATTCATACGTACCTTTAATTTTGTATTGTCTTGAAATAAATATACCTTAGTTTATTATTATTAAAAGATTTGTTTTTCTTGCATCGACGCATAAACTTGCAAATTGCTCGAGAACGGTTACCTCTAGCGCTGTTGAGTAATTATAGCTTTTTTGCTTAGAATAGGTACAAGAATAATATTCATACCCAGTACTTAATGTAAAAAATTAAATTAAAGATGCTATGGAATCCTCCAATTACTGGAAAATCTTTGCTTTACAACCCCGTATATTAATTTATAACACAAAATCACACATACTAAATTCAGCAACACTTTAAATACCGCATATATTGAAAAAAATTCGCATAAAATTACTTCTGAGGCATACCACTTCATTTGGTATACAAAATACATACTTCATTTAGTATACAAAATTAGGCATGATATACTTGCTATTTTTCTACTTGTCGGTATGTATATCACTAAACCTCAAAGAGATATTTAAAAATTTCTGAAACCATTTCGAGTTAAAAACATCGCGTCCCGCGATAGAATTTTTAATTTTTAATCGTTTTTATCCCAGGGTGTAACGATACGACTTTACGAAGGATCAAGGAATGGGAACCCGAATTCATGCACGCTACAATAAAAAATTTCTCAAAATTCACCCCTAACACTGATCGAGTTGGTTTTGACACTCGTCTCTAGAGAAAATATAGACGTTTCTTTACGTATTTACTCGATTTACCTAGGATCAACCGTTTATGGGCCACAAGGCCAAACGTAAAACCATAGCGAAATATATAGACAGAACATTGCAATTTTATTTCTTAATGGCTCGCCATGTATAAACCGTAGAGGAATTTCAGTGATGTGATTTTTGAATCCCTCGGGAGAACTTTGGGATCCCATAAACAAATTCCGCCCCTCATTAATCTTCTCGAAAAAAAAAAGTGACATATGGGAAAATTGTAATGTAACATGTAAAACCTGCTAGGGTAATTTTTTCAGATTACAAAAATTTTATTTGGTCGCCATTTTGTTCCGCCACCTTGAATAAGTACCACAATTTTACTAGTTCATCTCTATACTACAATTAGTTATGGCACACAATTTGAAATCAGTTAATTAAGTAGTTTTTTCAGGCTGAATTTCTATCTTGGACTGGTACCAAAATTGTATCAGTTGATTTCTACAAAATACTTGATTTTTGTGCAAAATTTGAGATAAATTGGATAAGCACTTTCTTAGTAACATTTTAACATTTCACTAGGCCGCCATTTTGTATTGCCCTAATGGATTTTTACCAAAATGTTACCAGGCCATCCCCATATGTCCCTTAATTTTTGACCATAATTTGAAGTCAATCGGTTAAGTAGTATTTTAGCTATGTCGCGAACAGACAGACCGACAGACAGACAGACGAAATCGAGAAAACATGTTTTTCGTCATCTAGGGACGCTGAAACGTAAAGATCTGAAAAAATCTCGGAGGGTAATTTTTCACGATTACAATACTTCCTTTTTATGAGTGAAATTAAAAGAGAAATGCGCGGACAGTAACAATGGCCGCGTGCGGCTATCGTAACAATAGTCTCATTTTATGAAAAATCAGTACAAACCCTCTCAGGTTTTACATACCTTCACATTTTAGTGTCCCTAGATGCCAAAAAATATGTTTTATCAATCCCGTCGGCCCGTCTGTCGGTCTGTCTGTTTGTCTGTCTGTCTATCAGTTCACGGCAGCTTAAAAACTAGTTACCAGATTGAATTCAAATTTTAGTCAAAAATCATATGGGTCATATCGGGATGACCTGGTAATATTTTCACAAATATCCAATATGGCGGAAAAATGTTAAAGAAATTATTACTAAAAAAACTAATCTAATTCACCTCAATTTTTGCAGGAAAATCAAGTATTACATAAAAATGAACTGGTAATATTTTAATATGAATTAATATTAATATGAAAAGCCTAATAAAATATTTAAAAAATCGGCTAGAAAATACTAATAATTAAATTAATTTCAATTTTTGTGCAGGGATTAAGTGTGATATAGAGATAAACTGGTAAAGTTGTGGTACGAATTTAAGATGGCAAAACAAAATGGCGGCCAATTAAAATTTTTAAAAAATCTACATAAAAAAATCTTGTTCCATTGACTTTAAATTTTGCAGAAAAAATAAATATGAAAATGGGATAAACTGGTACGAATTCAACATGACGTAACAAAATGGCGATATGTGTCAATGTAAAAACCACTTACTGAATTTATTTTAAATTAAGTATGGCATAGGTAGAAAGAAACTGGTAAAATCCAATATGATGGATATCAAAATGGAGCCCAATAAAAATGTTTGAAAAAACAGTATATGTAACACATACATGTGTCACACTTCACTATTTCTAACAAATGGAAAAAGAAATCATAACGAGGGAAGTCCCGGGTAAAGGAAATTTACCGATTTTTTTTAGATCTTAATTTATTAATAACTTTGAAATTGTTTATGCGCGGGTTTGAACCTTTTCCACATTTTTCTAGACATCATTTCGAATCCAATGACCCCTCACTCATAGTTTTACTAACAGTATTAACAATTTTGAGTTGGTGAACTAGACTAATAGGGGATTCTTGTATTGTATTGTATCTCTAAGCTGACTACTGTAAGTAGAAAAAAATATAGTTAAAAAAAATAGAAGATGTTTCCCCGTTTGGTAAAAGGGCTAAACAATTAGAATTTTTTTTCGTTTTTAGGGGGCTGTTTCATCCTTCTAAGCTACCCTGCAGAGTGAAAAAAAAATATTTGTATGTAAAAAATGATAAAATAAGTTTTTAAGCAATTTTAATGTTTCTCGAATACATTTTTTTCATTTTCAGGTAGCTCCCTAGGACTGCCCTGTATATTTAGAAAATTGTTTTGATATACAGAAAAATTTTTTTGTTTATTAAAATCGTTTTTTTAATATTTTTTTAGAACTACCTTGTATACCGAAAAAAATATATTTTGTGTACAAAAAACAGAACAAATTTAAGGAATTTCGCCGTTTTTCCGAATATTATTTGTTTTTTAAAACATAGGTAAACGAAAAAGATCCAGTATCTTAATAATATTCACAATATTTGCATGTCAAAACAATTACATCAACTATATCTGTTTTCATTTTGACTGTTGTCGGTTTGTGCGTTCTCAAAATATAAATTCTTTACGTTATTATACCGCTTAGAAATATCGAAGATCTACGCCCATGAATCCCAAAGTCTAATTGGCGCAAGATTTAGACCTACATGAAATGGTTTCAAGTTACCGTTACGCAAATTTTGTATAGACATACATCCTTATAGGCCTTATAATTTTTTCTACAAATATGTTTTTCATTTTCTAAGGCCTCTAAAACACTGAGGAAACTCAATTATATATTTTGAAAATTTACGATTACAATACTACCCCTATATATCCTATACATTATATTAGTAATTCAATATACGGGCTGTTATTTGGGAAAGTAAGAATAAGATAGGTTAATAGTGTTAATTTATTTAAAAAGGAAAAACAGTTAGACATAAACGTTTATGTGTTTGTGTTGTGGAGTTTTTGAGAGTTGTGAGTGTTATTAAATCAGTAAATGTGTCTTATGTGAGGAATAATATTTTGCATCAGTTTGGGTACCTGTACAAATGAAAACAGGATGTAGAACAGCAAGATACTAACTGAAAATGTATCGAAAAGTTCGCATATTTCTTCCGATTTTTTTATTTGTTTTTCTCGGAGACTTCCCGCCGAACTATTGACAGTCGATAGAATTGACAAGTAACTGTTAAAATTAAAGTTTGCATTAAATCCTGACCTGCCAACCCATTGCCAACTTTTGGTATAAAAGCCGTGTGGATACAAACCGGCAACGTCGTAAGAGGCTGAGACAATAAAATACTCCGAAATTTTAAATGTTGTCGAAACAAGTTTACTAATTACTGTTACGTAGTGTGTTTCGATGTTTTTCATCATAGTTGTTTCGAGCATTTATCTAAGGCGGTTGTGATTGGAGGGCATAGGATTTCCTGCTCTGAAGAATGTCAGGAGCATGCCTTGGCAAAGGCAAATGAAAGTCGACTATTTTCAACAGAAACTCACAACTTGAAGCAGGAATTGAAAGAAAGAAGAAGCCATATTCGTCGAGTGAAAAACAGCAGCGATGCATTTGAGGATGAAGTGGCTGAGGCAGAGAGAAGGGTCACAGCAGAACTGGATAGACAGAATAAGCGCATAGAGGAGATTCGAAATGAACTGAAAACTGTAGAAGATAAGAACTACTTGAAAGCTTGTCGTTATACGAATCTCGTCGTTGTGGGCACCCCCGTCACCGAAATAGACTTGTTTTAAATAATTTCATTCGTGATCAAAATTTATTTTCAACTTTCCCAGAAGCAGATTAGATTTGTTCCACTTACCCTAACCACTCATGAACATTTTGTACACTACGATGAAAAGGCAGAGCTAGTCAGTCTTTTGTGCCGCATGCGATTCATCCTGACAAATCTTCAAACGCCACCACTGACCCAATTTTTCTCGACCCCTCCCACCCCATCAATGCAGCAACAACTCTAACACCAATTACAAATGTTACGTCAAACCTAAATGTATACCATCAGAATGTTATGGGACTACGGACAAAAATTAAGAGGTCATAGGAATGCTAAAATGATGATCTGTGATGATTCTAAAGTGATATGGGGGCACGAGGGCAGTCACCTCACTCTTCTACATTCTAATTCACTCTACACTTCTAATTCAACAGAAGCCGAATCCCTGCACAATATTGTATATTACCTTGAATTAAAACCTGTCAATGCAGTTACTAATAAGTCCGTCAGGATATTGGATTTGGTATTTGCTGATTCATTTGATTTGATGGAGGTACGTGAGGCAGTTAATCCAATAGCAAAAATTGACAATCACTATCCCCCATTAGAGATGGACCTCGTTCTAAAATCTGTACCAGTGCTAGAAAATAGAGAAAATGTTACAGTTAATTGGTTGTGGTTAATTTAAAGGATATGGATAGCATGATTCGAAGGTTTTATAATGTCGTGGGGGCCATTGTGGATCAATTTGTTCCAACTAAAACTATCCACTATTAGCAATTTCCGAAATGGTATAGTCCAGAGTTAAAAAAGATTATATATTTAAAGAATAGACCGCAAAAAACATATAAGAAGACTGGCATAGAGAGGACTATAGGAGATTCTCTGAGGTTAGACGTGAAACAAAATACTTGATCTATCTATGAACTATTTAACAACTTTAAACACTATATAAATCCCAAGCAGCATGGTTTTTACAGGGGCAGGTCTACAGCCACAAATTTAGCCGAGTTCCAAGATTACCTCAACGAAAATATAGAAAAAGGCTTTCTAATCGATGTAATTTACATTGATATAACAAAAGCATTCGAAAGTGTATCACATGTTTTGCTGCTAATGAAGTTGGAAGCACTTGGATTGAATGGGTCTTTTCTTAGTTGGATTAAATCATATCTAAGCAGACTAACTCAATGAGTAAAGTTGAGTGGTGTTACTTCGTGAAAAAATTCTTTTGCATTATTAATGGTCGAAGATTGTGAATTTATACCGAGCAACAATAATAATTATAATACATAGTGTCGCAATTACTTTCTCTCCAAATGTAAATATATCAGTTTTTCCTGTCGAAAAGAGCCAGTTCAATTAAATTATCGCCTCAATGATGTTTTTTTTCATATGATGTAGAAACTATTCATTATTTGGGAGTGATTTTTTATACAGAACTCAATTTTAATGCACATGTAGATAACATCATACTAAAAAGCTACAGAATGTTAGGTTTTATCAGAAGAAAGTGTGATAATATTAATGACAACAAAGGTTTAAAAACCTTGTACAATTGTTTAGTGCGTAGTATTCTTGAGTATAATTGTATACTGTGGTCTCCTTATTACAATTCACACATCAAACGCTTTGAAAATGTACAAAATAAATTCTGCAAATTTCTTTTATTTAAAATGCATTTTCCATATACAGATATTCCTTATCAAGTAAGAATTCTCTTGGTTGGTTTGGCTACTCTAGAAAGGAGACGGCGTAATGCAATGGTGACTTTTTTAAATAAGCTAGTAAACGGAATGATCGAAAGTAGTGAACTTTTATCGAGAATTTATTTCAAAGCTCCAATGAGAATTACTCGTAACAGTCATCTGTTTTATGAAAGGCCACACCATAAAAATTACGGATTTAGGGGAGTGACTGACCGACTTGTAAAAACCTACAATGATTATTATAATAACTGTGATATTTTCGGCTGTTCCTTTGAAAGTTTTAAGAACATTATTTTAAATGTGTAATATTTTATTTTCATGTTATTGTTTCTCTAATGGTTTTATGTGTACTATGTCACTTAAGTTAATACTTACATTGTATGTATTCATGTTTGTTTGATCATCATCTACCGGATGTATCTTCACATATTTTTACAGTTTTCTTTTTTGAATATCTCTATTTTTATTTTATATATTGACTACTTATGGACTATTTCATTAAAGGATTCTGTATTTTTTTTCTTTTTACATATTCTGCTTTCAAGTGTTGTATTTTATATAAATTTCCACTTATGCTCAATGTAATAACATTTGGAGCTTTGCTCTGTAGAGTTCTGTTTGATAAATAAATTAATTAATTAATGCAAAATCTCAAATTTATATTTTTAACCGTGTAAAAGGTACAGAAGGGAGTTGTAGCTCTTTCAGACCGTCTAGGGCAATAGTACCAGGCAACCGGCCCATAAGAAAAAAATTAAGTTTTTCTAGGCACTTCGTGGAAAAAATGGAAGAGAAAGAAAATATTTTTTAAGTATCAAAATTCATGTAGGAAATATATTGCCTATATTGGTAACAAAAACTACTTATCAATATACTACAAAAAACATCGCGATAAATATGATAAGCATTTAAGCATAAAACAAATAAAACTTCATGATGCATCTAACAAATGTAAAAACAAAACAGTCATAGTTAAGGAACACAAAGTAAAAATAATATCAAATAATAAATTCCTACTGTGAGAAAATCTTTGGGAGCACGTTTTAACTCATTATACTATAGTAATAGTGAGTAAACAAACTACTAAACCTAATGAATAAACGACTACCTATTATAAGGGGTAATAATAAAAAGTTTCGATGTATTAAAAACAAACCTAACCTCTTTTCTGTTTGTTACGATAATAGGTAGTAAGTTAAGAACCTGCCCAATAGGCTACTTGATCCAGCTAGTTCGTTTCGCAAGGTACTTGTGTAACAGGTAATGTTAAAATAAATTGGTAAGTTAAGGATAAGTACGGGTATGCATTTTGAAACATGTTGTATTTAAGTATGGCCAGATAGCAACAATGTACGCAGTTTTTACAAAGAGTTGCTTTCACGTCACGTTGGCATTTATTTCCACATCAGTTGAAATTCCCGAATCCGAAACTATGTCATCAGTCAGTGGCATCTTTTGAAAATATTGCTGTAGACTCATTTTATGAGCCAATTCCTAATAAAACTATTTTATTCTTTTATTTTTGATGGTTGGATTTCTTCATCGAATTGTCTAAGTTTACTTCAAATATTTTTTAAGCTATTTTCGGGTACACCATTGTTTTTTAGGTCAGGAAAATTAATTGGATTAAATATTGCCATATCTGAGCATAGAGACATATTTTTTTTTCATACCGTTTTTCAGTAGTAATAACATTGTCCATTATAAAATAAAATACATCGATTTTGAATTTTTCTTTTGTGTTACGAACAGCCTCATCCGAACACTTTTCATTGAAATGCTTTTTTACTTTTCTGATTCTATTAACAGGGAAATCATCTTCAATATCAAAATCGATATCTCGTTTTTCCATTTCATCATATACCCAAGATAAAAAAATTTTCGAAGATGCTTCGAATGTTTCAAAGTCACGTTGATTCTTTTTTAATTCAATAATTGAAGTATTGATCATAGAATTTGATTTTAATAAATCTAAGCCTTTAATTTGTAGGTACCTTGAGAGCGAGCCGGTAATTAAAAATATTTTCAAAAATACTCGAGAAAAGAAAATAATTTCATACTTAAGAAATTGAGATTTTAAATTTTCAGCAGTAGAATGAATGTCAGGATTTAAATCTAAGTTTTTTAAATACTGGATAAGGCTTCCAGAATATCCAAGTACAACGGACAATCTTCAAAGACTTTTTCTAACTCGTGTTTCTTTGACCACCACCTTGTTTGTTCAATAACCTCCAATTTTCGATGTTTCTGGTTATGAGAAGTCGAAGACCAAATATCCATTCTCTTATGAGTTGAACAACGAAGATGATTTTAGATTTTCCCTAAAATCTAAAATATCACTTAGCCCGAGGTTCAAAATATAACTAGAGCGCCAAATACATACATGTTCTTTATTTTGATTTTACCTCTTAGTTGCAACACCATTATATTTCCCCATATTTGCGCTCCGTCAGCTATGCAGAGATTTGAGTGTAGGCCGTTTTTTCCAAAACTTGGTCTAAAATATTATAGGAGCCTTGGCCACTGGTATCATGACATGCAATCATTGCAAGCAGCCTCTCATAAAGCTGGCCCTGCTAAACATACCTGCAAGAAGACAATACTTATTATTTGATAAAAAAAACACTATAGACAGCTTCCTCATTCGTTAATCAAGTTCCATCGAATATTTTATTACGAATTATTACTGCATGCATAATTGAAGATAATAGTTAAAATATAGATAGTAGATACATATTTACATTCATTATCATATGTACAGGGTGATTCAAAGTTGATGGACTATTAGAAGTATATGGAGAATGGCAACTCCGATCAATTTGAAATTTGGAACGTTGGATAAGAGTAAAAAGTGTATCATTCTAAAATATTTTCATAAATGCGGTGTTGACGATTTTAGGTAAAGCTGACAACGTCTATGTTATGTAAAATGGAACACCCTATAAATTTTTCAATGTTTAAAATTGTTATAAAATCTAATGAAATTTGATGTATGAAGTTGCACTCTAAGTTCAATTGTTTTTGTGATATTGACATTTAAAAATCGACCTTTTTGTATGTGTGACATGCTATAAAATCCAAACGATTTAAGATAGGGAAAAACGGTTTTCACTTTCCTGTCTTAATTTTCTAAGAGCAATTCTCTGATATAAATTGTAGATGCTGTCATTTGCCATTTTTTACAAAAATTTGGACATGAATGAAATGTTCGATAGCTTTTAATATATTAAGACAGGAAAGTGAAAACCATTTTCCTTTATCTTAAACCGTTTATATTTTATAGCACGTCAAAGATGAGAAAAAGGTCGGTTTTCAAATGTAAATATCTCCGAAACCAATGAAGTTAGAAAAAATAGTCAGACGGTGATTCCCAGAAATACATACACGTCACACAAAATCAATAAAATGCTACGTTGCGGATGCAAAAAGACTACGGAGGCGCGACGCGGTCGCGGCGGCCGATTCCACCTAAGCAGCTGAGCACTTTATCGATCCGCATTCGGCATCGACTATGCTAGAGAAAAAATGCGTAATAAATATCGATTTAATATAATTGATTGAAATAACTGATCGAATGAATTTTTTACGATATAATGGATTTCGTGATTAACAATAAGTAGTGTAACAGGGTTATCGAGCGGTTATTCATTATATTTAAAATTATTTATTTATTTGAGACCTAGCTGGCAACCCTATCACAATACTGAAATTAACTAAGATGTGATAAGTAAAATCAAAGGTACTCTGTAGGTTTCTTCGTAAATTATAATTTACCATGTTATCAAATATAATTGTTAGTACAAATTTAATTAAACATTTTATCTCACCAATTCTGCAGCCACTTAATCTCGGACAACAGCAAACTGCAACAACGATGGTATCTTCTTCTTGAATATATATTTATTTTAACTGGCAGGTGGTTTATTTAAACAAAAGATTTGGTTTTTAAGAAAAAAACTTAAAAATCTATTAACAAAAGTAAAGGAAGTGAAATACTGTACAAAAATAATATTTAAACCTAATAAAAAAAAAAGTATTTAAATCTAGAAAATGAGGGAATCATCTTAAAATCCCCAGCCTTAGTACAAAAGAAAAGAAAACAAATATCTTTAAATTAAACGTAAATTTAACTCTTGAAAACCAGTTACTCTCCAGATAAATCATAGAATAAAAATAAAATATCTTTGAAAATCCCTCATCTTTAATATCCCACTGTATACATAAAGCCGAATAAACCACCACAAAGGAAGAATTTAAGATCAACTATAAGAAACAAAACTCTGACACAGACTGACTTTTAGTTATCCTGTAAAATACAAAGTTAGCTCAGCTATTACTAGATCCACCCCTTAAACCAATCCCCTCTTTGATTTTATTAGTCAAGACGAAACGAATAAAGCTGGGAATGGTGAAGTTTAAGTCCCTACTCTATACTTTAAGTTTGGAACTTCGTCTTAGAGACACGAGGTGATAACAAAAAGTGAATAAATCGATTAAAACAATATTCCCTTCAATTTTTAGTCCTAAGGTTATATATATAATATATATATATATATATATATATATATATATATATATATATATATATATATATATGCCTATACTAACTTATCCACGTTATAGATCCGAAAAGTCACAGGCACAGAAAAACTCTTTCAGTTAATCTTTTCTGTAGGGAAAATTATGCCCCAAAAACATGGCTGTTCGGTAATGTTCCTATTACAAAGTACTCTATTATATTTTTAAAATAGCAAATTGACCAATCATTATCATTGCATCGAACCAAATAAAATGTTTCAATTAATATTTTTGCATCGAGTTAAATTAAACGGGCCAAAGAAAGATTCCCATGAGACAGGGGTCATATGGGACCATGAACTCTCGAAGGGAGGCATAAGGCACTTAGGAAAGTTTATCTATACATAAATCCGTCTATACAGTCTAGAAGATAGCGTTTGAAATATATGATATTTATTATTTTGTTTAGGTTTTAAAATTCTAGAAACTAATATTAGACAAATCCACTTATAATTCTTTTGAAATAATCAAGCCTGTTTAAGCGTTAACATGAGAACCAACAGTTTAAGTAAAATATTGTTCGAATTACATTTAGAATATATTAAAATATATACTATATACCGTTGTTATAGTCTATTCTGTTACAGTAGCAAAATGATTTATTTTGTATAAATCAGGCAGACCGGCCCACCGGGCATTTGCCCGATTGCCCGGTGGTCCCGTCCGCCCGTGTACACCTCTCAATTCAGAATGCCATAAACAACTAAAAGTCTCTCGATACCTGCTATCAATGTATACCACATAAGCTTTGACCAAAATATTTTATTTCTAATACACCCTGCAGCAAAAATAAAATCCATGTTAAATACTATCATAACCCTGTGTAAAATATCTGAAACCCTTAACTATAACTAATAACTATCAGTGAGTATAAGCATAATAGCCCGCATCAGTTTCAGAAATTACAAAAAGCGGCGACTTTATGTATCCAGTACTTAATGTAAAAAATCAAATTAAAGCTGCTGTAGAATTCCCCGGTTACTGAAAAATACTCCGAACCGGATTGCTTTCAAAACCCGTAAATAAAAATATAACACGAAACCATTTAACATACCAAAGTCAGCGACACTTTAAATACCGCATTGGTATAAAGTAAAAACTAAGAATATAATCACTTAAATCCTGTGTATATCGAACAAAACAATTATTCCGAGCAGAACTACTGAGCCATTATTAAACATATTGAAATAAATAAACATCGCTTACTCTTACGATTGCCTATAATAATTAAAAGACAAACGTATATAATATGTAGGTACATACTTTTAAATGTCCGAAACATCCATGTATTTATTATTTTGTATTACAACGACCTGCATTTCGTATATATAAAGCTTGTTACAAGTTTATTTAGGCAGACTTTCTGATGTTTCTATACTTTTCGGTATGTATATCCATTTTCACCGCACCTCAAACCATACAAGATAGATAGATCAAAAGATATTTGCAAACTTTTGAAGGTTTTTCGGGTTAAAAAGATTGGGTCTGTCAAACTACTTATTGTGACATGTCGGTCAAATCCACAGCTGCAAAGCTACGCCAGTGGTAAATTTCTTAAAACATGGAAATCAGCACTTTTTTAATCCAAACTAGATTTTACCTAATGTTTCGACTTCGGATAAAAAAATGTAAGCCTATGCCTTTTAGTAAAAAGATGGAACTTCTGTCGTATTTAATCGATTTTATTCCAGGTGGCACCGCGGCACCGACACGATTCTAGAAAGGGCAAACACAAAAATTTCTCAAAATTCACCATTAACACTGATCGAGCTGAATTTTACACCAGTCTCTAGAGGAAAAGTATGCGTTTTTTATGTATTTACTTGGCTTGCTTAGGATCACTCTTCAGATGTTACGTAAAACACTAGTGGAATATCTGAAAAAAGCTTTATTTTTAAATGGCTGCCTTGTATCTAATCTCTTGGGGGAACTTTGGAGCCGCATAAACTATTCTTGCCCTTATTATTTAAAAAAAAAAAAAGAAATGTGTTGAAATTGTAATGGCAAAAACAGTTTTTTTTTAGTTGTTTTGAAATTTCGAGCGCTTTCTCGGCAATTGAAGTATTTTTGTATTCCCATCGAACACCCGTCGCACGTTGACAAAGTGGCCAGGGTTTCGACTCAGCAAAATGCCTTCAAAGTTGCCCCATTTCTTATCCCTTTTTTTTTTTTTAAGCGACATCCCATGCCTCGATATTCCCCGTTAACAAACTTGTCCGAGGTTTTTGGACGATATCTGCGAAAAAAAATGCCGCACCTCGAAAAATTAACCATAGCGACCTGCATTTTGAATTATCGGGGTTTAGAAAAGAGGGCCCATACCGGACGCCACTGCCCGCTTATTATAACCCCACCGAAATCACGTTTTTACCAAAAGAAGCGTCGCTTTCTCGTCTACGATCGACCTATAATACATTTTTTCTCCACAATTTTCAAAAATTTCCGGTCTTCAGAAAGAGAAATGCACGGACAGTAACAATAGTCGCGTGCGGCAATTGTGACAAGTAATGTTTTGATCCAATTCGAGTGAAAATTAGAATCTGGTTCAAAATTTGTTGTGCATTTTGGTCTGAAAATCGGTTCTGGATTATTCAATCATGAATTTTTAGTGGACATTTAAAAATTCAAAATGGCGGCGCAAACATGGTGGACGGATTTTATCATTTGTGCAGATAAGATCAGGATTTTGGAGTAGTAATACCTCCCATATGGTTATGTTTGAAAAATACTATACTATTAATTTTAGAAAGTTCAGCTTTCAAAATGACGTAGCATTGCACCCCCAGCAATGAATGAAATTAATATCACTGATGACGAAACCTAGCCTTAAATACAGAGAACGGAAAAGTTCCAAAAAAATGCCAAAAAAAACATGTTTTCTCAATTCTGTCGATCTATCCGCCTACCTCTCTCTCTGTCTGTCTGTCTCTCTGTTCGTGGCATAGCTAGAAACTATTTTCCCGATTGATTTCAAATTTTGGACAAAAATTAAGGTTCATATGGAGATAACCTGGTACCATTTTGGTAAAAATGGTGTAGGTCCTAACACTGCAACCTGTGGTGGAAGATAGATCAAAATACAAGAGTTCTAACCACTCTACACCACAACTTGTTACGTTCTGGACGCGCGTTTCGCTAACCAAGTTAGCATCATCAGCAGATAATATAAACTAAAGTAACTTATCCTAACCGAGACTATTTATAGGTAAATGTGGTCACACTTGGTTGCACCCGACTGCACCGTTGTCAAGTAAACCATAGAGGGAACTATAGGGAATAGGCCCTCTGTCTTTATTTAGTGCTTTCTTACCACATTTAACTATTTCTATACATTTTTAATCAACTTAAGATTATTTATTCCTATTCGGTGATTGTTTTCCAAAGCATGTTGGGCAACGCTTGACTTTTCTGTTCTTCCGTATCTTAAATGTGCCATGTGTTCTTTAAAACGAATGTTTATGGAGCGTTTAGTTTGCCCAACATATTTTAGATCGCAGTCATTACAGCTAATTTCATAGATGCCACTCCTCTCCCTCAAGTCGACTTTGTCTTTGGGGTTTCCAAGGAGATTTTTCAAACTATTCTCCGTTTTGTAGGCTACTCTAAAACCTACGTTTTTAAATACTTTTTCTAGACCTCTCGTATATCTGGGATCATATGGGATTACTATGAATTTATTGGAAGCCTCAGGTATTTGAAGAGTAGTGGCATCTTTTAACATTTTCTTATGCTTATGTCTATTTACTAGTTTCTGTACAAAATTATCATTATATCCATTACTTTTAGCTATCTTTTTAATCCGATTCATTTCATTGTTAAAACGTTCTTTACTTAGTAGAAAATTGACTAACCTGTGAGTTAAGAAATGGAATGCTGCCATTTTGTGTCGAAGGCAATGAAATGAGTCGGATGTTATATATCTATCAGTATTAGTAAATTTCCTATAAATATCAAATTCTAATTTATCGTTATTTCTAATAACTAACGTGTCGAGAAAAGGTAATTGCCCATTGTTCTCCTTTTCGTACGTAAAATTAATGGAAGGATATTTATTGTTTAATGTTTCTAAGAAAGTGTCCAAATTTTCTGTTTTAGTATCAAAAATAGCAAATACATCGTCTACGTATCTATACCACACCCTTGGGAAATACTTGAGTTCTTTTTTGAATTGGGTTTCTAATCTGCCCATAAACAAATTTGCAAGGAACGGAGATAAGCAATTGCCCATCGCAGTCCCCTCTAGTTGTTTATAATATTTATTGTTGTACTGAAAAAAATTTTGATTCATACATAATTTTGTGAGAAGTAAATACTCATCTATAATTTCTTTCTTCAAATTATTGATTTCAAGTAGTTCCTTTAGGTACTCTAAAGCTAGTGGTATGGGTACTCTAGGAAACAATGAGCTTACATCAAAAGATATTAAAATTTCACCTTCTTTTAAGTGAACATTCTTAATTTTATCTAAGAATTCTAACGAGTTAGTAACCTCAAAGTTATCATACGAGATATTTAATTTGCCGAATTCTTCTACTAACCATTTTGAAATACTGTACGTTGGTGATCCAACAGCTGAAACAATAGGTCTCATGGACTTCCCAGGTTTATGAATTTTGGGAAGGCAATAACGTTTAGATAACTGTGGGTTACTATGTGTTAGTTTGAATTTTAGTTTATCGGACACAAGGTTTTTACACTGTTTTAAAGTACTTTTTACTTCTGTTATCATTTTTGATAACGGGTTTCGATATTATAGGGAATATCGAAAGTTCCATTCAATACGTGCCAGAGTCAACTAAGGGATTCATTAGAGAGGCTTGCAGAAATCAAATCTCAAAAAACGTTGTTAACAACAAGTCAAAATATGTTTCTCGTAAAAACACTGAAGTTATCCAGGGACTGAAGAAAAAGGAATGTTTTTATTTAAAAGCTGACAAAGGAAATAAGGTTGTTATACTAGATAAAACAGATTATTTTGAAAGAGTAGACAATTTGATTCAAACTGGTCCTTAAGATTTAATTGAGAAAAACCCGTTATCAAAAATGATAACAGAAGTAAAAAGTACTTTAAAACAGTGTAAAAACCTTGTGTCCGATAAACTAAAATTCAAACTAACACATAGTAACCCACAGTTATCTAAACTGTATTGCCTTCCCAAAATTCATAAACCTGGGAAGTCCATGAGACCTATTGTTTCAGCTGTTGGATCACCAACGTACAATATTTCAAAATGGTTAGTAGAAAAATTCGGCAAATTAAATATCTCGTATGATAACTTTGAGGTTACTAACTCGTTAGAATTCTTAGATAAAATTAAGAATGTTCACTTAAAAGAAGGTGAAATTTTAATATCTTTTGATGTAAGCTCATTGTTTCCTAGTTTACCCATACCACTAGCTTTAGAATACCTAAAGGAACTACTTGAAATCAATAATTTGAAGAAAGAAATTATTGATGAGTATTTACTTCTCACAAAATTATGTATGAATCAAAATTTTTTTCAGTACAACAATAAATATTATAAACAACTAGAGGGGACTGCGATGGGCAATTGCTTATCTCCGTTCCTTGCAAATTTGTTTATGGGCAGATTAGAAACCCAATTCAAAAAAGAACTTAAGTATTTCCCAAGGGTGTGGTATAGATACGTAGACGATATATTTGCTATTTTTGATACTAAAACAGAAAATTTGGACACTTTCTTAGAAACATTAAACAATAAATATCATTCCATTAATTTTACGTACGAAAAGGAGAACAATGGGCAATTACCTTTTCTCGACACGTTAGTTATTAGAAATAACGATAAATTAGAATTTGATATTTATAGGAAATTTACTAATACTGATAGATATATAACATCCGACTCATTTCATTGCCGTCGACACAAAATGGCAGCATTCCATTTCTTAACTCACAGGTTAGTCAATTTTCTACTAAGTAAAGAACGTTTTAACAATGAAATGAATCGGATTAAAAATATAGCTAAAAGTAATGGATATAATGATAATTTTGAACAGAAACTAGTAAATAGACATAAGCATAAGAAAATGTTAAAAGATGCCACTACTCTTCAAATACCTGAGGCTTCCAATAAATTCATAGTAATCCCATATGATCCCAGATATACGAGAGGTCTAGAAAAAGTATTTAAAAACGTAGGTTTTAGAGTAGCCTACAAAACGGAGAATAGTTTGAAAAATCTCCTTGGAAACCCCAAAGACAAAGTCGACTTGAGGGAGAGGAGTGGCATCCATGAAATTAGCTGTAATGACTGCGATCTAAAATATGTTGGGCAAACTAAACGCTCCATAAACATTCGTTTTAAAGAACACATGGCACATTTAAGATACGGACGAACAGAAAAGTCAAGCGTTGCCCAACATGGTTTGGAAAACAATCACCGAATAGGAATAAATAATCTTAAGTTGATTAAAAATGTATCTAATAATAGATTATTGGATGCATTTGAGAGTATAGAAATAGTTAAATGTGGTAAGAAAGCACTAAATAAAGACAGAGGGCCTATTCCCTATAGTCCCCTCTATGGTTTACTTGACAACGGTGCAGTCGGGTGCAACCAAATGTGACCACATTTACCTATAAATAGTCTCGGTTAGGATAAGTTACTTTAGTTTATATCATCTGCTGATGATGCTAACTTGGTTAGCGAAACGCGCGTCCAGAACGTAACAAGTTGTGGTGTAGAGTGGTTAGAACTCTTGTATTTTGAAAAATGGTGTAAATAAATGGCGGCCTAGTGCAATGTTAAAAAAATACGTATACAATTTAACTAAAATTTTGCACAAAAATTGAGTCCAACTGGTGAAATCTTGAATCCAAGATGTCGAAACAAAATAAAATATTTAAAAAATCAGCCTGGAAAACTACTTTTTAGATTGATTTCAAATTTTATGCAAGAATTAAGTAATTAATTAGTTTAATTAATTAATTAATTAAGATATAAACATGAACTGGTAAAATTGTGGTACAAATTCAAAATGGCGACCAAATAAAATAATCTTGACAAAAAAACTCTCCCAGATTTTATATCTTCGTTTCAGCTTCTCTAGATGTCACAAAACATGTTTTAAAATTCCTTCGGTCTATCTATCTGTCTGCCAATTCGCGGTATAGTACCCGATTGATTTCATATTTTGGTCAAAAATTAAGGGCCATTTGGGTATAACTTGGTAACATTTCTAAATACTAATTATCCAATTTACCTCAAATTTTGCACAAAAGTCTTCTTACATAGAAATGAACTGGTAACATACGAATCCAAGATGGCGGCTTAATAAAATATTTTAAAAAACTGCCTGAAAAACTACTTATTAGATTAATTTCGAATTTTGTGGAAGCATTAAGTGTGATATAGAAATAAACTAGTAAAATTGTGGTACGATTTCAAGGTGGCGGAATAAATTGGCGGCCAAATAAAATGTTTAAAAAATCAAAGTAAAAATATCTTGTTATTGAATTGGCTTTAAATTGGCACTAAATGTTGTACAAAAATTAAATGTGATATAGTGGGATAAACTAGTACGAATTCAACATGAAGGAACAAAATCGCGTAACAAAAAGTGTAAAAACCACTTATTCAATTTATTTTAAATTATGCCCAAAAATCTAATGTGGAAGAGACATAAATCGAAAGATCTATAACAAGGGAATTTCCGGGTAAAGGAAAAATCTATTACTATTTTCAGTCGTCAGAAAGTAGTTTCAATTTGTCACGATTTAAACCCAAAAACCATGATTTCTCAGTTCTCTAATTATCTACTTATTTCAATATATTGCTTCTCATGAAATTATTCTATACCATCAGAAAACTCATTTGAAAAATATTAGAAACGTGCTCTATGTATTTAAACCTAATTTCTTTAATTCGGAAATCCGTTTGACGTCTTTTTGAATGGTTCTGTATTTTTATACCTCAAAGTATGCTTTTTTAACAGTTCATAGATTAGATACGCACGTAAACGTTGATTACATAAAAGTTCGTGTTCGAAGAAAATCAAGCGGAGCACGCAAACATTATTTTTCAATTTGCGTTTTCAGAATTTAAATATTTACGCTAGATTACAGGTTTAGCAGCTTTTTTTAAATATCGGATTTCCTGTGCTTATTGGGGGTTCATTAATATTTTCATGGTTGTCTGAATGTTGAAATTACAACTAACTTTTTCAAAATAAGTAATATAGAATTTCTACGTGTGTTTAAGATATACAAAGTATTTCAACAGAACCAGAACGGTCAGATATTACCGAGAAGTGGACCACCTAGCAGAAAATTGTACAGTGATTTCCTAACCTAAGAAGTACTTAAGCTATTTCTGGGCATTGTGAGTATTTGAGAAAATACAAGGTATTTCTTCGATATTACTGGTATTCCATTCAGTATTAACAAATATTTCTAGTAATAAGTATTATTACATATTTCTGGACCGTTGTTACCTTTTAACCACTTAGCGTTCTAAAATATTTCCTTGTAGCAATCTAGCAAGTTAGCAATTTAATTTCAAATATTTTTAGTGTTAGAGATTGTGTTTAAATTGTGTTAAAAATGAGACTTTAGAAGAGTTTTATATTCTTGAAAAATGTGAAAACCTTTTTCCTTGGCTTTTTCTAAAATGAATTATACTTTTTTTACACGTTGCCTTTTAAACATTCAAAAACTAGATATCCTAACATTAAATAGGCTATTAAAGTTGTAAAAGAAATTGTCAGAAGGGAATAAATAAAAAACAATTGAATTTAGATACACATTGTTAAAAAAATCCGTAAATTTTCTTTACCCGGAACGTCTCTCGTTATGATTTTTTCCCATTTGTTAGTAATAGTGAAGTGTGAGCCAATTTAGTTTAGTACAAAGTCACAGTATATATGTGTTACATATAATGTCTTTTCATTTTTATTGGGCGCCATTTTGTTCCATAATATTGGACTCCTACCAATAGTTTACCACATGCCACACTTAACTTTTGGGCATAATTTAAAATAAATATAAGTAGTTTTTACATTGACACATACCGCCATTTCGTTAAGTCATGTTGAACTGGTACCGGTTTATCCCATTTTCATATCTAATTTTTCTTAAATTTAAAAATCAATGGAACAAGATTTTTTTTAAATTTTATTTGGCCGTCATTTTGTTTCGCCATCTTAAATTGAAACCCATATTATTAGTCTTTACCTACTCCGTTGGTCCGCACATATTTCAGATATTAAGTTTCTAACTGGTTTTCGTTAACGATCGTCTTGTTATGTTAGAGTGGTGTATTATTTGGGGTTAGGATCCAGTAATAAAAAACTAAAGTAATTTTTTAAATTGTCGACGTTTCGCAACTTTATTGTTGCATCCTCATGACACATAGATTTTATGTCATGCATGAAAGCCATATTTTCAGTCTTTACCTACTCCGTTGGTCCGGAGATATTTCCTAACCCTAAATAATACACCACTCTAACCACAAGAAGATCGTTAACGAAAACCATTTACAAACTTAATATCTGCGAACCAACGGAATAGGTAAAGACTAATAATATGGGTTTCATGCAGGATATAAAATCTATATATGTGTCCTGAGGATGCAACAATTAAGTTGCTAAACATCGACAATTTAAAAAAAAAACTTGTTTTCTTTTACTGGATCTTAACCCCAAATAATACACCACTCTAACAAAATTTTTTTAACATTGTTCTGCCATATTGGATTTTTACCAAAATATTGCCAGGACATCCCCATATGACCCTTAATTTTTGGTGAAAATGTGTAGTCAATCGTGAAACTAGTATTTAAGACAGACGACAGACGGACCGAGGGAATTGATAAAACATGTTTTTTGGCATCTAGGTGCGCTGAAACGTGTAGATGTGTAAAACCTGAGAGGATGACTTTTTCACGATTACAAACATTTTACTAATATACTATACCACAATTAGTTATGGCACACAATTTGAAATCAAACCATTAAGCAATTTGTCCAGGCTGAATTTTTAAATATTTTATTAAGCCGCCATTTTGTTCCGCCACCCTTGGATTCGTACCAAAATGTTACCAGTTGATACCATAATACTTGATGTTTTTTCAAAATTTGAGATAAATTGGATGAGTAGTCGAATAATGTTTTTTTTTAACATTTCACTAGACCGCCTTTTTGTTTCGCCATATTGGATTTTTACCAAAATATTACCAGGTCATCCCCATATGACCCTTAATTTTTGTTTAAAATTTGAAGTCAACCGGGTAAGTAGAACGCCGCGAACAGACAAACAGACAGCCCGACGAAATTGAGAAAACCGATCTGAAAAAATCTCGGAGAGTGACTTTTTTCACGATTACAATAATTCCCTTTTACGAAGGAAGTAAAAATCGGTTTGTATCAGGGCATTATTAAAATGTGGTATCATTTGTAGTCATACACAGTGCAAATAATATTCAGTGCGCAATGAAAGATTGAAACAGGTCTAGGTATAATTTTTTCCCTGCTTGCTTCATCAAGACCTTCAGATTCGTCAATTTTATTTTACCACATTTTCATACTTTTTCAAAACTGTACACTTACACACACACATTCCTAATTTAAAATTTTAAATAGAACAGCCTCTATATTTTTACATTTTCAGATTCTAAGTATTATTCTAGACATTTTTCAAGTAACATATCCATCAATCTTAAACCGTTTTCGATAAAATGACATCAGAGAATTTGCAATTGTGTGCCATTTAAGCTCTCGTGACGACCAAACGACTTCATTTAGTACAAAAAGTCTCAACATCAGAACGTGAAAAATTGATGCCTCGATTGATGGAAACTAAAATAATTTTGGCAAAATTGCAAGCTCTTAAAACTCAAAAATAAAGAGTTTAAACCGTAAACCGTAAAACTATTTAAATCTTTTTTTAATAGAAAAAGTGGTTTATTCAGAAATTGTCAAATTTATAAATTCTATTCTACAAAGCTACTGGTTTTCGATGAAATGCAAATTTAATATTGACATCCAAAGGACTCTACTGAAATGTGTCAACGTGGTCACATTTTTCTGATAGATATGGGTTAAGGCTAGATACGGATTGCTGATCTTTATAACAAAGTAAACGAAAACACTTGTTTAAAATTTCCACTTAATTTATTTTCGAAGAATACAGTACATGACAATTGTTTCGGAAACACTGTGGCTATATCAGATGCTAGATGGTAGTTTTTTTTATGGCCGCCATATTTGATTTTTCAATTTTTGGAAGGAGCGTAAAATTTCCAGTCTAACGATGTTTCATAAGCGCATAAAAAATTTGAGTATCATCGAAATATCACACTTCGTAAAGTTAGGTTTCAACTTTCACTAAGGAGGCCATGATTTTTGTAATAAATACGTTAAATAATTCAAAGTATTAAAGTCGTGTTTTAATAAGTAGTACGCTTTTCTCTCAATAAAATCATACATCTGACACAAAAATTGTCGAGAACTGTTTAAAATGGCTGGTATTCCCTATTCAAATGACGAAAAGTTTGACATGATAGAGCTGTGCTTGCAGGCATACAGAAACCAGTGGCGGTTCGTCAGAGGACGCGGGTGAAGCGCCGCTTCACCTACATTTTCCAGTCAATTTACTTAAAAATAAAAATATTTTTAAAATATTAAGCATTTTATAATCTATATTTTTGTTATAAAAATGCAGTATGTTTTATAAAAATTCACATTATTTACTTAATTATACCATTATTTTCTATCAAAACTAGTGCGTTATATACTCAAAAAATAATAATAAATTAAAAACGTAGGGCGCTGAACACATTTTTATAAGAGCGACCCGTTGAGCAGCAGTAACAAATTCCGCATTAGACTCTCCCAGAACGCCGGCTTTCGCGCTTAGATTTGTTAACGGCAGTTGCTATGGCAACGCAATGGTGAATATCCGTAAGCCAAATAGAAATGGGAGCGGCATAAACTGCACGCTCTTGTTCGCTTGTTATTAGAATTAGAATTAATGTAAATTAGTGCGCTTGGACCATCGGAGGCGGAAGCAGTTTTACATCAGTCGAATCGAATCCAAATTAACTTTAAGATTTTTAACTGTTTTATAAGAACAAAAAAATATATTTAAATTCTTGTAAATTCATATTATTTCCCATAATTAAAAAACGCTCCAAAGCTATGGATAATTAACATCACAAAAAGGTTAAAAAAACAGCGATTTTGGGCGTGCCACCCCGAAAAATTTTCGTCTGTCCACCTAGCTACCTGCGCTTCACCCGTTCTTATACCCACGAGCCGCCACTGACAGAAACGTGGACATTACCTCAACAAGGTATTTGGAGATGTATCCCGAACGACGCACTATGGTCTGAATGACTAGAATTTGCGCCGAAAGTCTCAATTTTCAATGTATGAAATAAGCCATTTTAATACACGTATGATATCACCTGATAACCCCTTCATTGCACCGAGAGATAATGAATCAACTAAAAATTAAGTAGGCTTTGCTTTTTAAATAGTTGAAAGTTGGCGTCTGTCAACAACGTTTTTATTTGTGTACGTTTAAGACATTCTTTCGCTAGTTTGGCGGAGTTTTTTTAAGAAACAGTTAAAGAAAATAATTTATTCTATAATGGATGTTAACTTAGGAGGTAAGTGTAATAATTTTGTTAGAAAGAAAATGCTTGTTTAGCACGCTTGATTTCCATAGACATATAAATACCAGAGAGGGTGCTTTTTACTATTATTTTTATTGTTGTTTAATGTTTCTTAGAGCTATCAAAATTCTGTAAACAGGTGTTATATTGTTTGAAGTGTCTAGTTTATAGTAGCACCTAAGATTTTTGCATATAGTTGCATACTTGGCAAATTTTTGTATTTTTTGTAGGCGAGTACCGCTTCTCAAATCAGCAACTTTTTAATGTTTAGCAAAAAGAAACCAACGCAAAGTTCAAAATTTCCAGTTTAACCAAATTTGTATTAGAGAACATTAAAAACCTTAAAGTCACAGAAGAAAATAGTAAATTTATGGAAGAACAAGTTAAATTTTTGTCTTCAAATATAGCCAAAAGATGGAAAAAAGTGAACAGGAATAAAAATCATTTTGAAAAAAAATACAAAAATTGGCTTTTAATGGCTTCAGTTTTCAAGACACAACAAAACAATACAAATACTCTGGTTAAAACCAAAGCAGAAAATGTATCTATGGGTCGCCCGCGCTTGACGTTTGAAAATAAGTCGTTAAGGTCACAGCAAAGAGACGCCTTTGAACTTTCTAAGAAGCATCAACATAACCCGAATTTAATGGTTAAAGCTGCCAGCATTGCAGCTCGACATAGCGGTCAAAAAGATCTTTCTGTGGTACTCAGGGAAGCTGCAGTAAGCCCTAGCAGACCGGCAAAAATGAAATGCTTTCTTTCGCCAGAAAAATTTAAAGAGCCAGTGCTTTATACTCCACAGGAAGCGTTAGCCTATTTGTTAGAAAATAATTTTACAAAAAGTCAGTACATAAACACCAGAATTGGAGCTAAGGAGAGGAACTGCGATATTTACCCAAGTTATGAAAACATTTTGCAGGCAAAAAAAGAATGTCGACCAAATGGAATTCAAATTTCGGAGACAACTGCATCGGTTCCACTGGCAGATTTGCTAAATCACACAATTTCAAGAATAATTTTACTGCAAGAAGATGTTCTTATAAATTTATTTGAGTTTTTAAAGTGCACTAATATGAGAGCTACCATGATTTGTAGTTATGGGTTTGACGGCAGTTCAGGCCATTCTAATTATAAGCAAAAGTTTAGCAACTCATCCTGTGATGACTCTAGCATATTTGCCACTACAGTAATACCACTTCGGTTGGTGAGTTCCAAAAATGACGTCCTTTGGGATAACCCAACACCACAATCTACTCGATTTTGTAGGCCGCTTAAAATACAGTACACAAAAGAAACAAAAAATCACGTCCTAAAAGAAAAGGCAGATTTGGGCGAACAGATTAAGAATTTACGTCCACTGGAATGCAATGTTGGAAGCCATACTCTAAAAATTACTTGCAAATTGTGCTTAACAGTAATCGATGGCAAAATTTTAAGTATCCTAACAAATACCAGATCATCCCAAGCATGCCCCATATGTGGAGCAACGCCTTCAACATTCATGAAGGTTAAAGATTTTAAATCTGCCATTTTTACGCCTAACCAAGACTCGTTACAATTTGGAATTAGTCCATTACACTGTTGGATAAGGTTTTTAGAATGTGTACTCCATATCGGCTACAGAATTGAAATTAAAGTATGGCAAATTAGAGGAGAGCCTAACAAACTTGTTGTCAATGAAAGGAAAAAAATGATACAAAATCACTTTTGGGAGAAGCTAAGTTTGCACGTGGACAAACCTAAACCAAATTATGGTTCTAGCAATGACGGTAATACCGCAAGAAGAGCTTTTGAAACCCCAGGCATTTTTTCAGAAATTACGGGTGTTTCACTTGAGCTGATAACGAAATTTCAAACTATTTTGATTGCTCTGGCTTGTCGGTTACCTCTTGATCTTAAAAAATTTGAAACGTACTGCTTTAACACAGGTTCATTATTTGTAAGTTTATATCCTTGGTTCCCCATGCCAGCTTCCATCCATAAAGTTTTGGTGCATAGTAAGCAAATAATTGAAAATTGTTTATTGCCTTATTGAAGATGCTGCTGAATCAAGAAATAAACTTTACAAACAAGATCGTTTACATCATGCTAGGAAAACTAGCAGAGTAAGTAACTTAGAAGACGTATTTTGCCGAGGTCTAGATACCTCAGATCCTCTTATTTCAAGTGCCAGCCTTCGTTCTAGAAAAAGAAATTTTAAAATAAAAAATCTTCCAAGTGCTGTAATTGGGTTACTAAAAGCTCCTGAGTTAGAAACTGCTTTAGATTTAGCTCCTAAAGACACGGAAAATTCTCAAAATGAACCAAATTTTAATCTTGATAATCTGGAAGATATTTTAGATATTAGAGGTTTAGAAACTTTAGAGTTATCAACTGAAATGAACTTTTAAATCTATATTGTTTTTGTTATTGTTCTTATATCGAATAAATTTAATGTTATTTTTATGATCAGTTAAATAAAAATTAGGAGATAAGTAATTTAGTAGTTGATTAATAATTTAACTAAATTGTTAATTATTGAACAAGTTAATTTGAATAAAATTTTGTCTTTAGTATTAGTTAAAATTTATTGTTCCAATTTTTATTGTAAACTATTATAAAACATAAAATAAACTATTATCTTCTTTCGAAAAAAGAACTAAAAATAATGGTTTTTATTATTTTGCGTCGGTATAATTTGTTTTAATCAATTAAGAGATTTTGTAAGAGTTTTTCTTGTGACAAAATATTTTTGGCGCAAATTATGATCATTCAGACCATAGTGCGACGGTAGCCTCATAAAACCCAATTCAGGAAAATCGTAGTTAATTTAATTAACCCTGGAGCCTTCGAACAACCTAGAAGCGGATACAATATTGACAATTAAAATTGCGACAGAAACATTTTTCAAGCTGTCAACGAAAACCCTAGTGTATCGGTATGAACTGAATAGCAATTTATGTGTCAAAATCAACGGTACAGACAGTGTAAAAAAAGAGTAAGTAGCATTTATACAAACCCATAATAGTTCAAGGACTTAAGGAAACTGATTTTCCAAGACGACTATGTGAGTGGTATACTAGGAAGTGTAATGAAAATCCCGATTTTGTAAATCATGTCTCGTCGTCCGATGAGAGTGGGTTTACGAATTGTGAAGTTTTTAGGCACAACAGTCATCATTGGGCTGTGGAAAAATCTCACGAAGAGAGACGCCTACAGACCAGATTTGGAAGTAACGTTTGGTATGGGGTCATTGGTAATTTAATCTAACTTACCTTTTTTAACTGGGCACCTATTTATTAATTATTAATCATTTCAGGAAATCGACTTATAGGACAATTTTTGTTTGACTACACCCTAGACGGACAGAGGTACCTAGAACTTTTGCGAAACTAGTTTGTACAGGCTTTACGAGCTACTCTAAAGAAAGATGAGTCTAGAAGAACCTGGTTTCAACAGGATGGATGTCCGGCCCACAACACCTTTTAAGTCAGGAACTTCTTAAGAGAGCAGTTCGATGAAAAAATTATTTCCTTAAATGGTCCAATATCTTAGCCTCCTAGATCCCCTGACCTCTCGACCTTAGATGTCTACGTTTGGGGTCACACGAAGAATGAGGTCTTTGAATTTGATCTCTTTGCGACCATAGAAATTCTGAGACAAAAAGTTTTGGACACATTTAGAAATATTAACGGAAAAACACTTGCCAGGGTTGTACGAAAAACAGTCACCAATTATCAAAAGTGTCTCGATGCAAATGGAAGTCATTTTGCAAATCTCTAAATTAATGTAACCCAGGCACAAAGTACTTAAGAACTTATTAGATGTTTTAGTCGTTATTTACGTTCATGTTGTATTGTAAATTCAATGCGTTTAATACATTACTTATTAATGTAATCTTGTGACAAATAAAGCATGGCCTCCTTAGAAAAAATTGAGACCTAACTTTAGGAAGTGTAATATTTCGATGATACTCAAATCTTTTATGCACTTGTGACACATCACTAGACTGGAAATTTCTAAAAATCGAAAAATCCAATATGGCGGCCATAAGAAAAATGAAAGTTGAGGCGGGTTGCGGGATAACAAAAGACGATGGAGACATGCCGTACACGCCATCTTATTGGTCTTAAAAAAGTGTCCGAATAGTGTCAGCTTTTGACAGCTGTCAAATTTGCCGTTTTGGATTTACTAGCGAAAAACGAAATCCGCCATTTTCAGTTTTTCGCCGATATTTGCAAAACCAATTGACCGATCGTAAATCTGAAGCCGGATATCGAATGCGCTGAGTTTCCTCTAAAACGTTCCCCTTTTAACATTTGCTGTAGGTATAAAAGGAACCGAGATATAGAGAAGCGAATCTGGGACACACTGTATAGGGTTGAATTTTAAAATGAAACACTGATTAAGATTATAGAAATTTATCATTTACTATATTCTATGTCAATCCTCGCCTGTTTTCAAACTATTTCTGTTTGAAATTTGACAATTTTAGAATTTGAGACCCTTGGCTTATTTGAACGTTATTATAATATCAACTGACAAATGAGAAAAACTTAGTGCTGTTTTTTAATTGGAGAGTGAATATCATTAACATGGAACTTTGTAATAAATTACATCCTCTCCAAATCTGAATAGGCGAATTTTCAACTTCAAAATATCAAAACAAGTAAAACTGCTACATAATAATAGCTAGAACCTTGAACAAAATGCAGAACCCTCAAAAGAAATAGGTTGTTTTATTTCAAAGTCGATACCACCACCACTTTTTAAAACGCTCTGTATATTTGAAATGATTTCTAAAATGTAACAAAAATAAAAATGAAAGATACAAACGTTTTTTCCTCCGTATTTTGGAAAAATTGGGCGTTTTTAAATAGAGTTACTTAATTATTACCGATGCATGTATTACTTGCTATTACCATTGTTTTTCCAGGCATTTCTAAATACATCCGTATATTTCCTAGAATTACCCAGTAATAATTCATATTTCCTGGTATTATTAGTAAGTAAACTTCGTTTTTTAAATGCAAATTATCAACTTTCCATTTCACTTGCTTTTCAAGAAATGACAACAGCATTTTTTTTTGTAAAAACTACCGGAAGGGTCAAATATTCCAGTATCTACTATATTTAGGTAAACAAATCGGACGCACCGCAATGCTATCGAGTTTATCGGTTTTGCAGAAAATAAGTAAACTTTGGTTTTTAAATGGACTCATATACATATTTTTATGCGTTTTATATCGAATCTCTCACTAAAATCAATGCGAACCCCCGGAATGGTCAAATATCTCGGACCTACTATACTAAAGTCGAGGGATTTATCACTTCGAAAATATTTGTACGTTTGCGCCGAAATCTAGAAATCGCAGTCGTAATCGATACCGAAATCACGAAATTGCTGCCGAATTTGTGAAATCGCTGCCAAAATCCAGAAATCGCTGCAGATATCTTGAAATCGTAAACCATCTTTCGAAATCGATCCGACAGTTTTTAACTCCATTTTACGGTACTGCAACTAAAAAACACTAAATTATGTATTTTTTGTATTGTTTTTACTTTAAGTTTCTAATAAAATCTATTAATATTTTGCGGCTGCAATATTAAAGAATATTAAAAAAGAAGTTTACAGCAGCAGGCCCATAAGCCCATATCCTGATCTCATCTTTTCTATGACCAGAAAATAGAATGGTTTTTCTATTTATTATTTATTTTGAGCATATTGAGAAGTAATAAAATTTAAATGACCACTTAAATGATACAAGTAATTTTAAGCAGTTAATAAAAGTTTAAATTAAGGAAATTTTGTCTGGATTGTCAGAATTTGTAATCGGATAAAACAAATAAACATCGAAACGCTGTCGAAAAATATCAACGTATTTTTTTTAATGGAACACCCTGTACTGTATATTACGGGGTATTTTTTTGCTGCTTATAAATATACTAGGTTTAATAACCGAGAAACAAAATCCCTGACATAAGAGCCAATGTGTTAAAGAGAGACGGAAATCATTTTTCTACATAGTCAATGAGAATACATTGCTTCCTATAAATATAGGGTATGTATATACAGGGTGTTCCACTAAAAAAACATGTTGATATTTTTGACAGCTTTTCGATGTTTATTTGTTTTATCTCATGACAAATGATAATTCAGAAAAATACTTTAACTTTCATAATTCAAACTTTTTTCTAGCTTTTAAAATAAATGTTCTATTGGTGCTCCAAAGTATACGGAAAAAACCCTATACATACCATTTTTAAACATATTAGTCACCCTTTTACATCACAAATTTACCTATCAGCTGAACCGTGTATGACGGTTTATTTGATTTCATAAAGTAATTAATGTCAAAAAAGCATATAAGCAATTAAAACATGTTTTCCTAATTCCGTTGGTCTATCTGTCTGCCGGTCGGTCCGTCTGTCTGTTTGCCGCATATCTAAAAAACTACTTACCTGATTTATTTTCAGTTTGGGTCAAAAATTAAGGATCATAGGGGATGACCTGGTAATATTTTGGTAAAAATCCAGTAAAAACTAGTTTTCCAATTTACTTACTTTAAATTTTGCACAAAAATCAAGTAACGTAAAACGGGGCGGGGCTACTTGAAACTTGCGGGGTTACTTGAAAACGTATGCAGCTTTGTTCATCAACTGGTGCTGCCGCCAAACGGTTTACTTTAGGACCACCAGTGATTAACATTTCGTTAGCACAGACTTATTTGCAATGCGGACCTTCAAATCGCGCCTTACGTTTTCTGTGGGAAAAATTGCAAATATAAGGTAAAAAAAGACATGTTTTTTTATTTGTTGACTACTTTTCACTGCCCAGAGATCCTATTAACTGTAACAGCCAAACACTGTATTTTGTCCAATGTCAGTTTTATCCGCGTAATCCAAAGATAACCTCAATTGTAATTTGTTGATTTTTGGAGAACCAGTGGCGCCGATTTAAGTTTTTAATGTGATTTGAGGGGCTATTTGAAAATAATTGTGCGCACATATAAGAGGAAGGTGGGAAGTAGGCCATATCGGAATTATAGTAAAGAGGTTTTGGATGAAGTGAATTTAAGGTATGATCGTGGTAATTTAATGCAACTAAATGAAGATATAGAATACCTTACGTAACATTATACAGGAAAATTAATAAATTGCATACACAGGATCCTGGATATAGTATTGCGTTGGTAGATAATGAAGAAAGAGCTCTTGTTCGTACAACTTATACAGCATCAGAATGTGGATTTCTATTTGAACCGACAGATATAAGGTAAGATTTAGTTGAAAACTATTTAAGCAGGACGGGCGTCTAATTAAAGCAATTTGTAAATACCCGACCTGGGGAAGGTTGGATGGAGAAATTCTTGCCTCGGCATAAACAAGAGCTGTCAAAAAGGGTGTCTCAATCAATGAAACAAAGAAGAGCAAAAGTTGATAATAAGACAATTAACACGTATTTTGACAACTTGTCTCATGTTCTTGCAAATGTGCCTCCCGAAGCAGTCTCAACTACAACGAGACCAATTTTGCCGATGAACCGGGGAGCATCATTGTTCGCAAGCAATCTAAAAGTGTGTGGTTCGATTCAAGTGTTTGAAGACTGGTTCTTGAACATTGCACTTCCGCAGGAAAGACAGGAACGGCAGTAACGTCTAGTGGAGGACGAAAAAACAAATTGTCAGTGGAACCTAGAAAAAGTATTCGTTAAGAGGATATTGAAAATGTAACTACATCGTCCACACAAATCTCCAAAATTAAACCAAAGGAAAAATTAAGACCGAAATCAAAGAGAAAGTCAGAACTGTCAACTTCTGGGAGTGATGATGACCTATTACCATGCAATCTACGTTAATACAAAAATGTATGGACTGCAAATGATGACAGTGATGATGACCCCGAAACATTTTCTGATCTAGAAAATTAAGTTTTTAAAGACGAGTCCTCTCAAGATACCCTGAGAACAACAATACGTGTGAAGCAGCAGATTTACTCAAAAACAGTGTCGCGGCAGAAATAAAATGCGGTGATTATGTTTTTATGGAGCTGAAAACAGAAAGTGGGACTTCCAAGAAGTTTTTAGATGAAATAATTTCCCCTGAAGAAAACGGCTACACATGCAACTTTTTAAGACCAATTATTGGATTATATTCGTTTTCTCGTTTTCATCCAGACCTTATAGCGGTATTACTTGCAAATTAAGGTGTTTAAAAACTAGTTTTCACATACACCCGTCGCGGGGCTACTTGAAAATAACCATAAACATTTTTTTGGGGTCTAATTTTTTATCTAATGCAATTAGATCTTTTTTAGGCCCGAAAGTGTAACAGGATAATTTTGGTTTTAGAAAAAAATTTATATTTTAATGCTGACAGAGAAATGTTTCCAAAAAGTTTTATCAAGTAGCGCTGTTTTACGGTACTTATTACGTTGAAATTAATTGGTAGAATTTTGGTAAGAATCGAAGATGACGAAACAAAATGGCGGCCTAATAAAATATTCAATGTGAAAAGACTACTTATTAGATTGATTTCAAAATTTGTGGAAGAATTAACTATGACTTAAAGTTAATTAGTATAATTAATAGTAAAATTTTGGTACGAATTCAAGTTGGCAGAACAACTGGCGGCCAAATAAAATTTGTATAATTGTGAAAATAATCACCCTGCTTCACATATATTCACGTTTTAGCGCCCCTAATGCCAAAATAAGATGTTTTTTTCAATTCCGTCTGTCTGTCGTTATGTGTCGTTCTCTCAGTTCGTGGCATGACTAAAAAACTACTTACCCTATTGACTTCAAAATTTGGTCAGCAATTAAGGGTTATATGGGGATGACCTGCTAACATTTTGATAAAAATCCAAAACAAAAAATAGCGGACTAGTGAAGTGTTAAAAAAATTATTATTAAAAAACTAACTATCCAATTTACCTCAAATTTTGCACAAAATTAAGTACTACATAGAACTAGTAACATTTTGATACGAATCCAAGATGGCAAGACAAAATGTGATATAGAGATACATTGGTAAAATTGTGGTACGAATTTAAGATGGCGAAACAAAATAGCGGCCAAATAAAAATGTTTAAAAATTCAACGTAAAAAATATCTTCAATTTAATTGATTTCAAATCAATCAATTGATTTATAGACATTTCAATACTATATCCGGAAAAATCTTTTCATATTTGTTTGTCAAGAATAAGCTTAAACTCTTCTCAAAATTTCACATACATTTGATTTATTTTTCTTAACGATTTATCAATTTCTTATTAATTTTCACCATTTACCATTTTCTCAATAATTGATCACTCTAGGCTACATTTTATTTATTGCACCAAATTTTAAATGGTTTTCTAGTAGTTATAATAGGGGAGCGCCTCCTCCTCCTCCTCTTCCTCTCTCTCATGTCCCTCATTCTTAACTTCCTCCCCTTTTATTCTCATTCGCATCATATTTTTTAATTTTTTCTCTTTGTTCTCCCACATTTGATTTTGCATTCTTAAGTCTTATAAATAGGTGCATCAAGATCATTTTAGTATGTTAAGGTACGAGTGACTGTTAAAAGAAAAAAATCTGTTGAATAAATCTATTAATAATAATATTAAAATAAAATGAGTGAATCAGTTGGAGAAAGAAATCGATCCATTCCGCTTCAGACAATTAGCCTCGAAGAAATTATACCAGGAGTTCAAGAAGAAAATATACCATTAGTTCGAGAAGAAAATAATGGGATTGTTTTAAAAAATTTGAATAAAACTGAGAGTGAAGAGAAAAAAGTGTTTTGTGCTATTTGTTTTGAAATAATCGAATATTATGATTCATGTAGACCAAATACATGTTCCCACATTTTTTGTTTAAAATGTATTTTAAGATGGAATGATGAAAATGGTTGTTCTATAATGGTAAACAATTGTCCTGTATGTCGCACTAGATATTACTATTTGGTACAAATCTTCAAAGATGTAATTAGACATCATTTTGTTGTAATTTTAAAAAGAGGATAATATTTTTTATAATTTGTGTTTGTGAAAACTCTGGTAACAAATAATTTTGTAAAAAAAGTAAATGTAAATATATATAATAATTGACACACATTTTTTCCTTTTCCTATATTGAAACGACAACAATGATCTAACAAGTTTTTTAATACATACTAATTTTCACATTACATAACAAAACAATTGTTATGGGTTTACACAAAAAGTGCCACGCCCTAAAATGGCACCACTTTTGCAAATGGAAGCTTAAATTTTCTTATGGGAATTTACATGTAAAAATGACGGTTTTGATTGTCGGACCGGCATAGCCTAATCTACTACTTTTTAATTATACTAATAATATTAATATAATTTGCATCAAGTAAGAGAAAACTCAATTGAATACAGAAACAAGCGTTAACAAAATGTTATGCTAATATATGAGTGCTTCTAGTGGCAGTTGACATAATCGACACTTTTTTTACATATGATTAGCTATTTCATTTACAAATACAGTGTCAGATGTTAGAATAAAAAGAAGTATTTTGCATATAGCAATGAAAATATATAACCGCTTATAGTAACAGTTGACATTTTTTAAAATTAATATTGTTGACATATTCTACTTATTATCTTTACAATTTATGTTTAAAATTAATATTTTTGATATAATCTACCCATTACGTTTATAACCTATATTTAAAATTAATATTGTTGAAATAATCTACCCATCACCTTTACAAACTATGCTTATTATTAATATTTAACAACATAATTTTCCATCTCTTTTTTTTTCATTTTTGTTGCAGTAAAAGCAAGCATGTTCAGGAATTAGTAGAAAAAGATGTATCCTACAAATAGCACAATGTAAATCAGAAGCACTAACAACATAGGCTCTTTTGTAGTGGCAGCTCACATGATCGGACTCCCCTCTCCGTAAATATCTCATGTGAATTGCACTACAAGGAAGGCAAATAGCAAATGTTCCTAGTCTTCGACTTTCAATTTTAGAGTAGCTTTGTATAACACATACATCTTTTTCTTCAAAATTATTAAATAATTCACTAGCCCTAAACTTGCTTACTTTTACGTCAGCCTCGGTTCCTAAATTTAGTAGTTGTCCATCCATGTCCACTCCTTCGTCAATTTCCTGATCATCTTCCTCCATCTCTTCTTCTTCCTCCTCAATATAATTAATGTCGATGTTACATAAGAATGATCTTCTAACAAGCCTAGATGATTTGTCCAAAAATGAATGTTTATAAGTGATGGAATCGCCTTCCAAGTTAATAAAAATTTCTTTTCTTTCTTCAATTTGAGCGGCGTTCTCCACATTATTTTCTTCAATTTGGTCAGCGTTTCCAATCATATTTTCTGCCATCGTTAGGAGCTTTAGATTTAGATAGATATATTTGATAAAAAACAATTTTGGTTATAGCTTATAAAATAATATCGACAACTGATATTACAGCGAATGATACTGTATGATCGTCGAGTGGATGTTCTTAAGTATATATCCCATCAACCACCACTTTTACTACCTGCAATACTTAAGTTTTTTTTTTTTTTTTTTTTTTTTATTTTTTCGCTGTCCCTTTCCCGGTCAGTTTCCTCGGGGGGGGGGGGGGCTTCGCTCCCCCCCGCCAACCCCCCTAAGGGGGGCTTCGCCCCCCCTTAAACCCCCCTCACTCTCACCTTATCTTCTTTCTCTCCCTTCCTTCTTTCTCTTTTTTATATGTTTCTCCGTTTTCCTTCCTTCTCCTTTTTCCTTCCTTCTCCTTTTTCCTTCCTTCTTCTTTTTCTTTCCTTCTCCTTTTTTCTTTTCTTCTTTTTTAATCTAACCTAACCTAACCTAACCTAACCTAACCTAACCTAACCTAACCTAACCTAACATAACCTAACCTAACTTAACTTAACCTGAAGAGGGTAGCCCGAAATTGGGGAACCGGGATTTTAGTCTCGGAAATTCAGGGGTCCGGGGGGGGGAGGGGGGTAAGGTTGTTGATCGGCTTGGGAAAGTGGTTTTTAGAGATTGTCGTTCAACTTTAAGTAGGACACATGTGATTAACTTTTGCATATAAAATCGCCTCAGCGAAGAGACGAATGCAATTGATTTCTGCATTCACACTGTGCAGAGCTCGCGAGTTTTCTGGTGTTTACATTGTGTCTATTTGGTAAATTTTTATTTTTATTTCTAACATTTTTATTTGGCAAGATTTAATTCTTATATATATTGGTGACATTTTTATGTACATTTGTGGCATTTTTATTTGTTATTACGATTTTTTTCATAATGGACAATTTTTTGGCATCGAGTAGCAAAATAATTGACAATGACTTTGACTTATACACATGTACTCAAATGCAGAATTTTGCAAACCAACAAAACAATGAAACAGACGTATTTACAACTAGTCAACAACAAACTATTCAGGACTTAAATGAAATTATTTATAATAGCCAAGTTCAGAATAATGCCAACAAACACAACAACGAAAAATATTTATTTACAGCTACTCAACAACAAACTCTTGACGATCTTAATGACATTATTGACAACAAAACGGACTTAATTACAACAAAAACTAAACAAACTCTTGAAGAACTGAATGACATTGACGAAACTGAAAATTCTAGCTGTGAGGATATTGTTTGTTTTCAAAAATCTAATCCAAATTATTTAACATTAAAATCGCCAATTAATTCTCCGAGACCAATTTGCTCTCCCTTTTTGTTTAGTGAAAATTCTGATTCGGAAGAAGAACAAATTGATCAAAATTTAAGTTTGGCTATTTGTCCTACTAATTCACCATATGATATTGTAAATTCTGATTCGCAAGAAAAACAAATTGATCAAAATTTAAGTTCGGCTATATCTTCTATTAATTCACCATATGCTATTGTAAATTCTGATCCGCAAGAAAAACAAATTGATGCAAATTTGACTTCGGATATTTCTCCTAATAATTCACCAGTTGAACAAAATTCAATTTCGAAACCATCATTTATCATTAAAAAAAAATTTAAAATTAATAAAAAAAATAAAAACAAATAGCAAACCTTAAGTGTCTGGGTTTCGCTATTCAAAATTTAACTAATTTGATCACAATTAAAAAGGGAGACGAAAGTACGGTGAATTATGTTAAACAGGCCTTTGACAAATTAGTTGACTCATTTGAAGAAATGGATTCATAAAGTCAATTAATTTCTATTGCTTTTTTCAAAATTTGACTATAACTAAATAAAAATGCACAATATTAATTTTATTATTATACAAAGAACTTCAAAAATGCAATTGCTTTTTTCAAAATTTGACTATAACTAAATAGAATTGCACAATATTAATTTTATTATTATTATTATTATGCAGAAAACTTCAGAAATGCATAAGTGTGTAACATGTAATAAAGTCTTTACTAGAAAGGATAATTTACTGCGACATATTAAAAAACATGTTAACGGAAATTCCACAAAACTCAACAGTTGGTTGAAAAAACCAAAGCTTGTTAAAGGTAAGAACATTTTATTTTTCATGTCATATTTTGTAAAATATTTTGTAAAATATTTTTTTCTTAATTTATATAGATTCTACAAATATTGTAAAATATTGTAAAGAATGCAAGAAAAATATAAACCAAAGTCTATGGGGTGGACATCTTCGATCTAGTGTGCACAAGAACAATTCCAAAATAGGCTTGGAGGAAGGTGTTGAAATTATCAAGTCAGCATTCAGGGAACGAATAATATCTTATAGGATTTCCTCACACCAAAACTTCATAAATGTGAAAGAATATTTTCAACATTTGGAATACAAAATTGCACATCTAATAGATCAAGAACTGCAGAAACATAAATGTATCAAGCTAAATATGGAACTGTTCGGTTTCTATTTTAACCCCAGCAGCGACAGCTATGATGTCAAATCTTTTAATGCGCCGTTCCAAGTCATTTGCCAGGGATATCAGAAAAAAGAACTGTTAGAGCAAATCTGCACCATTATTGACCAGAAAGCTGACGAATTTGCAGAAAGAGATTCAGGTAAAGAATTTATTTTCGATTTTACAACAGCAACAAAAAAAGTAATTTTTTAATTTTTACGTTGCAGGATGGGCTTTGATGAATTTACTTCATTTGGAAATTAATGTTAACAAGCACAATCCGCTGAGAGCCTCATCTTTTATCGAACTTCCTCAAGAGATCAAGAGACGTCAAGCTGTGATCAACATTAGGAATGATGACAACTTTTGCTTCGCCTGGGCAGTTGTGTCTGCTCTTCACCAACCACGCGGATTAGATTTTGAAACTTCATCCTACCCACACTACTCTTCTGTTTTGGATATGTCAGGTATAGAATTTCCAATGTTGCTAAAGAACATTAAGATTTTTGAAGAAAAAAATAACATTTCTATTAATGTATATGGATTAGAAATTATAAATCCTAAAAAGGGGTATGAAGTAATTGGTCCACTTTATTATTCATCGAATAAAAAAAATCAACATGTCAATTTATTGTTAATAAGTGATGATGATGAAAAAACTTTTCATTATTGCTATATTAAAGATTTATCAAAACTAGTTTCTGCACAAATTTCTAAACATCACGGAAAAAAATATATTTGCGATGGTTGTTTACAATATTTCCCTACAGAAGAAAATTTATTACAACACAATAGCTATGATTGTGATCATTTACGAATTAACCTACCTTCTAAAGAATTAATAAAAGATAAGTTTGGAAACTATTCATATGATAATATTTTGAAATTTGTAAATTATCATAAACAAATGAAAGTTCCTTTCGTGGTGTATGCAGATTTTGAATGCATTTTAAAGCCTTTAAATAATGACAATGTTGATAAAAATCCTAATACTTCATACACCTTAAAACAATATGAACATATTCCACATTCATTTGCCTATTACATTAAATGTTCCTTCGACGATAATTATTCTAAATTTGAAAAATATAGAGGTCAAAATTGTGATACATTATTTATAAATTCTTTAGAAAGAGATGTGTATAACATATACAATAAATATTTAAAGGCTCCTAAAAAAATGATCCCTTTGAACGAACTGGACAAAATTTATCATAACTATGAAAAAGTTTGTCATATTTGTAATAAACCTCTTTTAAATGATAGGGTTGCAGATCATTGTCATATAACCGGTCTTTATAGAGGTCCAGCTCATTCACTCTGCAACATAAATTACAGAATACCTAACTTTATTCCAGTTATATTGCATAATTTGCGTAATTATGATTCTCATCTATTTCTTAAAAAATTATGCTTAAACAAAGAACAACTAACAGTTATCGCACAAAACAAGGAAAAATATATTTCATTTGAAAAGCTTATTCATGTGGATAACTATTTTGATAAAAAGACACAAAAGGCTAAGAAAAAAAATATATCATTAAGGTTTATTGATTCTTTTCAATTTCTATCCCATTCTTTATCAAAACTCTCTGAAAGCTTAAAAGATGAACAATGTAAGGAAATAAAAAAAATTTTCAATGATGAAGAAAGATTTAAACTTATTCGGCAAAAAGGTGTATTTCCTTACAGTTATATTGATGATTATTTAAAATTAGAAGAAACAAATTTACCTCAGAAAGACCAATTTTATAATACTTTAACGGATGAGCACATCAGTGATGCAGAATACCAAAGAGCTGTAAAGGTTTGGCAATTGTTTAAATGTGAATCTCTTGGTCAATACTCCGACGTTTACTTACTCTCTGATACTTTACTTTTGGCAGATATTTTTGAAAATTTTAGAAGCACTTGTTTATCCACATATAAGCTCGATCCAGCTCATTTTTACACTTTTCCAGGTTTATCCTGGGAGGCGTGTTTGCGTTATACTGGAATAGAGTTAGAATTGTTAACTGATCCAGATATGATACACTTTTTCAAAAAAAGCGTTCGCGGTGGTGTGAGCTCTTGCATTTGTAGAAAATCTGAAGCTAATAACCCATTTCTTTTAAATTTTGATCCTTTAAAGCCAACTAAATACATAATTTATTATGATGCAACAAATTTGTATGGTTATGCAATGTCACAGCACATTCCAACGGGAGATTTTGTTTGGTTAACAGATAAAGAAATCAATGATTTAAATATTATGAATATTTCTAAAAAATCTAATAAGGGATATGTTTTAGAAGTTGATTTAGAATATCCTACAAGTCTACATTCCTATCATAACGATTTTCCGTTTTGTCCAGAAAACTTTAAACCGCCAAATTCTAAATGCATAAAATTAATACCCAATTTAAATGATAAATCAAAATATGTTATTCACTATCAATTATTAAAACAATGTTTGGAACATGGACTCAAGTTAACTAAAGTTCATAGAGTTTTACAGTTTTCTCAATCTGATTGGTTGAAAAAATATATAGACTTGAATTCAAGATTAAGAAATGATTCAAAGAATGAATTTGATCGTAATACTTACAAGTTGGCAAATAATAGTATTTATGGCAAGACTATGGAAAATGTTGATAGGAGAATTGACGTAAGACTTGTTACAGAGTGGGAAAAAAATAGAAGAAAAGATGGTGCTGAGAATTTAATTGCAAAACCATATTTCAAGGACTTAACAATATTTTCTGAAAACTTGGTAGCTATTCAAATGCAAAAGATTCAAGTTACTTACAATAAACCAATATATGTAGGCTTCTCAATATTAGATATATCTAAAACTGTCATGTATGATTTCTTTTATAATTTTTTAAAACCTCTTTATCAGGAAAATATTTCACTTTTATACACCGATACCGATTCGTTCATTTTAGAAGTCACAACTCCAAATATTTATTCTGACATGATAAAAAATATTCACAAATTTGACACATCTAATTATGAATTTAATAATATTCATGAAATGCCTATTACAAAGTCAGTTATAGGAAAATTCAAAGATGAATATGCTGGTGAACCCATTACTGCTTTCTTTGGTACTGGAGCAAAAGCATATTGTATTAAAACGGAAAACAGTTTAACAAAAAAAGCAAAAGGTGTTAAAAAAAGTGCAATTAAAAAGCAGTTGGATTTTATTCATTATAAAGATGTTGTTGAAAATCATTCTAAAACCTTTTGTTCAATGTATGTTTTTCGATCTAGACAACATACAATTTTTACAGAGTTAATTAATAAATTGGCTTTGAGTTCCGAAGATGATAAGCGGTATAAAATTCCCTATAGTTTTAATACATTAGCTTGGGGACACCAAGATATTGCTTTGTATCAATGGAATGCAGAACATGAAGATTTAGATATATTTATGTAGATATTATAAGGTATTTAAATTTGTTGTTTTTGAAACCAAAGTTAGTCTTCATAAGTCTTTCACAAAATGTGCATAGAAACTTTTGACAAAGAAATTGATAACAGTTATTTTAAAACATATGAAAAACGACTTTCCACTTTTAAAAAATGGAAAGGAAAATTGAGACCAGAAGTGTTAGCTGGAGCTGGCTTTTACTATACTTCAATCAATGATATTTGTAAATGTTTTTATTGTGGTATTGAAATTTTTGATTGGTTAAGTTATGATGATCCTATTGTGGAGCATAAGAAATTTGCTAGGAATTGTGATTTAAATAACTGTTTATGGAAAAATAGGAATCGAATAATTGTAACCATTCAAAATAAGTCTTCAAGCTACACATTTTATATAGTATTATTAATATCCTTATTTATGAACTTTTACATATATTTAAATTAAGTATTTTATTGTTATTTTTTTACAACTGCTTTTGCTTTCGTGGTGAAAGTATCTGCTTAATGTTAATAAATTTGGAATATAATTATTAATTTGTTTTAATGACTATCAGTAGATCTCAATTTATTCTTCTTTATTTTATTTTCCAAAATGTTTTTTATGTTCATCATCCCCCTGGCGTAACACAGTGTGAAATATGTTTTTCTAATAAAACAGACGTCACTCTAAGCAAATATTGTAAATTTATGAAAATTGGATTAATTAACAATAGTACAATTAGTTGGATGGAACGAATAAATGGAAATGAAAATGCAAGTAAATTTTTTAAAATTTTGTATCATTATCCAAATCGATCTATTTTTGATACAAATTGGATAGAAAGGTTAGAGTTTAAAAATAATCAGTTACAAATTTTAACCCCCAACTGTACCAATTATTATGACGGATTCAAAAATTATTACTTTTCCATCATTAGTGTTACATTAAACTTTGCAGTATTTTTATACATTACCATTTTAATTATTTATCTTTATTACAAATTTCAAACTGGAAATCTATTTTTTCATTAATCCATTTTAATCGAAACTTTAAAGAAAGTGGGGATGAGAATATTTAAGTACAAGAATAACACAATATGTTTCAGTCTCGTTTAGTCATTATGAACAACGCCGTGGTTCATAAACCTTTGGAAACGCTTCTTAATTCAAAAATTTATTTTTTAAATAATTCTTTGTCAAAATTTGTTCTTGTTGGCATTAGTTTAAATGATTTTTCTCCAAAAATTGTAATTGGTGGAAAAACTGGATTTTCAATCGCACTAACCGAAGAAAATTGGAAAGACAGTTGTGTTCATCAAGGAATTATTGTAAACAATTTCTACTTTCCTCAAGTTGATCAAACCAGTGTGAATATAAACAACATTCATCTGCAGGTTCAGAAAATAAATGATACCCCTGTTCTACAAATTACAAAAGGCCCACACTTCATATACTTAGGACAAGAGTCTTTGGACAATTTGTGGCGATTAAAGGAAATTATTGATTATAGATTATCTATACTTAAAAGGCAAGAATTCAATACATATTTCAAAATATTTCAAAATAATATTTCATCTGATTGTGGCGACTTGTGTACGCATGTTTATAATATAATAAGTCCAACAGAAAATCCTAACAGTGAAAATGTTTCAACTATGATGGAATTACTTGCTTTATATCCTGAACAAATGGAAAACAAATTGAAGCAAAATGGAACAAAACGAAAATATTACGAAGAAAACAATGAAAATGGATCAAAAAGAAAATATTACGAAGAAAACAATATCTTTTCTGGAAGAGAACAATAAGGTGCATGTGTTAGTGAAGTGGAGCTTTGCTTACAGACAAGCCCGTAGGAGTAACTTTCAGATGTGGTACTTAGATAGACTCCGTTTTGAAAAAAGAATAAATGATTGTAAACTTATTCTAGATTCGATATTATCTGAGGAACATAGAAATAAAATATATTTGACACGTTTTAATAAAAATTGTATTTGATGTTTTACTTAATAAAATTTTAGTTTAGTAAATGTGAATTTTATTTGAAATTAATTAGCACATTAAGACTTTGTAATTTGTATCAGCTAAAGCATAAAGTGAGGAACAGAAATAAAACAAATTTAACTAAAATTTAATTTCAATTTAATTAAACAATATTTTTTTTATCAATCCATGTATTATATTTTTTATCAAGTCCTAACCATTTCACATAAACTTTGTTTCCTTTCCTTCTCAAAATCTTCTCAATAAGATACACATCGGTATGCTTTACTTTTAGTAATTCTTGCTCATAAAAACCACCCAGAATGTCCTGATTATCTTCGTCTTGAATTAAATATGTCCAAGGGTTTGTCATCTTAACTTCTTTAATGTGGAATATCTCATTTGACCAATTTGGTGTGTAACCTTTTGAAAATGCCTCTCGATGCTTGCTTATTCGTACGTGATCACCCACTTTAAACTTTGGAGATTTTATATCTAACGTTTTAGCATGAGTAAATGCAGATTTCAAGATTCTATTTTCATTTGTTTTATTTACTTGTTTTGGCTTCATTCCTATTGAAGAATGTTTTGTATTGTTATAATCTTTTACAATATCCGCTAATATATTAAACCATTTGTAATTTCCTTGAATGCTAAATATTTTCCACATATTATTCTTTAAAGTCCTGTTCACTCTTTCTACTATACTCGCTTTCAAATTGGAAAACGTGCTATAATGGTTAATTCGAAATTGTTGCATCAAATTTTGAAAATGTACATTGAAAAACTCTCTCCCTCTATCCGTTTGCAAGTTTTTTGGTGGAGTTTTTGCACTGATTAATATTTTTTTCATTGCCGCTGTTACGTCTTTTCCAGATTTAGATTTTAACGGTTCGGCCCAAACATACTTAGAAAATACATTTATGGTAATCAAGATATATTTAAATCCCTTATTAAATTTGGCATAGGGTAACATTTCAACCAAATCAGCTTGAAAAAGATCATTTAACCCTTTCACTACCACCCTTCTGCGTTTGTAGTTTTTTCTAGCAGGTTTATGTAATTCATTAACGACTTGTTGTTTAACGGTTGTCATGACAACAAACTTGTTTATTCAATTTTAAGGAAGTTCACTTTCTATGTTTTGTAATAATTCGAAATATAACTTTTATATGTTTTTTCCCATTCATTCAATTTATCAATTTGTATTGTATAACTTTTTTCATTTAAAATTTTACTAATTTTAGTAATCTCCTTTTCTAACGCATTAAAGGATTTTTTTATCTCTCCAGTTAAGAAAGTAGTTGATCTACTATCACTATTTTTTAATTCCTCCTCTGTTTTATTTAATTCTTGTTCTAATTTCTTAATTACACTGGACATTATATTTTCCAAGGAAATATATTGTTGATTTTCTTCCAAAGTGAGTTGGTCAATTGTTCTACTGTTAAGAATGCTATTTTGATTTCTTTTTTTTTCATCATCTAACCTTTTTATAAAAGTTCTTAATTGTTTAATTTTTTCCTTGTGTTTTTCAATTATTACTTCTCTTATATTTGTTTCCATTATTTTATTAATTTTGTTGATATCATCACTTAATTTTTTGTCTTCCTTTTTAACATGTTCATTTAAAAATTGCAAATCTTTACTTATTTGATTTAGCGTTAGCAACTGTTTATTAACGTTTTCAATTGAGGTATAGCATCCTTTAATCTGGTTTTCATACTTTAAAAAATTTTCATCAAAAACCTTAAGCTTTTTAGCAAAGATTTCATTATTTGTTTCATTTTCACCTAATCTCCTTTTTAAATTATTAATGTCACTTATTCTCTCTTGATTTTGTTTTGAAATATGGCGTCCAAATTTATCAACTGTCATGTTGAGCTTTCATTAAACAATAAATATGATTATATTTGATAGCTGTTATTTATAGTATTACTTTATCTTCTCTTAATTCTTCAATAATAGAGATAATCTCGTTACTATGAGCATTATTTCCCGCATCACTTGATGAAATTAATAAACGTAGCCTATCAACAATTTCGTTAACATTATTCCAGTATACATAGTCTGTATTTGATCTGTTTGTTTTCAAAATTAATCCCTTTCCTGTAGATTTGGCTCTAGTTGTTCTAAACGGAGGTTTTGGTTTGTTAAATGCTGTAACTAATCTTGGCAAGGTTTTTGTCTTTGTAATCCCCTTTCTTTGTAAATATGGTCCTATTATTGTAACATATTTGTGTGATGTATTTCCTTGAACTTGTTCATTTGAATCAAAATTCCTACGATATACATTTGTTTTAGCTAGAATGTTCATGTAATTATCTAAATCTTCCTTCTTATAACCTTTCGGTTCTTTTTTGAAAAGCAATTCGTATAAACCTGGCGTGCCTGTGTACGTTATTCCTCCCACTTTAATGTCTTTTCCAATAATTTCTACCGGTATCTGTGTTAAACCAAAAGAAAACTTATCCGTTTCGAGGTCATGAACTATTCCATAATAATGGTCAAATTTATGTTGTGTATCTTTCACACCCTCATCAATATATGATCTGGGTAATTCATGAAAATCTGCTAAGTAATCTTTATATGATGGTGTACCAACATAGGTTTGAATTGTTTTTCTAGTTTGTTCCAATATGTCTGACAAGTTTAAATTTGTTGTTGTGTCACTAGAAGGATCTGAAGTTTCTGCTATAACAGTTGATGACAATGGTTGTACTACAGGAGAGGAAGAAGTGATACTACTGTCATTTAAAAATGTTGGTAGTTCTGTAGGGAGTGACGGAGTTTTTCCTGTTTTCTGAATATTTTTCGTCGGAGTTGATGTTTTATAAAGCTTTGTAGGTGTTTTGAAATCTTCATACTTTGAAACTCTTTCTTCTTTTAAATCGAATGGTTCGGATTTACCAATACTTGAAATTAGCTGTTTAAGTGGTTGTGTTATTGGTCTATAAGTTTGTTCTAATTCGGACTGAGCAGTAGAAGTAGCTAATTTCAAGCTTTGATATTTCTGCTTCACGGCTTGTCTCGATCTTATTAATTCTCGAGCTAAACGTTTATCCATGCTGTACAAGTTTTAAATGAAATAAAACTGCAAATTTTTTACTTTTATAAATATATAAAGGAATCGAATTTACTCCTATATCTGCCGTGATTTACTTCACAATCTTTGTCAATTACAAGAAAGCCATATGGATCCATCCAACAGTTAGCACAAATATTTTTAAACTGATCAAATGTCATATCCAATATACAGTGGTCATTATATATATGTTTTAAACTCAAACAGTCCTGTTTAAATAAAATTAATAAGTTTGCATTTTCTCGAATTAGACGTTTAAGGATTGAGGAATATCCTTGAAAAATAAAAAAACAATCGGTGTTTCTATGCCTTCCATGCGTGAAATAGTCCCTAATAATAGATTGATTATGACAAGGAATATCATCAAAAATGATAACGGAATTTGGCTTTATCTCATGAGGTGAAATAATGTTCTCATCGCTATCATATTCAAAGTATCCAATTTCTTTCATAGGTTTTAACAACTTTCTTAAATATTCATATTTTGGTTGATCTAATGACTTTGAATAAACATAGACATTTTCAAACCTAATTCCATTTGGATGCTCGAGCAGTGTAAGCATAACGTTGGTTTTACCGCTACCACTGCAACCAACTATAAGCCCTCTTTTTGAACCACCGCAAAATAAGTCACCATGCTTTCTCAACTGTTTACTTAAAATTTTTTCATCATGATTATTTACTGGTAATGAGAATTTTTGTTTTTCAATCCTCATTCTTAATCACACTAGTAAATATTTTTAGCTGTAAAAGTATTTATACCAGAAAAATGTCAATGTGCTTTTAGTATAAAAAGAACTTCAATGACTGTGGGTCGCCATAAGTTGAAAAAAACTATTAAAACACGTAATAGAAAAGGCTCTGGTTTAGTAAATAAATTAATTAGCAAACTACCTTTCGAAGTTCATATACCAGGATATAATTATTGTGGTCCCGGCACCAACTTGGAAAAAAGATTAACTAGAGGTGACGTTGGTATAAATCCATTGGATTCCGCTTGCAAAGAACATGATATATCTTACTCTCAGACTGAAGATTTATCAAAAAGACACATATCTGACCAAATATTAGAAAAAAAAGCCTGGGATAGGGTAAAAGCTAAAGATTCTTCTATTGGTGAAAAAATTGCAGCTTTAAGTGTTGCAGGAATAATGAAGGGTAAAAGAAAGTTCGGTTTGGGATTAAAAAATACAAAAGGGGGTAAACTTAAATTGAGAAAAAAACGTATCATTCGAACACCCAAAAAAATTGGAGGATTTCTACCTCTTTTGTTTCCCATTCTTGGCGCCCTGGGTGCACTAGGTGGAGGCGCGGCAGGAATTGCTAAGGCAGTAAATGATGCTAAAGCAGCTAAACAGCAACTAGAAGAAATACATAGACATAATATTGCAATGGAAAATGCTTCTAAAGAAGGGAAAGGATTATATATTAGACCATATAAAGGAAAGGGACTATTTATTAGACCTTATAAAGGAGGATCCGTTAAAATGAAAGCAATCAGACAAAAAAAAAACTCAAAATAAGTTTTCCAAAAAGAGCACTTACGAACAATGATATTATTAAATATGTAAAGCTGTTAAAAATAACTGGCTTTAGAGGTGTTTTTATGCTCGATGAACTTCCAAAAAAAATTAATCTGAAAGAATGTGGTATTGTAAATTTGGATAAAAAACAAAATAAAGGATCTCATTGGACTGCTTATATTAAAAATAACAAAAATGTAATATATTTTGATAGTTATGGAAATTTAAAACCACCTTTTGAACTTCTCAAATATTTTAATTCGAATGGCAAAGTGGATGTATTTTATACTTATGAAAATAAACAAAAATTTAATTCATATAACTGTGGTCAACTATCCCTAAAATTTTTGCAAAAAAATATATAAACTCATTATTTATTGTAATATCTCATTCATAAATAAACTGCAATGTCTACCACAATTGCCATATCAGGAAACAGTTCTGTTTTGTCTGCTGATTTTAATCCGCCCATATATTTAGAGGATGAAAAACAATATTACCTGGGTTTAGCTGATTTTGAAACGTTTATGACTATCCCCAATATAAAAGAAGGATATAATAAATTTTATATAGATAAAAAAGTAATTGTTATTCCCGACGGAACTTATGACATTACAGATATAGAAACATACATAAGAGAAAGTATAGAAGATTTATTTCCGAATGAAAAAATTTTTTTTCTTTTAAAAGCAAATGTTAATACTCTAAAAACTTTTTTAATGTGTAGTAGAATAATTGATTTTACCAAGGAAGATTCGATAGGAAAAATGTTGGGTTTTAATAGCAGGATACTAGAAGCTATGAAAGAGGAAGAATCAGATAATGTTGCAAAAATAACTAAGGTGAATGCTATTTGTATTGACTGTAATATTTGTGTCGGTTCTTACAATAATGGTAAACCTGTTCATATTATTCACCAGTTTTATCCAACTGTAGCTCCAGGGTATAAAATAGTTGAATCTCCTTTGCCCATTTTGTATTTTCCAGTTAGCGTCAAAGCAATTAACAATATAACAGTTAAAATAGTTGATCAAGACGGAGAACTTATCAGTTTTAGAGGAGAAACTATAACAGTAAGGTTACATTTACAAACAAGTGAAATATAAAATGGTTGTTAGATATAATAGAGCCCTTGGGATGAGACTTGCCCCTACCACTATCAACAAAGTAGAAACTTATAAAAAGAAAAAGCCTAAACAACAGTTCAGTATCAAATCCAACACCAACAAGTTAAGACGAGATAATCGTAAATTTCTCACATCCTTGGGTTTCACTGTTTTAAAATAATGAACATATTAAACGTAAACGAAAAGCTTTATGTAGACAATTCCATCGTCAGTTCTGAGCTTCACACATATCAACCATATATTTCTTCAAAATTCGATTACAATGATGAAATAAGGATCCCAATTCAAGAACTCGATGCTTACACTCTACCATCAGATAGTTTACTTTATATCGAAGGAAAATTAACTAATACAGAAGGTAAATATAAGAAAGAATTGCTATTTATTAACAATGGTATAGCCTTTTTGTTCAGAGAAATCCGCTATGAACTAAACGGAATTACTATAGATTCAATAAGAAATGTTGGATTAGCATCAACCTTAAAAAGCTACCTTTCTCACAATACCAACGAAAGTTTAAAACTGGAAAATGCAGGTTGGTTTCCACATCGGAAAGAAGGTGATACAATTTTAGTTGATAATGATGGAAAATTCTCCGTATCCATACCACTAAAAATGCTTTTAGGATTTTTTGAAGATTACAGAAAAATTATTATGAATATGAAACAGGAATTGGTTCTTATTAGATCAACTGATGATTTAGATGGTGTTATTTTCAAAGAAGATCCGGCACACCTTGTTACTGCTCCTGACACTCCATTGGTTACTTTCGATAAAATTTATTGGAAAGTTCCTCACATTCTAGTTGATATGCCACAACAACTTGCTCTATCAAAAATATTAGAATCAAATAAAGATATATTGATAGGATTCAGGAGTTGGGAACTTGTTGAATATTCTTCTCTAACCGAAACAACCCGTCACACATGGCCGGTAAAAACAACTAGTAAACTAGAAGCTCCTCGTCATGTTGTGATTGGCTTTCAAGAAAACAGAAAAGGGAAAATTGTTAAAGATATGAGTAAATTTGACAATATTACCTTGTCAAATATTAGAGTATATTTAAATTCTGAAAGATATCCTTATCACGATTTGTACTTAAATTTCGAAGAAAACAAATTTTCTGCTTTATACGAAATGTTTGCCAACTTTAGACAGTCTTACTATGGTGTTCCAAATGAACCCATTTTTAATCCTGAACAATTCAAAAACATTAGTCCTATTACACATATTGATTGCTCCCATCAAAAAGAAACAATTCAAACGGGATCCGTAGTAATGAGAATTGAATTTGAGACACACAATGCAATTAAAAAAGATACTTCTGCTTATTGTCTTATTTTACATGACAAATTATTTAGCTACAACCCTCTTACTAAAATTGTGAAACAATTATAAACTTTATCCCCACTATTTTCATATTTCGATTTAATTTAAAGAAATTTTCAAAAGCTTTTAGTTTTAATCATGACATCAAAACTACAACTACAAATTGAAAAATTTATTTTTAAAATTAATCAACTGAAAGAAGAAATTGCAAATTATTCAAGTAAAAAAAGTCTCATTAAAAAATTTGCTGCTTTGAAAATATGAGATTGGTTATAGATATTCAAGGATTCAAAGATGAAAAAAATAAATTTATACCGAAAGAGCTTGCAGCTTTTGATGGTTATGAAATGACTCATTACATTTTTAAAAAGCCTTTTCCAATGGAGTTTCTTTCACCTGATTGTCACAAGCAGGCGGTATGGTTAACGAAAAATTATCATTGTATACATTGGAATAATGGATTTACTCCATTACATCATTTCCCAAAAATAATTGAAACACTTACGAAGAAAGCAGATTTTGTTTTTGTAAAAGGAAGCGAAAAAAGGATTTTATACAGAAATATTCTAAAAAGCATGTGATTGAAATAGATGAACAACCAGCGCTAAAGCTAATGGAACCAAAATGCTTCTATCATTCAAAATCACCTTGTATGTGTGCTTTGACAAATGTGTTATTTTTATATGACAATTGTTTTATGAATGAATAAAAATATAAAAAAAAACTTAATTACCTTTTTATTTTGCATTAACCAACCATGATTGAATACAATTAATATGATACCTTAAATCTAATTTTCTAAATTCATTTAAAAGTTCATACTCATTTTTATATTTTAAATAATCATTACAAAATTTAGCGGCTAATTTACATTGTTTCATTCGATCTATATCATATGCTGACAAATCTTGTGCTTCTGCGTCTTCTTCGCCTACAATTGATAAATATTGGAAGTATGCAGCAGATATAATAACTCTTCATACATTTCAGTAACCATTTGCTCCATTGTAAATATTATTAAATTTATTCTTCCTTTTCAATTTCTTGAAGAATAGTATCCTCGTCAATAAATTGCTTCAAGTCTTTTAAATAGTAACCAAAGCCAATATCTTTTAGATCTTGAATAAGTTGAAAAAAATTTAATGTTTCAATGTATTTGTTGCAACAGAGGGCAGCCTTTACGAATTCCTCAGATCGATTACAATAAAAGTCTATCCACTCCGGACCACTTGCCATACACTATGAGAAATAGGTTTTTGAAAGATTACTAAATTTCTCCTCTAATAATTTAACTGCAATCAGCAACTCAGCCATTTCATTTATTTAACATAATATTTTAAATATGTAGGGGGACGTCTCTTGCGAATAGGATTAACTTTCTTTGATATACCTGTTTTTTATCTTCGATACTTATTTTTTGGGTTGCAATAATAGCAGGTATAAATTGGCACTTTTCCCGATAAATTCTATTAGGTGGCTTAATTCTCCTTATAAAGTATGATTTCCCTAAAATGTATTGAAAACGTAGAAG